>CAXKVI010000005.1:53604917-54052209 GCA_964058755.1 Campiglossa producta | reverse complement strand
GATCTTAGGGTTCCTAACAAGAAGATTTGACTTATTAACAGATTTCCGCATAATTGTATGTGTTAATAAGATTTGACATATTAATGTTTTCAAAGGGAAATCTTGCAGAAAACGAACTGATTTCTTAGGGTTCCTAACAAGAAGATTCGACTTATTAATGTTTTCAAAATGAAGTCACATATTATTGAGAAGATCTTCTTTTTAATATTTCAAATAAAAAAAATAAAAATTATATTTCAGAGTTCTTATATTGTCTTCGAGAACTTCAGATTATCAGTTACGATTCAGTTTTAGATTTCTCTTGTATTGCCTTTACCTTCTTATGTTGCCTTTTTATATTTCCTTCAAGCCATCTCACCGCACTCTTCCTTACATTGCCTTCCACACTTGCCATATTGCCTCCACCGCGAACCGAACTAACCACATATTGAATGCTGAACACAGGTGCTTACCATCGAGCCATCGGGTACTTCTGCTTCTCAGCGTATAATTGTTCTACATGATGTCTGCTGATGATGATGCAAGATTTCCCTTTGAAAATATTAATAAGTCAAATCTTCTTGTTAGGAACCCTAAGATCGTCTTATTAACACATACAATTATGCGGAAATCAGTTAATAAGTCAGGTCTTCTTGTTAGGAACCCTAAGATCGTCTTATTAACACGTACAATTATGCGGAAATCTGTTAATAAGTCAAATCTTCTTGTTAGGAACCCTAAGATCGTCTTATTAACACATACAATTATGCGGAAATCAGTTAATAAGTCAGATCTTCTTGTTAGGAACCCTAAGATCGTCTTATTAACACGTACAATTATGCGGAAATCTGTTAATAAGTCAAATCTTCTTGTTAGGAACCCCAAGATCGTCTTATTAACACATACAATTATGCGGAAATCAGTTAATAAGTCAGATCTTCTTGTTAGGAACCCTAAGATCGTCTTATTAACACATACAATTATGCGGAAATATGTTTTCCCTTTGAAAACATTAATAAGTCAAATCTTCTTGTTAGGAACCCTAAGATCGTCTTATTAACACATACAATTATGCGGAAATCAGTTAATAAGTCAGATCTTCTTGTTAGGAACCCTAAGATCGTCTTATTAACACGTACAATTATGCGGAAATCTGTTAATAAGTCAAATCTTCTTGTTAGGAACCCTAAGATCGTCTTATTAACACATACAATTATGCGGAAATCAGTTAATAAGTCAGATCTTCTTGTTAGGAACCCTAAGATCGTCTTATTAACACATACAATTATGCGGAAATATGTTTTCCCTTTGAAAACATTAATAAGTCAAATCTTCTTGTTAGGAACCCTAAGATCGTCTTATTAACACATACAATTATGCGGAAATCAGTTAATAAGTCAGATCTTCTTGTTAGGAACCCTAAGATCGTCTTATTAACACATACAATTATGCGGAAATATGTTTTCCCTTTGAAAACATTAATAAGTCAAATCTTCTTGTTAGGAACCCTAAGATCGTCTTATTAACACATACAATTATGCGGAAATCAGTTAATAAGTCAGATCTTCTTGTTAGGAACCCTAAGATCGTCTTATTAACACATACAATTATGCGGAAATCAGTTAATAAGTCAGATCTTCTTGTTAGGAACCCTAATGCTATGGATACACACACGGAGATTATCTCCAATAAATCTTCTTTAATCCGATCCAAATTTTACCCTGATACACACAAAATTGAAGATTAACAGCATTGAGAATTACTACTTTGGTTGTTATTGCACCATATTCTTACCTACCTCAGCGACATCTAGTTGTCGGAAGTCGGATCTTAGAAACCAGCGCGACGCCTCTCTGTCAGCTACCCTTAATTTCCTAGTGTTTCTTGGTGTTGTTGTCTATTTATGTACAGAGTGTTGCCAGTGCAAATTTTTTAAAACTGCTCAAATCTTCTTAATTTTTGGGAGTTTATAATGAAGATTATGCTCAAGTTAACTCCCAAAAGCGCAGTTAATTCGGAATTTGCGCTAATGTATCAGCCGTATAAGATCGTCTTATTAACACATACAATTATGCGGAAATCTGTTAATAAGTCAAATCTTCTTGTTAGGAACCCTAAGATCGTCTTATTAACACATACAATTATGCGGAAATATGTTTTCCCTTTGAAAACATTAATAAGTCAAGTCTTCTTGTTAGGAACCCTAAGATCGTCTTATTAACACATACAATTACGCTGAAATCAGTTAATAAGTCAGATTTTCTTGTTAGGAACCCTAACATCGTCTTATTAACACATACAATTATGCGGAAATCAGTTAATAAGTCAGATCTTCTTGTTAGGAACCCTAAGATCGTCTTATTAACACATACAATTATGCGGAAATATGTTTTCCCTTTGAAAACATTAATAAGTCAAATCTTCTTGTTAGGAACCCTAAGATCGTCTTATTAACACATACAAACATACAATTATGCGGAAATCAGTTAATAGGTCAGATCTTCTTGTTAGGAACCCTAAGATCGTCTTATTAACACATACAATTATGTGGAAATCAGATAATAAGTCAGATCTTCTTGTTAGGAACCCTAAGATCGTCTTATTAACACATACAATTATGCGGAAATCAGTTAATAAGTCAGATCTTCTTGTTAGGAACCCTAAGATCGTCTTATTAACACATACAATTATGCGGAAATCAGTTAATAAGTCAGATCTTCTTGTTAGGAACCCTAAGATCGTCTTATTAACACATACAATTATGCGGAAAGCTGTTAATAAGTCATATCTTCTTGTTAGGAACCCTAAGTTCATCTTCTTGTTAAGAACCCTAAGAAATCAGTCCGTTTTCTGCAAGATTTTCCTTTGAAAACATTAATAAGTCAAATCTTATTGTTAGGAACCCTAAGATCATCTTATTAAAATAAGAAGTTTTTCTCTTACAGCTTTTTTTTCATATTTTGACAGAAATTTCGAGAAGATTTTCTTATTAATAACACATATAAAAAGAAATCGCAAAGAAAAAAGAAGAAATTTCACTTGATAATATCAATAAGAATTTCCTCATTAAACCAAATAGATTTGCGTATGGTTTTTTTTTCGTTTCCGCCGTCTTGACTACCCCTGAGCCTGAAAACCGTTCATAAAGACAATCTTATTAATTTTATTAGGCATTTTTGGCTCTGTGCATTTTCTAAGCTCCCATAAGCTAGCCCAACCTTTGCAGCCCAACCAAAAAAGAAAAGCGTACTAAATTGTCCAATATTTAATGCTAATTTAATACGCTTTCATTTATTTTATTACATTTGGTGTTTTAAAATTGCCGATGTTGTTGTTGTTGTTGTTGTTGTTGTTGTTAACAGCAAAACACTCCCCGAAGGTTTTGGGGAGTGATGCCGAAGTTGACAGTCCTTGGCCGGATATGACCCCGGTACGCTGCGGTACTCCCTTGCGGTACTGCCCGACTGTCGTGGTAGCGATTTAGTATGACCAGTGGAACCTTCTAGGTCATGTCATCCCTCTATCCGTGAGGAAGGAGAAGATGGGTAATGAGAGGTGAGAGGCATCATATCCGTAGATCAACCATCGAGTAGCACGTCAATTACCTATGTGCATATTAGTCGCCTCTTACGACCGGTATGCCTACCTCGGGCATATTCTAAACCCCTAACCCGCAGGGGGTTAAAATTAAAATTACACTGAAATAAAAAGGTTGAAAGTGCACATTGAAAGTAACATATCAAAACCACTTTCAAATCGATTATGGAAATACTATAAATATTACAGTATTTACTGTAAAATTGGCAGTAAAAACATGTGATTTTTGACAAATATCAATTAATGATATGAGTCCACTTTCAAATTTACAGTAATTCATGTTAATATGATAGTCTTCACTTTCAAATTTACAGTAATTCATGTCAATATGATAGTATATTCAAAGAATGATAGGGGGTCACTTTCAAAATTGATATTACCCACTGTTGGACGAAAAATGACAGGGTTTACTGTTAATTTGACGGCCGTTTCTTGTAGATTTTTTTTTTCAGTGTACCGATGATTGGGCTTGCTTAAGGTTAAGCTAGGCCAACCATGAAAAAAATTGTAGTAAACCCAAAAGTAAAAATGCAGTTACTATCCACATATTTATTGCTAATTTAGTACTCTTTAATTTAATTTATTACACCTGGTATTTTAAAATTACCGAGAGTTTTAAAGTTAACATAGCCAAACCAGTTTTACAGTCTTCAAATGGCGCAAAAACAAAAATTAAACAAATAGTTGACGGATCTGTGAACTTAATACATACACGAATTTTCATGTATTTTGGTGAGCTAAATCCAAATCCGTGACCAGAAATATGCTATGGATACACACACGGAGATTATCTCCAATAAATCTTCTTTAATCAGATCCAAATTTTAACCTGACACACACAAATTGAAGATTAACAATCGGCGCCATCTAGTTGTACTACTTGCGATTTAAAACTAGATTTCGCTGAGGATTGTTTATTTTTTGGTGACTCCAGTAGCGGTAAAATCGTAATTTTGGTAGTTGTCCTTGCTATTTTTGTTTATTTATCGATGACAGTAGCGGTCAAATCGTTAGCTCGTTTTCTGAAATCTGCTCAAATCTTCTTGATGTTGCCCTGCCTAAATGTCAGACAGGGTCACCCCGAGTGTATTGCTCTTGGCCGAGTCGATATAAGAAAACGGCCCGGGTCGTTTCGGCACGATGGGTACAGCACAAGTACTGGTACCGTTCTCGTAGAACCGGCATTACAAGAAACTAGCCGTGTAGGCCATGTAGGTTATTTAGCGTTACCCAGGGTGCACCAACGGGGAGGCGACCTACTCTTACACCCCTTCTTCTTCATTTTTGGGAGTTTATAATGAAGATTATGCTCAAGTTAACTCCCAAAAGCGGAGTTAATTTGCGCTAATGTATCAGCCGTATTAGCCTAACAGGTCGCAGTTCTTCTCCAACCTAACAGAACCATCACAAAATAATATTGGACTTTTTTGCGAGGTAAGGGCCGAACTTCAGTCTAGTCCGCTTTTGTAGGGAATTCAATTTCCTACAAAAATATGTTCTGGTAAATGGTCTTTTACAACAATGGTTTTTCGTTTTTATACCAAATATGAGGTCAAGTCTGTAAAATGTAAACTGGCGATGACAGACCTCTAGACTTTAATTTAAAAATCTGAAAAAATTACAGTAATTTTTGTTCACCTTTCTTGAAAAAAAAAAAACGAAGTTTTTAATTTTTGGTAGATATACAGTGGCGGCCAACCCATTTGCCACCGATTATAAAGGTGAGTTTCAACTCTTAAGGGTCAAATACATAAAGCTTTGTTAACTTCGCCTGACATTTGCAACCTCAAAACTTTGCGCTCAACTTCAGAGGTATGCTACAATGAACGCTTTGACGCTTCTCTTTTATAAATTTGTTTTCGTTATTTATTTATTTGCATTGAGCGTGTTTTGGTAAATTTATTAATTTAATAGAGAAAAAGCGCGTCGATTTAAAAAAAAAGTATTTGTGTATTTTTTCTCCATATAACGAAATCACAAAATTTTTTTTCTATGGGAAAAATGCGAAGGTGAGCCTGAACAAATTTTTTTTTGAAATGAACGCGCTTGAGATTTGTACTTTGTTAGACTAAAATTTAATGGGCTACAAAACTGCATAATTAATCAGATTTTTTCTAGAGGTCCCAGGTCAAAGGTTCAAAATCTAGGCCTAAAATTGCAGAGTTTTTATGAATTTTGTGTAAAGCTTTGATAAGCCACTTTAATGGCATTAATTACAACATGAGTGGTATTTTTAAACAAAATTCGGCAAAATGTAGTATGAAAGACACTAAAGCTAGGACTAACATCGGTTTTCACGTGAAACAGCTGTCAAAATCCATACAAAATTTCTTGTCGTGAAATAGCCGTGAAATTTCGCTTCACGGCAAAGTAGTACTGAGTTCACGACCTGAAAATATTGCGCAATATGGCATTAGCAACATTTTTTCACAACTTTTTTGAGTGTTCATGTCATTTAAAACAGTGCGAAAAGTGACATTTGTTCAATTTCCTTTCCATCGGTGCATATTTCATTCAAATCGGTCAAACGGTTCGCTCACAGGAGGTTAATAAAGTGTTTCATGTGGCGTATTTATATACACTGAGAGAAATGCCTTGAATGTTGTGACAATATCACTATTGATAGCGATGAGTTTGATGCAATATTCATTCAGAATGAGCGACTTATCAAATATTATTTGCTCCCAATAAAAAGTAAAATGACATATCAACCATTTCGATATGATGTACTATTTTTTATATTTAAGTATAGAATACTAAAATATTTGAACGGCATGTCAATATCTATGGTCGTGATATGAATTTCTATTGTCGCTATATCCATAACCTCTCTAAAGTTGGCAAAACAACTTTTACGTGGCAAAAAAGTAACTAGTGGATAATTTGCAGTAAATTGCCGCGGCCGTATTTTGGAAAATATTGAGTGGCACGCCAACTTCATCTGAAGTTAATTAATGAGCCTGGCTGATGCTCTTTGTGAGGGTTCTATAAAGAGTTTGGCCTGCCTCTGTCCTAGGCTGGTAAGCCAATGCTGCCTAAACTGTTTATTTTCCCAGTTGCTTATGGTCTGCTTTACGTGGGCCTTGGTGAGTCCACAAAAGGGTTCCGGACCATAAAATGCTGTTAGAGCACCATGTTTTGCCAGGTTATCTGCTTTTTCGTTGCCGTCATGTTCTTCATGCCCTGGGACCCAACCTAAAAAAACTTTGTTTTTGGCTCCCAGCTTTGCCAAATGACATTGAGCAATACCAACAGCTCCGTCAGAATCGGAAAGGACCTCTCTGAGCCATTTGAAACCAAAGGAGGCTTCAGACAGGATGACTCCCTTTCGTTCGGTTTCTTCAACCTGATGCTGGAGAAGATAATTCGAGCAGCAGAGCTAAACCGCAATGGTACAATCTTTTACAAGAGCGTGCAATTGCTGGCTTATGCCGATGATATTGATATCATTTGCCCTAACAACCGCGCCGTAAGCGCTGCCTTCTCTGGTCTGGCTAAAGAAGCGAAAAAAGTGGGTCTTGCGGTGAACGAGGACAAGACGAAGTATCTGCTATCATCAAACAAAGAATCAGCGCACCTGCGTCTCGGCAGCCAAGTCACCTTTGATAGCTACAAGTTTGAAACGGCGGGGGACTTCGTCTATTTGGGAACCAGCATAAACACCGAATATAATGTCAGTCTAGAAATCCAACGGAGAATCACTCTTGCCAACAAGTGTTACTTTGGACAAACGAAGATCACGCTCTATAAGTCTCTCATCATACCAGTCCTGATGTACGGCTCGGAATCATGGACAGTGTCAAGAGAAGATGAGATGGCGCTTGGAGTATTTGAAAGAAAAGTTCTTGGGAAGATATATGGTCCTTCCGTGATGCCAACGGCGAGTATCGAATGAAATTTAACGATGAGCTGTACGAGCTTTACGCAGACCTGACCATAGTGCAGCGAATTAAAGCCCAAAGGCTTCGCTGGCTGGGTCATGGAGGCTCCAGCACAGAAGGTATTCCTCTCGACACCCGAATTCGGCAACAGAGGAAGGGGGATGCCTCGACTGAGATGGACACAACAAGTGGAGGATGACTTGAACTCCCTTGGGGTTTCCCATTGGCGTCAGTTGTCGCTAAAAAAGAAATCTGGCGTGCTTTGATACGAAACGGCCAAAATCGTCTAGGCGGTTAAGCGTCAATAAATGACGCAAGCCAAGATTAGATTTGGCAGATGACCGCCCCTATATTCAAAATGGTTTAACTTTTTGCGTCGCTTTACGTTACACAAACTTTTTTTGGAAGTGGATCCTTTAAAGTTTTATGCAAATCAGTCTTAATTGTCAGATTTCGGACGGAAATAAACAAACAAATTTTAATTGCAAGCGAAAATGCAGTCGGTCACTCTGGAAAAATGTCTTTAAATTAAGGAAAATGTTACTTATGTTAAGGAAGCCATGTCTTTGGAGCCAAATAAGGGAAATTTTCCTTGAAATAAGGAAACTCTTCAGTGTATAAACATACAAGAATATGTACATATGCACCTACATGAGAGTGATTTATTTACGCAAAATTGTCATATTCTTAAGGTGATCATGTAACTCAAAAGTGCAAGTTCTAAATATGAATATTAAGGGCTGAAAATAGGTGAGAAAACTTATTTTTCTACGTGTAGAGTAATATTATGCTTGAGCGCAAAACAACAACACATTCCGCGACGCTAGGAAAAAATTACTGATTGCAAGGAAAAATGTCCTTTAAATGACTTCAAAGACATGTTCCCTTAACATAAGTAAAATATTTGACACAGTTTAAGGAAAACCCAATTTCCTACCATTAAGTATTAATTTCTTTGTCGTTAGGAAAATTAGAAATTAAATTTGCCACAATTTTGCAAGAATCTTGATAGAAATATGGCACGTTTTGGCTTCCTACATTTTTTTACCAATATTTCAAAAAAGGCAAAAAATACCACATCAACTTTGAAGGACACAAGGAAACCCTAATTATAAAAATTCTTAACCGAAATAGCTTAAGTACATTGCCATTTATGTATATGCTTGTTAACTATTATTTTCTTCGATTATGCATAAACTTCTCTAACAAAGTCAAAATGGGTTACTAGCATAATTGAAATAACGATAAGGGCTGTGAACTACCGTGAATATTATAATTAACCGTTTATAGTAGGTAATAGCCAAATTGACCTAGACCTCAATCATTGTACGTTATGTAAACTGTGCCACTCTTTTTTATGTAGCTGTATACCTCATGGTTACCTAATGTTATATGTACAAATCGTGTTATTTATTTATTTAGCTTATTTCTTATGTTTCCGAAGTCATCATCAATACGAAACTGGTATTTGAAATCACAAAAAGCGTACGCGTATATTAAAATGCACCAACAAAATAGAGGATTGAAACTTTAAGCTCAATAACGTCTATAAATATGGGCATGCACAATGTATGTATATACATACATTTGTATTTGTTCATGCATATGTATGTATGTGTGTACCCACCAAAAAATCTTTTATTTTGGTAAAAAAGGCGTTAACAGGAGACCAGAAAATCCAATGAGTATCAGTTGTATGTACAACTGTGTTTGAAATCACAGTACCCAGCAAACCAGCTTCGGAGCGCTCTTAAATCTGAGCTCTAATATGAGCCTTTTTATGAGTTTTTTCAGAACATGCCCATAATTATGATCGTTATGTGAGCTTTTATGAGCGTGTACATAAATATGATTGTTTTATGAGTTTTTCTGAGTGTGCCCCTATAAATACCTTTTACTTTCATTATTTGGATTCAAGTACGTTATAATTTTTCTTTTTGAAATAAGTTTTTGTAAGAAAATAAATAATGAACAATATTTGAATGTTAGATATGCAATGAATGTTTACCTATTTGTTTCTACATATTTAAAAGGAAAATTTAAAGTGCAAGGGATAGGAAAAGGGAATGGGAGAAGTCATGAGAAAGGAAAGGAAAAATTAAAATTGGAAAGAAATTAATAAAAATTAAGAAGAAAAGGAAGTTCTTAATTCGTACAAAAAATCATTCGAAAAAGACGCTTTCATGCGCTCTTTTCAGAGCTCATAAAAACATTCGAAAAAGAATCTTTTATGCATAAGACTGAGAGCTCATTTATGAATGACCAGTTTCATAGGAAAAGCCACTCAAATACGAGCATTTTATGACTGTTTATGATTGTTTTATGAACTCATTATGAATGTGAGCGCTCAGATGAAAGAGTCCCATATGCGCTCATTTAGAGCTCTTATGGTTTGCTGGGTATAGACAGTAATTGCACTCACTAACACAAACGTATATTCACCTCCATGGAGAACTTCGGGTTGCAGTCAACTATTTTCAGCCATTTCAGGGTGTTGTGTTGCAAATTTTATGAGGTAATAAATTACATACTTTAAAAGAGGAGAAATAGTCAAATTTAGGATTTTGCGTTTTAAGTAAAACTATATATGTATATATTAGGTTATATTTCTAAAAAAAGAAATTGCTATTTTACAACTCAACCAAGAACCAATGCACAGCGTTTTTTCTCACGCATAGGAGTATTCAGGCGAAAACAAATACAGCTTTATTGCGTTGTGTGACATTTATAACTTTGACAAATACGCACAAACCCAAAAAATATACAAGGAAAAATCAGCTGATTATGTGATCGTACCCAAAAAGATAAAACTAGATCAAGTCTGCGTTAACGCGTGTTAAAACGCGGTTATAAGACAGGTTGGTTTTGTCTACGTGCATTTATGTCAGCTGTCAAAACTAAATGTCACAACGAGACGCTACAGTTGTTTCTGTTTTCAGAGTACTTTGCAATGTATTCCAATGTTGTTACTCCTTGGAGTATCTATTGTCAAAGCGATCGTGTCGGGATTTTGGTCAATAAAGCATGAGCAATGATCGGCTTTCAATAAGCTGAAGGTGGTCCGCTGATGTATTAGAAAGTATTACAATTGAAGTACTCCAATATCACAAAATTGAAACACATGATCCAATGATTTTTGCAAAATTTTACGCAAAACAAATTTCGAAATTTGAGAATTTTTCGACAAAAAGCTTATCGTGCCAATCTAAATAAATTTCACTAGTGAACCTTTTTCATACATTTTCGCTCACAAATTATATGAGAGGGAGAAAATCCGCAAAGTAAGAAATTATTTAGAATCTGCCTGTATATTTTATTGTGGGTTAGAGTGTAAAATGTACTTTAAAAAAAGTAAATGGTTGTTAATATTCGCAAAATTTGCTACGAAGAAGCCCATTGTATTCGAGAAACTGTAAAATGTATTCCAGAAAAATCAAATGTACTTCAGAAACATCTTCTGGATTGGAATTTGTTGTTTCTGAAGTAGAACTGATTATTTTGGAGTACATTTTTAAGCTTCTGAAGTCTAATTTACGGTCTCGAGTACAAATTACAGTTTATGAAGTACAATTTATAGTTTTTGGAGTACAGTTGATTATTCTAAAGCATATTTTACAGTTTTTAAGATACAATTGACTATTCTGAAAATAATTGTATGGGTCTTGGACTACCATTCACTATTCTTAAATGCATTTAACCTTATCTAAAGTATTTTTACGGTTTTTGAAGTACGAGTGAAAAAGGTGTAGAAAAAATAGTTCTATTATAAATTTAGTTTTTTGATTATTATGTGTTATCCGTCATAATTTGTAGGATATTCTTGAGCAAGCCCATTTAGTCTTGTATATTTATCTGTCTCTGTCCAACAATCTGAACGAAATAAAGTAGGTACTAAATTTAGCGTCAGATAGACCCTTGGAAAGGGTATCAAAGGGTTGACGCTAACTTAAGTACCTACTTTATATCGATTATGAACATGCCTAAATTGTTGTAACCGTTTTAAACTGAAAGGAAAACCAGTTTGCAGGTCAACGTGAAGTATTAGAGAAAAAATCACTATGTAACAAATACTTCAACAAAATGCAGCCCTGAGTGATTAAACACAACCCTGTCACGCGTGGTGAAAATCAAATGGAAATAAAAAAAGTTGTGCAAATGATGAAAATGTATATTAATTTGTTTATTTCAGTGTTAAAAAGTTAAATATCCAAAGTAAGTACATTTATATAGAAATCAACAAATGCAGGTTATTTACTAAGTATATATTTTCAGCCAAGATGCCAAAAATATGTGTACGTAAATGCACTGGAGGTGGATCCTTGTACAACTCTAATAAGTATTTCAACTTCGAAAAGTCCTAAGCCCCTGGTTCAATGAGGATTGGTTTTCCAGCTAATATTTAGACTGGACACTCCTAAAACAAAAACACATTAGTTTTTATATATAAGATGACTCATAGTTCATTAACACCGTACCTTGACATTAAAGCTACCAAGATAATCGTATATTACTATTAAATAAATAGTATAAATAAATATAAAACTGCAAGCAAAATATTTTCTTTATTTTGTTTTGGAAAATTTCTAAGAATTTCAAATTCACCTCAATGTCCTCAACTAACAGGGGTGCTTTTTTGCGCAAAACTACTATTTAATAGCATCGTTCATAAAGAGCCGATCATGAATATGCATTTGTACGAAATTTTACAATATGGCCTTTAATATACATTTTTTATACTTCTTGTAGTGCAGTAAATTCATGATATTATATTAATTCATGGAATATATACATTAAATTAATTTTTTTTCTTGAAATATTTCTAAAGTTTTTTTTGTTACTGAAATGCAACCATCATCATCATCATTTATTGGCGCTTAACCGCCTAAGCGATTTTGGCCGTTTCGTATCAAAGCACGCCAGTCATTCCTTTTTAGCGATAACCGACGCCAGTTGGAAACCCCAAGGGAGTTCAAGTCATCCTCCACCTGTTGTTTCCATCTCAGTCGAGGCCTCCCCCTTCCTCTGCGGCCGAATTCAGGCGACGATAGGAAAACCTTCTGTGCTGGAGCTTCTTTGTCCATTCGCATAACATGGCCCAGCCAGCGGAGTCTTTGGGCTTTAATTCGCTGGACTATGGTCAGATCTGCGTAGAGCTCGTACGGGAAGGACCATAAATCTTCCGGAGAACTTTTCTCTCAAATACTCCAAGGGCCATCTCATCTTCTCTTGACATTGTCCATGAATCTGAGCCATACATCAGGACAGGTATGATGAGAGACTTATAGAGCGTGATCTTTGTTCTTCGAGAGAGGACTTTACTTCTCAATTGCCTACTCAGTCCAAAGTAGCACTTGTTGGCAAGAGTGATTCTCCGCTGGATTTCTAGACTGATATTATTTTCGGTGTTGATACTGGTTCCCAAATAGACGAAGTCCCTCACAGTTTCAAATTTGTAACTATCAACAGTGACATGGCTGCCAAGGCGCAGGTGCGCCGATTCTTTCTTTGATGACAGCAAATACTTCGTCTTGTGCTCGTTCACGGCAAGACCCACTTTTTTCGCTTCCTTATCCAGTCCAGAGAAGGCAGCGCTTACGGCGCGGTTGTTAAGGCCAATGATATCAATATCATCGGCATACGCCAGCAATTGCACGCTCTTGTAAAAGATTGTACCATTGCGGTTTAGCTCTGCTGCTCGAATTATCTTCTCCAGCATCAGATTGAAGAAATCGCACGAAAGGGAGTCGCCCTGTCTGAAGCCTCGTTTGGTTTCAAATGGCTCAGAGAGGTCCTTCCCGATTCTGACGGAGCTGTTGGTATTGCTCAACGTCATTTGGCAAAGCCGTATAAGCTTTGCAGGGAAGTCAAATTCAGACATGGCGACATACAGGCAACTCCTTTTTACGCTGTCAAAAGCGGCTTTAAAATCGACAAAGAGATGGTGAGTGTCGATTCTCTTATCACGGGTCTTCTCCAGGATTTGGCGTATCGTGAAAATCTGGTCGATGGTAGACTTACCAGGTCTAAAGCCACACTGATAAGGTCCAATCAGTTTGTCTACGATGGGCTTCAGCCTTTCACACAACACGCTATAAAGAACCTTATATGCGATATTAAGAAGACTAATTCCGCGGTAGTTGGTGCGGTTAGCGGGATCGCCTTTCTTGTGGATTGGGCAAAGCACACTTAAATTCCAATCCGGAGGCATGCATTCGTCTGACCATATTCTGCATAAGAGCTGATGCATGCTTTTTCCAGCTCTTCGCCTCCGTGTTTGAACAGCTCGGCGGGTAGTCCGTCTTTTCCAGGCGCTTTGTTGTTTTTGAGCCGGGATATAGCTATCCTCACTTCATCATAGTCAGGTGGTGGGACGACTTTTCCATCGTCAGGGATTGGGGTATCGGGTTCGACGCCTCCCTCGCAATTTAGCAGTGAGGAGAAGTGCTCCCACCATAATTTAAGTACACTTTGTACGTCGGTTACCAGGTCGCCATTATTGTCCTTACAGGAGCTTGCCCCGGTCTTAAAACCTTCCGTCATCCGCCGGATCTTTTCATAGAATTTTCGGGCATCATTCCTGTCAGCCAGCATCTCAAGCTCCTCACACTCACGCCTTTCGGCCTCACTTTTCTTTTTTCTGAAAAGGCGTCTCTCTTCCTTCTTTGCCTCACGATATTGTTGCCATACACTGCGGGTTGCGCCCGTTCGTAACGTCTCCTTGTAGGCAGCGTCCTTTTTTTCGAGGCAGTTTTGCATTCCTCATCGTACCAGTTGTTCTTGCGGGCTCGCTGGAACCCTATAGTGACCTCAGCGGCGGTACGCAATGAGTGAGAGATATGCTTCCATTGCTCGGTTACATCGTTAGGTCGAGGATTGCCCTCTGCTAGCAGGTGTGAGAGTCGAGTTGTGAAATTATCAGCTGTCTGTGTCATGTGCAGCTTCTCGACGTCAAACTTTCCTTCCGTTACTGTGCGCACTTTCTTCGTTGCACAGAGGCGTGTGCGTATCTTGGCTGCGACAAGATAATGGTCAGAGTCAATATTGGGACCACGCAGTGTACGCACGTCCAGAACGGTGGAGCTATGTCTGCCGTCAATCAAGACATGATCAATCTGGTTTCTAGTTCTTTGATCAGGGGACAGCCATGTGGCTTGGTGTATTCGCTTATGCTAGAACCTGGTACTACTGATGACCATATTGCGAGCAGCGGCGAAGTCAATCAACCTAGTGCCGTTGGGGGATGTTATATCGTGGAGACTGAATTTTCCAACTGTGGGACCAAAGACTCCTTCCTTGCCCACCTTGGCATTAAAGTCGCCGAGCACGATTTTGATATCATGCTGGGGGCAGCGACCATAAGTCTGTTCAAGTTTATCGTAGAAGGAGTCCTTCTCTGCGTCGTCCGTCTCCTCAGTCGGCGCATAGGCGCAGATAAATGTTATGTTGAAAAACCTCGCCTTGATGCGGATCGCAACGAGACGCTCGTTCACAGGAGTGAACGCTAATACTTGGCGGCGAAGTCTCTTTCCCACCACGAATCCTACACCACGCGCTTTGCCGCGTGTCTGGCCACTGTAGTATACGTCACAAGGACCGATGGTCGTCTTTCCTTGCCCCGTCCATCGCGTTTCCTGCAGGGCGGTGATCTCGGCCTTTGCGCCTACGAGGACATCAACCAGTCGGGCAGCGGTACCGTCCCTTGAAAGGGTCCGGACATTCCCGGTACATGCCCTAATATCCAAATCATTATGCCTTATTCGTTTTGCCGGGTCGTCAACATTAAAGGGGGTTCTCATCCGAGGCTTTGCATTTGTTTTCATTGGAATTAAGTTTTTTACGTGGCGGGTCCCAAACCCAGCGCACAACCCGTTTCGGGGTTTTGGAAAATATTTACACATTTATATAGCGAGCCGCTTGCTTCAAGACAGACGCCCGCTTGCAGCCGCACCTCATGGTGAACAGACGCTACGCAAAGACCATGCGTCCGCGAAATTCCATGCTACCATGGATTTCAACTCTGAAAAATTCACCTCCATGGAGAACTTTCACCACAGTGAGAATACTGTCTATACTGTGTTTGAAATAATAGCAGTAGCCTTGGAAAATTTACGTATTTTTACACTTAAGCGCACTAGCAATTAAAAATCTTCTACCCCAGAATATAGGCCCAAGTACCTACTACCGGTCTGTAAGCAAATTAATTTGTGATACGGTTGCCACAACGTCCCTTATTTTAGCGGCGATAGGTTGGCGAAATCAGTTGAAATTTTGCCTGAATTAGTAGCTAATTTATTGCTAATTAATTGTCAAAAGAAAAAATTTATAGCTCTTCAAATTTTTTTTTTATGACATTTTTCGCCAAAATAAGACTGAAGTTAGCAAAACGAATAGTCGAAAAATTGTCGGATCAAGTTGAAAATTTGCCAGAATTAGTAGCTAATTTATTGCTAATTAATTGCCAAAAGAAAAAATTTATAGCTCTTCAAATTTTTTTTTTCTGACATTTTTCGCCAAAATAAGACTGAAGTTAGCGAAACGAATAGTCGAAAAATTGTCGGATCAAGTTGAAAATTTGCCAGAATTAGTAGCTAATTTATTGCTAATTAATTGCCAAAAGAAAAAATTTATAGCTCTTCAGATTTTTTTTTTTATGACATTTTTCGCCAAAATAAGACTGAAGTTAGCGAAACGATCAGCGAAAAATTGTCGGATCAAGTTGAAAATTTGCCAGAATTAGTAGCTAATTTATTGCTAATTAATTGCCAAAAGAAAAAATTTATAGCTCTTCAAATTTTTTTTTTATGACATTTTTCGCCAAAATAAGACTGAAGTTAGCCAAACGAATAGTCGAAAAATTGTCCGATCAAGTTGAAAATTTTCCAGAATTAGTAGCTAATTTATTGCTAATTAATTGCCAAAAGAAAAAATTTATAGCTCTTAAAAATTTTTTTTTATGACATTTTTCGCCAAAATAAGACTGAAGTTAGCGAAACGAATAGTCGAAAAATTGTCCGATCGAGTTGGAATTTTACCTGATATAGTAGCTAATTTATTGCTAATTAATTGCCAAAAGAAAAAATTTATAGCTCTTAAAATTTTTTTTTTTATGACATTTTTCGCCAAAATAAGACTGAAGTTAGCGAAACGAATAGTCGAAAAATTGTCCGATCAAGTTGAAATTTTGCCTGAATTAGTAGCTAATTTATTGCTAATTAATTGTCAAAAGAAAAAATTTATAGCTCTTAAAAATTTTTTTTTATGACATTTTTCGCCAAAATAAGACTGAAGTTAGCGAAACGAATAGTCGAAAAATTGTCCGATCAAGTTGAAATTTTGCCTGAATTAGTAGCTAATTTATTGCTAATTAATTGCCAAAAGAAAAAATTTATAGCTCTTAAAATTTTTTTTTTTTGACATTTTTCGCCAAAATAAGACTGAAGTTAGCGAAACGAATAGTCGAAAAATTGTCCGATCAAGTTGAAATTTTGCCTGAATTAGTAGCTAATTAATTGCCAAAAGAAAAAATTTATAGCTCTTCAAATTTTTTTTTTATGACATTTTTCGCCAAAATAAGACTGAAGTTAGCGAAACGAATAGTCGAAAAATTGTCCGATCAAGTTAAAAATTTGCCAGAATTAGTAGCTAATTTATTGCTAATTAATTGCCAAAAGAAAAAATTTATAGCTCTTCAAATTTTTTTTTTATGACATTTTTCGCCAAAATAAGACTGAAGTTAGCGAAACGAATAGTCGAAAAATTGTCGGATCAAGTTGAAAATTTGCCAGAATTAGTAGCTAATTTATTGCTAATTAATTGCCAAAAGAAAAAATTTATAGCTCTTCAAATTTTTTTTTTTATGACATTTTTCGCGAAAATAAGACTGAAGTTAGCGAAACGAATAGTCGAAAAATTGTCGGATCAAGTTGAAAATTTGCCAGAATTAGTAGCTAATTTATTGCTAATTAATTGCCAAAAGAAAAAATTTATAGCTCTTAAAATTTTTTTTTATGACATTTTTCGCCAAAAAAATATCCTTAATTTAAAGACTTTTTTCCTCAATTTATGTTAATGTTGTCTTTAACTTTAAGAATTCAAGTAATAATTTCCTCAATACAAGTAAAAATTTCCTCAATACAAGTAATAATTTCGTTAAAACGTGGTCCGACACCACTTAGAATAAAGCTGGAATTTACTAGAAAATGTGTGAAGTGAATTTTGCAAGAAACTAACGCGAAAAATAATTCGTAATGGAAAACCAATTTGATTTGCTAGTTGTGCTATTGAAAAGTGAACTGTTTACGATATTTTAAAAGGCTCAAAACATACATAAGTGGTTATTAATTAAAATGGTGCCATTTACAAGACGGTTCACTAAATTTAATAAACAATTATCGGGTTTGGTGTCTAAAGATGCGTGTAGACCGCAATATCAATCCTATTAACGTTATTTCGTGTGGTTTTTGTAATATTAAATAAAGAAGTTGCGACATGTGGAGAAAGTGAAATGCGCAGAAAAACGGGGGTCGCGTATCCGGTTGGGCCGCCTTTTCCTCAATAAGTAAGAGATTTCCTTCTTACAATTTAAATTTTCCTAAGAACAAAGAAATAATTACTTAAAGTAAGGAAAAAGTGTTTCCTTAAACTGGGTGAAATATTTTACTTATCTTAAGGAAGCCATGTCTTTGGAGCATTTTTTCCTTGCGGTAAGGAACTTTTTTCTGAGGGTATGCAGAAGTGCTTTGCATGGCGTAGCGGGGTTGGACGGGTTATTTTTTTGAAGCGCGGCCGAAGGCCGCCTATGCAAAAGGGAGTACTACGCATGAACAGCACTCATGGCTAGCCGGTGCTGGATCGGCCCATAGTTATATTTTTGAAGCGCGGCCGAAGGCCTCCTACAACGCAGAATTACTGTGCATGGCGTAGCCGGTGTTGGATGGGCCCAAGATTATTTTTGCAAGTTGAATATTTAAGCAAATTATAGGTAGACTTAATAACTCATTTTATTAAAATTATTTAATTTATTTGAAAAAAAAAAAAAAAAAATTACTTATAGAATTTTTGTAGTTTTTCCTGCTGATTTCGCCAAATATATGTTAATATGATTAATCTGGTTTTAAGGCCAAAAAACCGTTTTTTCAGAGTTTTCGTTGAAATAAAACCATCAAAAATCAAGCTTTCAACCGATTTTGAAATTCACAACGGTGTTGGGTAGATAATTGTTGACACTTTCGAAGTATGTACAGTCTTTTGTTCATTTGAGAAGGTTATGACACGTTTTTCACGCGAGAAGTTGAATTTTTTGAAATTTTTTTTCGGTTTTTCCGGTTTTGACGCCATTTTTTGCCACTAATTGACAATGAATGAACCTTATTGGGCATGTGTCATCGAGAGGCATTCACTACTTAATTATACCAGTTTTATTTTTTTGGAAAGGACTTCAAGTTTTCAAGATATGCAGCCTAAACTAAAATCTAATATTTTGGTCCCAAGCGCCCTACAGGAGTACTGTGTTCAATTAGGCGGGTCAATTTCAAAATCGCCCAAGTGAAAAAGAAAGTCGTATTTTAGGGATCAAAATAAGTTACTTTACCGAAGGAAGCATACCTCCAAAATTCTGATGTCCCGACTTTTTACTTTTGTCCTTGAAAAATCCTTAGCGGACCCATTTAGAATGCTCGAATCGTGCTCAAATACTCCCACTAACTAACTAACTACTATCTAACTAACTTTGAAGGGCTGATGGACCCATGACAGTGGGACACCCTCTAAACCACCAACTGGGGGGTTCCCCATACAAACATTAAAAAAATAACCATTTTTGGCACTTTTTATAAAAAAATCATTGAAATGGCTATGTCTTTTAAAGTTCTTAAGAGAAAAATTAACTCCAGAAATAAAAGAAGATATACGCTCGATATACCAAAATTATGGCACAAAGCGGACCACGCTTTTTCCACAATACTACTGTGTAGGGTTTTTAAAATTATTTTCAACTTTTTAGTTCAATACACTCTAAAAGCGTGAGTTTTAGTTTTTTTAAACTATATTTATTTTTTACTTTTTAGTCAAATGTCCTATGAAATTATCGATAAATTTATCGAAATATATCGAAATCCAAATGAAACCTGTGGCCTTCCCCTTTCGTTTGATACCCATATTGTAGGGAATTTTAAGGTATTTGGGCCTCACATTTTGCCGATAACTCAGTTATCGATAAATTTATCAAAATATATCGATGTCCAAATGAAACCTGGGACCTTCCCCTTTCGTTTGATACCCATATTGTAGGGAAATTTTGAGGTTTCCGGGCAACCACATTTTGACCGATAACTCAGTTATCGATAAATTTATCGAAATATGTCGCTGTCCAAATGAAACCTTGTACCTTCCCCTTTCGTTTGGTACCCATATTGTAGGAAAATATTAAATTTTTTGGGCATTCACATTTTGACCGATAACTCAGTTATCGATACATTTATCGAAACATATCGAAGTCCAAATGAAACCTGGGGTCTTCCCCTTTCATTTGATACCCATATTGTAGTAAAATATTAAGGTTTTTGGGCATTCACATTTTGACCGATAACTCAGTTATCGATAAATTTATCGAAACATATCGAAGTCCAAATGAAACCTGGGGTCTTCCCCTTTCGTTTGATACCCATATTGTAGGAAAATATTAAGGTTTTTGGGCATTCACATTTTGACCGATAACTCAGTTATCGATAAATTTATCGAAACATATCGAAGTCCAAATGAAACCTGGGGTCTTCCCCTTTCGTTTGATACCCATATTGTAGGGAAATTTTAAGGTTTTCGGGCAACCACATTTTGACCGATAACTCAGTTATCGACAAATTTATCGAAATATATCGAAGTCCAAATGAAACCTGGGGCCTTCCGCTTTCGTTTGATACCCATATTGTAGGGAAATTTTAGGGTTTTCGGGCAACCACATTTTGACCGATAACTCAGTTATCGATAAATTTATCGAAGTATATCGAAGTCCAAATGAAACCTCTGGCCTTCCCCTTTCGTTTGATACCCATATTGTAGGGAAATTTTAAGGTTTTCGGGCAACCACATTTTGACCGATAACTCAGTTATCGATAAATTTATCGAAATATATAGAAGTCCAAATGAAACCTGGGGCCTTCCCCTTTCGTTTGGTACCCATATTGTACGAAAATATTAAGGTTTTTGGGCATTCACATTTTGACCGATAACTCAGTTATCGATACATTTATCGAAACATATCGAAGTCCAAATGAAACCTGGGGTCTTCCCCTTTCGCTTGATACCTATATTGTAGGAAAATATTAAGGTTTTTGGGCATTCACATTTTGACCGATAACTAAGTTATCGATAAATTTATCGAAATATATCGATGTCCAAATGAAACCTGGGATCTTCCCCTTTCGTTTGATACCCATATTGTAGGGAAATTTTGAGGTTTCCGGGCAACCACATTTTGACCGATAACTCAGTTATCGATAAATTTATCGAAACATATCGAAGTCCAAATGAAACCTGGGGTCTTCCCCTTTCGTTTGATACCCATATTGTAGGAAAATATTAAGGTTTCCGGGCAACCACATTTTGACCGATAACTAAGTTATCGATAAATTTATCGAAATATATCGATGTCCAAATGAAACCTGGGACCTTCCCCTTTCGTTTGATACCCATATTGTAGGGAAATTTTAAGGTTTTCGGGCAACCACATTTTGACCGATAACTCAGTTATCGATAAATTTATCGAAATATATCGAAGTCCAAATGAAACCTGGGGCCTTCCCCTTTCGTTTGGTACCCATATTGTAGGAAAATATTAAGGTTTTTGGGCATTCACATTTTGACCGATAACTCAGTTATCGATAAATTTATCGAAACATATCGAAGTCCAAATGAAACCTGGGGTCTTCCCCTTTCGTTTGATACCCATATTGTAGGAAAATATTAAGGTTTCCGGGCAACCACATTTTGACCGATAACTAAGTTATCGATAAATTTATCGAAATATATCGATGTCCAAATGAAACCTGGGACCTTCCCCTTTCGTTTGATACCCATATTGTAGGGAAATTTTGAGGTTTCCGGGCAACCACATTTTGACCGATAACTAAGTTATCGATAAATTTATCGAAATATGTCGCTGTCCAAATGAAACCTGGGACCTTCCCCTTTCGTTTGGTACCCATATGGTAGGAAAATATTAAGGTTTTTGGGTATTCACATTTTGACCGATAACTCAGTTATCGATAAATTTATCGAAACATATCGAAGTCCAAATGAAACCTGGGGTCTTCCCCTTTCGTTTGATACCCATATTGTAGGAAAATATTAAGGTTTCCGGGCAACCACATTTTGACCGATAACTCAGTTATCGATAAATTTATCGAAATATATCGATGTCCAAATGAAACCTGGGACCTTCCCCTTTCGTTTGATACCCATATTGCAGGGAAATTTTGAGGTTTCCGGGCAACCACATTTTGACCGATAACTCAGTTATCGATAAATTTATCGAAATATGTCGCTGTCCAAATGAAACCTGGGACCTTCCCCTTTCGTTAGGTACCCATATTGTAGGAAAATATTAAGGTTTTTGGGTATTCACATTTTGACCGATAACTCAGTTATCGATAAATTTATCGAAATATATCGAAGTCCAAATGAAACCTGGGGCCTTCCCCTTTCGTTTGGTACCCATATTGTACGAAAATATTAAGGTTTTTGGGCATTCACATTTTGACCGATAACTCAGTTATCGATAAATTTATCGAAACATATCGAAGTCCAAATAAAACCTGGGGTCTTCCCCTTTCGTTTGATACCCATATTGTAGGAAATATTAAGGTTTCCGGGCAACCACATTTTGACCGATAACTCAGTTATCGATAAATTTATCGAAATATATCGATGTCCAAATGAAACCTGGGACCTTCCCCTTTCGTTTGATACCCATATTGTAGGGAAATTTTGAGGTTTCCGGGCAACGACATTTTGACCGATAACTATTTTATCGATAAATTTATCGAAATATGTCGCTGTCCAAATGAAACCTGGGACCTTCCCCTTTCGTTTGGTACCCATATTGAAGGAAAATATTAAGGTTTTTGGGCATTCACATTTTGACCGATAACTCAGTTATCGATACATTTATCGAAACATATCGAAGTCCAAATGAAACCTGGGGTCTTCCCCTTTCGTTTGATACCCATATTGTAGGAAAATATTAAGGTTTTTGGGCATTCACATTTTGACCGATAACTCAGTTATCGATAAATTTATCGAAACATATCGAAGTCCAAATGAAACCTGGGGTCTTCCCCTTTCGTTTGATACCCCTATTGTAGGAAAATATTAAGGTTTTTGGGCATTCACATTTTGACCGATAACTCAGTTATCGATAAATTTATCGAAACATATCGAAGTCCAAATGAAACCTGGGGTCTTCCCCTTTCGTTTGATACCCATATTGTAGGGAAATTTTAAGGTTTTCGGGCAACCACATTTTGACCGATAACTCAGTTATCGATAAATTTATCGAAATATATCGAAGTCCAAATGAAACCTGGGGCCTTCCCCTTTCGTTTGATACCCATATTGTAGGGAAATTTTAAGGTTTTCGGGCAACTACATATTGACCGATAACTCAGTTATCGATAAATTTATCGAAATATATCGAAGTCCAAATGAAACCTGGGGCCTTCCCCTTTCGTTTGATACCCATATTGTAGGGAAATTTTAAGGTTTTCGGGCAACCACATTTTGACCGAACGGGAGTTACATACATACAAGCAAACAAAGAAACAAGCAAACATACAAGTGAAGTGGACATGTGTTATCGAGAGGCATTCACTACTTATATATACCAGTTTTATTTTTTTGGAAAGGACTTAAAGTTTTCAAGATATGCAGCATAATCCAAAATCAAATTTTTTTGGTCTCAAGCAACCTACAGGGGTACTGTGTTCAATTAGGCGGGTCGATTTGAAATTCACCCATGTGACAAGGAAAATCGTGTTTTAGGGATCAAAATAAGATACTTTTCCTAAGTACTAGTACTTTTGACTTTGAGCGCCAAAGTTTGAAAGATTCTAAGTTTAAATGTATGACCGACCCCCACTAACTTTTTAAGGCCGACCCACCCATGCCAGTGGCGCACCCCCTAAGACCCCACCTTTGGGGATCCCCATACAAAAAAATAAAAAAAATCACAATTTTTGTCACTTTACGTGATAAAATCAGTTAAGTGGCTATCTTCTATCATTTCTGGAGTTAATTTTTCTCTTAAGAACTTTAAAAAACATAGCCATTTCACTGATTTTTTCATAAAAAGTGCCAAAAATGGTTATTTTTTTAATGTTTGTTTGGGGAACCCCCCAGTTGGTAGTTTAGGGGTTGTGTCCCGCGGGCGTTATTTCCATTTAAAAGGAAATAGTGCCCGCGGGCGTTATTTCACTGCCCCGTTTATTGACAACAAAAATTTGAATAAACTCAAAAAATGCCCCTTTAACTTGAGTTAATGGCCCTACGTGAACACAGTCTAAGGTAGTTTTCAAAATTGTGGTCGGGTTAATTTTTTATTTCACGGATAGTTTACAGCAAATTATCCAACAGTAGTTCTTCTGTTACGTAAAAGTTGTCTTTCCAACTTCAGAGAGGCTACGGGGCACATATTCGAATTTACGTATTATTAGGAAATATGAGTATCAGCCACAACCCAGCAAACATGGCTCAACTTTTTCTTCAACCTTTGTAAAAGTGTATAGTTCCCAAGTTGATATCCAACACAATTCTCCAATTTTTCTCCAACCTTAGATAACTTTGTAGTTCTCAAGTTGATATCCATCATCATTCTCCAAGTATTCTCCAACCTTAGATATATTTTGATAACTGAAGACATGCATGGATGAAGGGGGTATGTCGCATTCTCACTCAATTTCTGTTTTCGGAATTGGTGAATAGTGTTTATGCTGATCTATATTTCTGTCTTATCAGAATCTGCCTATCGTGAAAATTGTAGAAGATAATTCATGGATGAAGGGGGTATGTACACAACTTTTCAATATGAATTGTGGAAGAAGGGGGTATGTTCCGATTTTTTCATATAAAACACTAAATATAAACTTTTGCTTTTTATTGCATATTATGCAACGTCTTTTATGGCTTTGCATAATTTTTTTATCAGTTTTCCATAAAGACTCGAAAAAACCTCAAATGTTTAAGCAAAACTTTAAAGCCGATTTTCTCGTTTCACTCAAAATGCGACATACCCCCTTCATCCATGCATGTCTTCAACTTTGTAGTTCTAAAGTTGATATGCAACATATTCTCCAGCTTCTAATATTCAAATTAAATTTGAAGAGCTTAGACTAAAATTTATGTAAATAAAAATTTTTGACAACTAATTCATGGCGTTTTAACGTAGAAAAATCATGGTTTATTTTTATTTCGGTATTTATTTTCAGAGTCGCATTTATACCCTTGAGTCCAATTAGAGAATCCCTTTGGAGTACAAGTTGAGAACTATCCCTTTCTCAACTTTTTTTTGCATATAAAAAAATCCCTCTTGAACGCCATCGTTCTCAAGTGTTTTTCCTGTTGAGAAACAACGCTTGAGGTTGGAGAAGCCCCTTAGCTCTCAACTTGGGATCAAACGTAACTCAAGCCTAAATGTTAGCTGGGAACCCTAGTATACTCACTTTTGAGTAAATATGGTATCATTCAACTTTCAAAACAAGTAAAAAAATACTTTTTTATTCACACCATGCTTTCGGTGTTCGTATTTTCTGAACAGGAACTAAGTTCACAACAAATTTGTAGTTGTTTTTGTACGATGCATATGGTCGGTGCATTTGCAAAACCTACTATCAACAAATTTCAAAATCGTACTAATACTTACGGTGTTAATATTTGTTAAACCGAATGTGCTTGGATGGTTTTTGCATTGAAAATACAATAAGCAATTAATTTACTTAGTATTATGAATATTTTCGCTTGTCTCGAGCTGAAGGTAAGCCCATTTGACTTTTCGCTTCTAGTCGTTTTGGAATCATTCGATGGTTTGCTTTGCAAAAACATCGAAGATATTTAAGTATGTATAAAGATGTATCTTAGTACATATGTATGTATGTGGTTTGCATGAACCCTGTAGTCAATCCAACTATCTAGTTTCAAACCAAGCCCAACTAGTCAGCAAACTGCTGTTTTTTGATGTGTAAACGTAACATTTTTAAAAAGTAACATTTTATTTTTTTTTGTTTATTTATTTTTTTTAAATGTAAGATATAAGTGTAAGGCAGGTTTATGTCGTTAATACAGAGTATTTGAGTGATCAATTCTTGCTTGAAAGTTAAGGAAATGTAATTAAAGAAAAGGAAAGATAAGGAATGGAAGGGAAAGGGAAGGAAAAGGAAAGGAAAAGACGGGAAAGAAAAGGAAAGGTAATGAAAAGAAAGTAAATGAAAGAAAAAGATGGGGAAGGAAAGGAAAATAAAGGAAAGGAATGAAATTAGGGGAAAGGAAAGGGAAAGGCAAGGAAAGAAAAGTTAGGGGAAGGTAAGGAATGGAAAAGAAAAGAAGGGCCATCTCATCTTCTCTTGACATTGTCCATGAATCTGAGCCATACACCAGGACAGGTATGATGAGAGACTTATAGAGCGTGATCTTTGTTCTTCGAGAGATGAATTTACTTCTCAATTGCCCACTCAGTCCAAAGTAGCACTTGTTGGCAAGAGTGACTGGATTTCCAACTGATATTGTTTTCGGTGTCAATGCTGGTTCCCAAATAGACGAAGTCCCTCAAAGTGCCAAATTTGTAACTATCGACAGTGACGTGGCTACCAAGGCGCAGGTGCGCCGATTCTTTCCTTGATGACAGCAAATACTTCGTCTTGTCCTCGTTGACCGCAATACCCACTTTTTTCGCTTCCTTATCCAGTCCAGGGAAGGCAGCGCTTGCGGCGCGGTTGTTAAGGCCAATTATATCAGGTGCGTCAAGCTGGACCCCCCCCACGACGGATTTTAAATTTGAATAGCCAGGAATTATGTGCTATTTATGTGCTAATTTGTTCCCAAAAAAAAAAATTTGTGCTCAATTTTTAAGTACTTTTTTTAAAACCCCAAAAGTGGGGGGTCCAGCTAGACCCCCCCTAAGAACGAGTGGCATTAGGAAAAAACTTTAAATGTGGGAATTAAGTGCTATTTATGTGCTCGAGGATTCCGCAAAATTTTTTTTTGTTGCTCACATTTTAAATATTTTTTTTCGAATTTTAAAATTTGGGTACCAGCTAAAACCCACCCTAATAAATTATGTGCTATTTATGTGCTCGAAGATTTCAAAAAGATTTTTTTTGTTGTTTAAGTTTTAAGTACTTTTTTAAAACTTCAAAAGGGGGGGGGGTCCAGCTGGACGTCCAGCTAGACCCCCCCTAAGAAGGAGTAGCTTTAGGAAAAAACTTTAAATGTGGGAATTAAGTGCTATTTTTGTGCTCGAGGATTCCGCAAAATTTTTTTTTGTTGCTCACATTTTAAATATTTTTTTTTTCGAATTTTAAAAATTTGGGTACCAGCTAAAACCCACCCTAATAAATGGTAGCTGTAGGGAAAAAATGTATATGTGGGAATTAAGTGCTATTTATGTGCTCGAGGATATAAATAGCACTTAATCCCACATTTAAAGGTTTTTCCTAAAGCTACTCCTTCTTAGGGGGGGGGGGGTCTAGCTGGACGTCCAGCTGGACCTCCCCCTTTTGAAGTTTTAAAAAAAGTACTTAAAACTTAAACAACAAAAAAAAGCTTTTTGAAATCTTCGAGCACATAAATAGCACTTAATTCCCACATTTAAAGTTTTTTCCTAATGCCACTCCTTCTTAGGGGGGGAGGGGGGTTCAGCTGGACGTCCAGCTTTTGGGGTTTTAAAAAAAGTACTTAAAAATTGAACAACCTAAAAAATCTTTTTGGAATCTTCGAGCACATAAATAGCACATAATTCCTGGCTTAATAAAATTCCAGCCCGTCGACCGGAGATATAACCCCCCCACCCCTGGGGGGGCTGGCTATTCAAATTTAAAATCCGTCGTGGGGGGGTCCAGCTTGACGCACCTAATTATATCAATATCATTTGAGGTCATATGTATTTGGGGTAGATTTGGGATATTTTTAGGATTATTTTGGGGGTGATTTTGGGGCCAATAAATTTGTGTTGTTGTTTTGAAGGTAATTCGATGAATAAGCAGCGTTATTTTCGCATTTGCTACGAAGGAAATACGCCTGAAAATAGTTATTTAATTAAACTTATGTGCGGATACACATGTTTACACATCAAATGTCACGAGTACTTGATACTCCGGTCTTTTTTCCATAAAAGCAGCTGGTATTTGTAACATAGCGATGTCCTACGAGATGTTAATCTTGGTCAATAGGGGCACGGTCAAATGTTTGAGCCCTACCCGAAGAAAACTCCGTAGTCTACTATATTTTGAATTTTTACTGGTAAAGGTTTGATATTTTTCTGGCTTGTTAAATATCAGACAGAAATTAATAGTTGTATACTGGTATGTTTCCTAGCTAGTTTGATGCTTCACTGCAGTAACTTTACAATACTAACATAAATATATATACATATACCTAGTAGATAGATCTGCATCCATACACGTTTCCATTATTCTACATGATAACAAAAATTGAGTCTTGACCAGCTC
Source organism: Campiglossa producta (assembly GCA_964058755.1). Taxonomy (NCBI): domain Eukaryota; kingdom Metazoa; phylum Arthropoda; class Insecta; order Diptera; family Tephritidae; genus Campiglossa; species Campiglossa producta. Next base: position 54,024,041 of record CAXKVI010000005.1, on the reverse strand, counting down.
TCTGCTTTCGGGGTTGACTCACTATACATACATATGTCCGCTATGTAATATTCGTGCGATTCCCAACAAACATTTTAAGCTAATCTCAATTTGAGATGCATTTGAGAACCAATCATATTCTCAAATCTCAAACGTTCGTTTTCAATTTGAGGCGAAATAACCGTTGATAGCGTTCTCAACCTAAAAGGCTCATTTTTAATATGGGATTTTCCCTGATTTTCAAATTGAGAACGGCAGAATTTTCAAACGTTTCTCGAACTGAGCGGAGTGGATCGAAATGGAATCCACATGCTCTCATTAAAATATTTATTCAGAGATGCCAATCATGCAAAACAAATACCCATTTTAATAAAAAACGAGTTTCCATTTATGCAGTTAAATTTTACTTAATACTTTTTTAATTAATATAGTTCAACAAATAATTCTGTTATATAAACCACATTTGAGAAAAAGTTGAGAATAGATGTTTTCAAAAACGTTTGAGTTTTTGGTGCTCGATGTTTGTTGGGTTACTATCACGATAAACATATATGCATAAAACTTCGTTCAGAAATATTGCACATTTCTTCATTATTTTCGTTCACGTAAAAATTACAACTAAGAATTTTTTTCTTGGTACGGGTGGGTCGGCCCTTCAAAGTTAGGGGGGATAGGTCATACATTTTAGCACAATTGGGCCACTGTAAATGGGTCAACTTAGGATTTTTCAAACTTTGGCGCTCAGAGTCAAAAGTACCAAGTCGGGACATCAGAATTGGTTTTAGAGGTATGCTTCCTTCGGCAAACTGAAAAAAAAGAAAGTGTGTGCGGTGCACACCCATGGGAAGTTTACTTCTTTAATTTAGCATTCGCCGTCTATCACGATCCCCGCTGTTATCTTTCGGCATATCCGTCCCTAAACGTAACCAACAAAATTATGAAAATTCATTTGTTTACAGATATCGGTAATTCTATTTCTCACAAAATATCACAACCGTAATAAATTCCATTACAAAGACAAATCAAATGCAATTATATGTAAGTGACGTTTCGCATTAAATAATTAAAAAAAAAAATTATATGAAAAAAAAAAAACAAATTAGAAAAAGTAGCCAGCCTCGAACCCGCGATCTTTGCGTGCTCATTCGCACGCTTACCACATGTGCCATATCGACGTTTTAATTTTCATGTCAAATGCCGTACTTAAGATTGTCTATGGTGCTTTTGCTATATGAGTGCTTAGTTCGTAAAATTCCCCACACACATATACATACATGCATACAAAACATCACTAGCATTGTTTATCCCTACTATAGTTTGGCAACTTATTTTCTTCTTACGAATTTGAGTGGAAGGCACTGGCTGAGTGACTCCAAATGAAATGGAATGAACGAATAGTGTGAAGCCCAATAAGCCATTTTGTTTGATATCAACCTGAGACGCATTTGAGATGAAACCTTCAACGTCAATTCTCACTTTTTGAAAACTTAATATCACTTAATCAATTTTTCGATTCAATGATAAACTACCAGATCAACTTTTTTGTTTAACGAGTATTAACTTGAGGTATAATTAAATATAAAAATTATAATATTGTGACGAATTCGATTACTTTCCTTGAGTTCGATCACTGTACGTCAAATAAAACACTAAGATTCTGCTTAATAAATAATACGCTTTACTAACTACTAAAAACCGTAGTACATTGTGTATCAATAACAAGTGTGAACTCTTCTTTTGACAACACACATTAAAATGTCGGTTTGTTTACATCCTGCACATATTAAAATGTCGCCAGCACCGAATAACAGAAAAGCAATGGCGTTGTTTAACATCCTGCACACATCAACATGGCGGTCTCCTATCTTTTACCTAATGGTAGAAAGAGATGGGAAGATGGAAAGAAGTGAGACAAAAAAGGAAATTAAAAACAGGTGACTAAACTCACTTTGAAATTTTCACGCCTATGCCTATGATATCACACTTGTTATTAACCACAATCTCAAACAGGTGTTAAACTCATTTTGGAATTTTGACGTCTATGCAGAAGAGTTTACACTTTGTATTGATACACAATGCCGTCGTACAATTTCGCGGGTTAATTCACTGTTTAGTACTTCACTGTACAACACTTGAAAATAAATTGATCGATGTGCGTTCGCTATGCGCGTTTATATACCCTAGCGATGATACAGCTTCACCACCTAGAAATGTCTACACATTTCTGGGTTATTCGTGCAACCCTGTTTACGAAGCTTTTATCTATCGTCATCTCCTCTTTGTGCCACATTCGCAAATATGCGAGCTGCCTCTCTCGCTCTCGCGTCATGTATCTAAACAGCTGTAGTTGTGGTAGTGACGCTAGTGGTGGAAATACGCTAGAGTTGGGAGATGGGCGATTCTTGAGAATATTCGCCACAATATAAATGTCCGACAGTTTCTACCTTCACAGTTTTTATACATGGGTCAGGCCATGTGAAGTGTGCACAAAATTTTCGGTTTTTTTTTTAAACCACACCGATTTTGAAAATTCTCATTTCATTGGATAGAGGGACAGACTCAAACCCCGTGCTATAAATATTTCGTCAAAATTCATGTTTTTGTTATTGTTATTGGACGATGAATTTTTGATAATTTTTTATGATGATAATATTGAAAACTTATTTTCTCATAAACTACTGCAGATAAATCAATGATTTTTTTTTTTTACGTACAGATAATTGTTTCTACTATATTATAAGTATTTTTTTTATTTTATTGTTTAAACAATTATACTTTAAATAATATTTTTTTTAAACAAATAAATTTTTTTTTCGTTCTGAACGCTCAAAAAAATTTCAAAACATGTCAAATAACACGAAAAACGGTCACCTTTAATAATCATTAAATTTTTTTTTGTCAATTCATACCGTTCAAAAGATATTGCATTTTTTGTCACCCCTTCAGATCTAATTGTTGAAATATTTATATTTTAAACACATTTTTTTTAAACGAATAAATTTTTTTTACGTCTGCACGCTCAAAAAAATTGCAAAATATGTCAAATAACGCGAAAAAACACGTAATAAAAAAAATGTCCATTCATACCATTCCAAAGATGTTGCATTTTTTGTCACTCCTTGCGATCTCCCAACGCGCTGCACATAGACTGTTGGGTGATGAGCTAAAGAATAGTGCTCTGCATGAGGTTAGTTGTTATCAAGTTATTTTCAAATATAACATATACATATACATATCTACATTTAGCAGAAACTCTGAGCATAATTAATAAAAATTTTACATTGAATCCTTTTGTCAAGCATTGGTTGAAAATGATGGAATTGTCGCGTATTTTTTATCGCTATGGCTTTACTCATGCGGTTTTGAAGTTTTTTTTCATGAATGTCATGATCCACTTGTGAGCAAAAATCGAAGTCTATTGCCTGAAACGCATTTTCTGCCCATTCAAAAAGACTTCGAGCGTCGCGTATATGATTTCCCGCAATACGCTGCATACTCTCTTTTCGCGCCAGCCTTTTAACAGCGCCCCCACCCCATCGCAAGCACCCTTACCGTGGGATGTAGCGAAAAAGTTCCACTCAGCTGCAATCCCAAAATCTTTTTCGTGATAATATAAATTTAAGAAATTAAATTTATTTTTATATTGCGCTGTGGCTCCGTCAGAGTAATAAATTTTTTTTTTCACATTCCTAGACCCAAATTTTTTTTTCATATAATTCCCAAGTCTTGTATTGAACAAGTGAACTGAATTCGAATCATGAGTCAGTTTTTCTGATATAATCACAAAACACAAGTGATGTTGAACACCATCAACACGATAGTAAATTACGTAAGGGTGTATGGTTACTTGGGTGTTTGACCAATGGTGCGCCTGGATTTCATCTTGAATCTGAGCTGCATAATTTTCTGCAAAATCTAGGGTAACGACAAATTCCCCGTCACTTACTGTACTCTTTTTTTCAACAAAGTAAGCTGCTTGGGTTTTAGATAAAAAATCGTGCTTTAGAACTGAAGGCAAATCGTTGCCAAGTGTTTCCAAATACTTTGATGTTTTCTCTGTCCTTTCCACTATATCACATCTGTAAAAAATGATGATAACCAAATTATATTTATATGTATGTGTATATGTATGTAATTAAAATGATCTCATTACCGGTCAGTGTTGATCCATTGACTAAATGTTACATCTCTAACTTTATTTTGAATCAATAACGGTTTTAATTTGTTGATAACTGCATCAGCGCCAGGGCAGGTTTGGCAGTCCCCAAAAAACCATTCGGACATTGGATTTTCGCAAACTGCTTGCTTAATATAATTGCCCACAGATTCGTCATATCTGATTTTACATGCTGCAAGTTTTTGCTTTACTCCATATATTTTCAAAGCTAAATTCTGATGCATTTTACAAACGCATACATTGTGTGCGCCATTTTTATCGGCTAAAATACATTCAGGTGGCCTGAGATCTTTAAATTTTGACAAGCCAATGCTTGCATCAGGATATTCTATTTGAAAATGTTCGTGTAAATCTGCTAAATTGAAGAGTAGTAGCCTTTTTATGTGTTATATTGGTCCAATCTCATTGATTTTTAACATCGACATTCCACATTCTAAAATAGCAATCGTAACGAAATTTAACGTTCCTACCTATATAATTACTGGAGTTATCTACCAAAATCCGTTTATCGGAACAATCGATTGTATGGGGGCTATGTGAAATATTTATCCCATCTCGATGATTTTCAACATCGATATTTCACATATAAAAATAGCGATACCTCTAAAATTTCACGTTCCTACGTGTTTAATTGCAGGAGTTATAGCCCAAAATCCGTTAATCGAAATAATCGATTGTATGGGAGCTATGTGAAATATTTATCCCATCTCAATCATTTTCAACATCGATACTTCGCATACAAAAATAGCAATACTTACAAAATTTCACGTTCCTACCTCTTTAACTACAGGAGTTATAGCCCAAAATCCGTTTATCGGAACAATCGATTGCATGGGAGCTATATGTAATATCGGTCCGATCTTGCTGGTTCCGACAAATGTTTCTTATATTGGAAAATGGTGGCCGCAAACAAAATTTCAGCCAAATATCTCAAAAACTGAGGGACTAGTTTGCGTTCAAACAGACAGATAGACAGACAGACAGACAGACGGACATGGCTAAATCAACTCATCTCGTCATCCTGATCATTTCGGTATACTTATTGATGGGTCTATCTCTTCTTCTTCTCATACTTACAAACATCGGACCAACGTTGTAATACCATTTCATGTTCATGAAAGGTATAAAAACTATAAAAAAATCAGCAAAATGTGCCACGAACTCAAGATTAGCACAATCTTCATACTCTACAAAATTCTAAATATTCTGTGAAAAATGTTACAATTTTGGTAAAATTTTCTTGGAATTTTTTAAAAAATAAATTTATAGATCTTGCATTAGACATTGACACATTCTTTTTACTAGTCTTTGTTAAAATACATTTATTAAGGCCAAAATAAGTGAAAATCACCTAAAACCAAAATTAAAAAAATGAATTCAAAACTATGCCAGGATTGGGAATTCATGCGAAAATCGCGGAATTCTTATTTTTTGACTTGGCATCCCTGGTTGGGTATGACCTCCTTCATCAGACAAAATAAGCGTTATATAAGGTGTACATAGTTTTTGTAAATTTTAATCCATGCACACATTCAAACATGTATTCTTATGGATGTATTGAGTTAAATACACGTTGCAACGTGTTGTTTAATAATAATTTTAACTTGCGTTTTATTTGTTGCTTGAAGAGAGATAAGAGTTGATATTTTACTTGAGAGTGAACGTTTATTGGTACAGGTTTTGAGTTAGTTACAACCCCATAAGCACAGGAAAATATTTTTTGAAATGTTTGATAAAGCTTACTCCTCTGTTTGAGTCTCAGCATTCCTTATTATTTGAGATTGAGCGTTCTTGTCCAACCTTATTCCTCAATATTTGAGATGCAGTCCAAAAATGAACATAACCATCATGTATTATTGAAGGCATAATTCCTAGAGGCGCTTCTCCATAAACTATATGCTCACGGGAGGCCTGTATTCTTGGCGAAACAAATAATACACATTCATCACAAATTTACTTCACTTTTAATTTTCACTGTTGGTTTTCTGCTAACGATTTTTGTTAATAAATTATTTTACAATGCCCGCACGGAGGGAAATCTATGGATCGAACATCCATAATTATTGATATCACATTAAATAAAAATTGATAATCCTGTCCCGTCAATGAATATGGATATTTCATCAATGCTTTTGTGATTTATCAAATGAAATTGAAATGGTATCCATATAAACTATTGATAAATTCTAAATAGTTTAAAAAACAAAATTTTATATATGTAATTTCACATCTGATTTCAGTAAGATTCGAACCCTGCTCCTATGGCACGTTAGCCCAGTATTCTACCATTCGGCTACGGCTCATAAAATTTTTAGAAAAATGTTCAATCATAAGAAATTCAAAAAATTTTGGATTTAAAAAAACGCTCCAACAAGTTGTAATATTGTTCGGAAATACATAGTAAAAATTGTTGAACTATTATGATTATGCGTCCCAGAAAAATTTACTTTTCGCACATATATATTAATACGCTGTATCTACCATTATTACCATGCAGTAAATATGAATATGGATATACCGACAATAGAAATTCTTATCACTACCATAGATATTGACATGCCGTTCAAATATATTAGTATTCTATCCATAAATATAAAAAATAGTACATCATATCGATATGGTTGATACGTCATTTTACTTTTTATTGGGAGCAAATAATATTTGATAACTCGCTCATTCTGAATGAATATTGCATCAAACTCGTCGCTATCAATAGTGATATTGTCACAACATTCAATGCATTTCTCTCAGTGCGAACTTGATTGTCAACTGCAACGCGATTCATTTCATTTTAGAATGAATCAGTTATAAAAATGCTAACGTGCTACGTGAAACATGTTGTCAAAATGTGTTATAAACATGAAACATGTCAACTGCAACGCAGCTCACGTAATTTTAACATGAGCAGTTGTTAGTATTACAATTTTCATATGATTAACAGTTTTAATATCAATATGTTGTCGAAATGTATTCTAACATGAGAAATTGGTATGACAGTGATATGACGTACTAATGTTGGTTCAACAAGTTTTTTAACAATTTGACGTGAAACCGGCTGTTTACTTAATTTTTAATGTTAAATACAACTCACAGTCATCTGCTAAACTTAAAACGTTTTAAGTTTGCCACATTACCATTTGACGACTGTGAGCACCCCCTTTTATCTCCTGCATGACCTTTGTTATTTCACGTCTGAAATCTGAAAATATTTATGTATAAACATATTTAAATTATTTAATTAAATTCCAAATATGAAAAAAACTTACTTTTTTCCTTTCAATTTATTTATTCATGACAAATTTTTGTTTGAAAACAAAGCAAAATGACAATTTTCAATTTTGCCACAAATTTAAACATAGGAACAAGCGCGGCAATATTGCCACAAAGTGGTATCTTCTATTTGCAGGCAAAACAAAAACAAAATATTTCACACCTGGTAAACTGTCAAAACATTGCCAGCTGGCAATATTAGCATGGCTGGTAATATGGGACTGTGAGTACCCTAAATGTATTATTAACATGAGAAATTGATATGACAATATCATACTTGCTAATATGATTCAGTAACTTAACCTGAACCCTGTTTGTTTGATAATTTTCAATATTAACCTCTGGTCAGATATCAGAAGGCTGCTTACCAACAATTTATATAGAAAAAATTCAATTAAATTACTTAAATAAAATTGCGAATCCATAGTTAACTGTGGAACTTAAGTTAACCAGGCACTGTGAAATTGGGCCTAATACGAAATTTTTTGATGAAATGTAAAATTGATAAAGCAGAAATGTTAGTTTTACCAGCGACTTTTCTTTCTGACTTGATTAAAACAGTTAGGCACGCCACTGCTATAGGGCTCTAAACTTAAAATACACTTGAAACTTAACTTGAGAACTAAGGATTTATCAAACGTTTGAAAAAATATTTGTTTGTGCTTATTGGGAAGTAGAAGATCATTAGCTGTGTATATGTTTGATCATACCCAGAAAATGATCTTAGTCTAGGATTAATCCGGGATGAGTCGCAAAGAAGCATGCGACTTATGCCAAGATCTCCTTTTGTGAGATAAAGGGTTTACATTTGTTTGAGGGATATACTAATTGTACCTACCCATGTATACCTGAGCGGGAGCGAAAGCACTGATCTTCTATGTTTGGCCCTATAATTGTGATACACAAATTAAAATGGACTATGTCCACAATGGAATAGTTGGAATCAATTATGCGGAAGAGATAAATTGCGGACCAGTCTCTTTAGGGATTAGTCGCATGACTTTGTTTTGTAGGGATACAATAGGAGGGTATGTATACTATGTACATATGTATGTGAATGGCTGAGAATAGCGAAAATATATAGGAGAGGAGTGATTGCCGCAAACCAGTTCAAAGTGTTAAAAATAATACAAAACATTGTAATGTGATATGACGCAAGATGCAGGGTTGTTTAAGTTATTATCTGGGTTTTTCTGTATGAGAGCGGTTGATTGGACTCCCTAATCTCTAAATTTTTAATGAAATGGAAAACTAATTTCTTTACACAAAAGAAAATACGAGTACCAAACTACCGATTTCACCGGGGGAGGCTTTGCGTAATTCGATATCTACCAAAAATGAGTATTAAATCATAGTTTTTACTTTCGGTAACATAAAATGTGGTTTCGACTTATAGAACATTCGATACAAACGGCATAATAGCATATTACGATACATTTACACTGCACCAAATGCGTCGCATTTGGCCAAGTTATTTCGACAATGTTTGTCCGCAGAATGAATTTGTTTGCCAAATTAGATGAATTTAATTTAATTTGACCTAATTTGGTGATCAAATTCAATCTTCGGATGAACGGTCTCGAAAAAACTTGGCCAAAAGTGACGCATTTGGTGCAGTGTAAACGTTGCTTTAGGTCGCATTTTGCTTATTTGTAAATTTAAACTGAAGGTACTGTGTTTGTGTCTATTCAAAAAGTGATTTTTAACTAAGAAGCAAACAAACAAATAAGAGAATAAAAACTACTTGGACATCTCCAAAATATGTATATCAAAACAATTTCTTAAATGAACCAAAGTTGCAAATTTGACGAAATTAATTACTCTAACACAGGTACATACAAAAACTACAGTTATACACATAAAAAGATCTGATCCTAGTGGAGCGCTAAACATTTCATATAGTACATACCTACATACATACTTTATAGTCCAGCAGCGAGATTCCAGAAATCGCCAAAGCTAATTTTCTATCGCCTAAAATCGCTAAATTAAACGTATTTAGCGATTTTTAGTGACATTTCCAATTCCAGTCGGAAAATCTCCTAAAAATCTCCAATTTTGGTTCATTTTTTTAGCGTATTTTGGCGATGAACACAAAATGAACCGGATAAAACAATCAGCTGTTTTTGGAAACTAAATTAGCTAAAATTGCGATTCTAGTATACTTGCTACTGCCAAAAATAGCTTATTTTCGCAAAACGACTCGAAAATTAGCAGGTAATTAAAGTTGTTGCCAAAAAAAGATAATTCGAAAAACATTGGTGTGACTTGATTTGTTTTCGGTCGGATATGATCAATAGCACCAAAATATTGTGAATAAATCACCAAACTAAGTTTTAATGTAATGCTATGGATACACACACGGAGATTATCTCCAATAAATCTTCTTTAATCAGATCCAAATTTTACCCTGATACACACAAAAATGAAGATTAACAGCATTGAGAATTACTACTTTGGTTGTTATTGCACTATATTCTTACCTACCTCAGCGACATCTAGTTATCGAAAGTCGGATCTTAGAAACCAGCGCGACGCCTATCTGTCAGCTACCCTTAATTTCCTAGTGTTTCTTGGTGTTGTTGTCTATTTATGTACAGAGTGTTGCCAGTGCAAATTTTTTAAAACTGCCCAAATCTTCTTAATTTTTGGGAGTTTATAATGAAGATTATGCTCAAGTTAACTCCCAAAAGCGCAGTTAATTCGGAATTTGCGCTAATGTATCAGCCGTATAAGATTTACTTCTTCTAGGTGGTTTATTGACTTATTTCGCACTTTTCAAATTCCAAGAAAAGCAACATCGAAATTCTGTGGAAAATAATTTTTCTAAAGGGGTCTTCTTTGGGCAGTGGTTTGGGGTCAAGCCGAAAATTAGCAGGTAATTAAAGTTGTTGCCAAAAAAAGATAATTCGAAAAACATTGGTGTGACTTGATTTGTTTTCGGTCGGATATGATCAATAGCACCAAAATATTGTGAATAAATCACCAAACTAAGTTTTAATGTAAGATTTACTTCTTCTAGGTGGTTTATTGACTTATTTCGCACTTTTCAAATTCCAACAAAAGCAACATCGAAATTCTGTGGAAAATAATTTTTCTAAAGGGGTCTTCTTGGGCAGTGGTTTGGGGTCAAGCCGAGTCTTTTTGATGAAAATAATGTTAACTTAACAGGAAGAGAAGCTCGGCGCAAAATCTCTTTTTTGCTCAGAACGGGTACCGGAAAGCCGGTGGTGTGTCCAAAACGTCTTTTGTCCAGAAATACTATGGATCACGGCCCGGTTCGAAAGATGTTAAGGTGATTTTATGGATTCATCCCAATCACTTTTCAAAAAAGTGAACATTTTAAATACCGCTTTCAAATTAATAGCTGGATCAAGACGCGCCTATCGATCTTTTGAGAAGCGCCGAGCTTCTCTTCCAATTTGCGGTGTGCTGTTTTGAATTTTTTCCTACAAATTGGCGGGACCTACAATTTTTTCGCCGACTTCGAACGGCACTTGCAACTTAAATATGTTTTTGCTGAGAAGCTTTTTCATGGCAGAAATACACTCGGAGTGTTTGTCAAACCACTACTGAGGACCCCGTTAGAAAAACACTTTTCTAAAGAATTTTGATGTTACTTTTGTCGCGATTCGGACCCCGGACCTCTTGCGTTAAAGGCCTCTACGCCACGGAGGCCGCGGTAGTTATATACGACCCAAAAACTCTTTCTGGGATGGTAACCTTCGGCCACTATTTATAAATATTATCATTGCCAATTTCATAGGAGATAGGAGACCGAATGCATACAAATTTGTAATTTGATAGTGACAAATAAATTATTTTATTTGTTACTTAATAAAAAATAAATAAATATATACGGTAGCCGATGATCTTTTTACTAAAATTAAAAACTCAATTTTATAATAAATAACAAGAAAAGGAATTTGAAATACATTTATATTAATTTGATTCTAAATCCTTTTTGTATTATTCAATACTCTATTCAACCTCCATTTAGTTACATGCAATAGCAATATAATTACACTGTGCAACAGCCATTTTGCAACAGAGTAACCATAGTACTTTTCTGAAAGGGAGCGTCGCGTAGATCGTTTTTGTCGAACAAACTTATAGTCCAGGTCGTCACAGTTCTTTTTTAATTGCACCCAAAGTTTAAGGCGGTCATATTGGGTCTTTGTACCATAACCACATAAACTTGAAGAGCTACCGCTTCGGTGTCTAAGGGAAGGTTGTTGGCAATAAAAAGGCTAACATTTTCCTCCTAGACCTTGTCCCGCTACGATTCATGGTTCTGTCATTTTTTCTTGGGTTTTTGTTAAATTGCTCGAAGAAAATGTCTCCCCCAAGTCTACTGTTAGCAATATCTTTATGACACCTTCGGGGAAAAATATTCATCATAAAAAAATGGGGGGGGATGTACAAATAACGAAATTTCGTCGAGGACTCCTTTAACCATAAAGTAGCAAAAACTAGAGTTCATCCAAGAAACAACTAAAATACATGAGACATTCCATAAGAAAACGTCTAATTCAAAAAGCTGACTAGTCTCGGCTTTCGCTAAAATTTTGAGGGACACTTCTTTAGGGTCCTAACGGAAAAAATTTACACACATTTAATTTTCATAACCACTGGTTTCGGACTGGTCGAATTACAAAGTTTGAAAAACCTCGTTTTTAGGAGTGTATTGGGGTGTGGTTGCTGTGTGACCTTGCCCAATCCCGACTCTTGCGTCCTCGTTCGTACACTCTGGGCAACGTGAGCTATTCTAGGCTCGCGGCAGAAAGAGAGGGAGCCTCGGTGGGGCCACTCTGACATACTTGGTTTAAGGGCTCACCGAGGTCTTTTGCGCAGCGTCTGTTCACCATGAGGTGCGGCTGCAAGCGGGCGTCTGTCTTGAAGCAAGCGGCTCGCTATATAAATGTGTAAAAATATTTTCAAAACCCCGAAACGGGTTGTGCGCTGGGTTTGGGACCCGCCACGTAAAAAATCTAGTCCAATGAAAAAATCGAAAAAGCCTCGGATGAGAACCCCCTTTAATGTTGACGACCCGGCAAAACGAAGTAAGGACAATGAGAAGGATATTAGGGCATGTACGTGGAATGTCCGGACCCTTTCTAGGGAGCGTACCGCTGCCCGACTGGTTGATGTCCTCGCGAGCGCAAAGGCTGACATCACCGCTCTGCAGGAAATGCGATGGACGGGGCAAGGAAAGACGGCCATCGGTCCTTGTGACGTATACTACAGCGGCCAGACACGCGACAAAGCGCGTGGTGTAGGATTTGTGGTGGGAAAGAGACTTCGCCGCCAAGTACTAGCGTTCACTCCTGTGGACGAGCGTCTCGCTGCGATCCGCATCAAGGCGAGGTTTTTCAACATAACATTTATCTGCGCCTATGCGCCGACTGAGGAGACGGACGACGCAGAGAAGGACTCCTTCTACGATAAACTTGAACAAGCCTATGATCGCTGCCCCCTGCATGATATCAAAATCGTGCTCGGCGACTTTAATGCCAAGGTGGGCAAGGAAGGAGTCTTTGGTCCTACAGTTGGAAAATTCAGTCTCCACGATGTAACATCCCCCAACGGCACTAGGTTGATTGACTTCGCCACTTCCCGCAATATGGTCATCAGTAGTACCAGGTTCCAGCATAAGCGAATACACCAAGCTACCTGGCTGTCCCCTGATCAAAGAACAAGAAACCAGATTGATCATGTCATGATCGACGGCAGACACAGCTCCACCGTTCTAGACGTGCGTACCCTACGCGTTCCCAATATCGACTCGGACCATTATCTTGTTGCAGCCAAGATACGCACACGCCTCTGTGCAGCGAAGAAAGTACGCACAGTAACGGAAGGAAAGTTTGACGTCGAGAAGCTGCGCGTGACACAGACAGCTGATAATTTCTCCACTCGACTCTCACACCTGCTATCGGAGAGCAATCCTCGACCTAACGATGTAACCGAGCAATGGAAGCATATCTCTCACTCATTACGTACCGCCGCTGAAGCCACTATAGGGTTTCGGCGAGCCCGCAAGAACAACTGGTACGATGAGGAATGCACCACAGCCTCGGAAAAAAAGGACGCTGCATACAGGGAGACGTTCCGAACGGGCGCAACCCGCAGTGTATGGCAACGCTATCGTGAGGCGAAGAAGGAAGAGAGACGCCTTTTCAGAAAAAAGAAACGTGAGGCCGAAAGGCGTGAGTGTGAGGAGCTTGAGACGCTGGCTGACAGGAACGATGCCCGAAAATTCTTTGAAAAGATCCGGCGGATGACGGAAGGTTTAAAGACCGGGGCAAGTTCCTGTAAGGACAATAATGGCGACCTGGTAACCGACGTCCAGAGTGTACTTAAATTATGGAGGGAGCACTTCTCCTCACTGCTAAACTGCGAGGGAGACGTTGAACCCGATATCCCAATCCCTGACGATGGAAAGGTCGTCCCACCACCTGACTATGAAGAAGTGAGGATAGCTATATCCCGGCTCAAAAACAACAAAGCCCCTGGAAAAGACGGACTACCCGCCGAGCTGTTCAAACACGGAGGCGAAGAGCTGGTAAAAAGCATGCATCAGCTCTTATGCAGAATATGGTCAGACGAGTGCATCCTCCAGATTGGAATTTAAGTGTGCTCTGCCCAATCCACAAGAAAGGCGATCCCGCTAACCCCACCAACTACCGCGGAATCAGTCTTCTTAATATCGCATATAAGGTTCTTTCTAGCGTATTGTGTGAAAGACTGAAGCCCATCGTGGACAAACTGATTGGACCTTATCAGTGTGGCTTTAGACCTGGTAAGTCTACCATCGACCAGATTTTCACGATACGCCAAATCCTGGAGAAGACCCATGATAAAAGGATCGATACACACCACCTCTTTGTCGATTTTAAAGCCGCTTTTGACAGCGCAAAAAGGAGTTGCCTGTATACCGCCATGTCTGAGTTTGACTTCCCTGCAAAGCTTATACGGCTTTGCCAAATGACGCTGAGCAATACCAACAGCTTCGTCAGAATCGGGAAGGACCTCTCTGAGCCATTTGAAACCAAACGAGGCTTCAGACAGGGCGACTCCCTTTCGTGCGATTTCTTCAACCTGATGCTGGAGAAGATAATTCGAGCAGCAGAGCCAAACCGCAATGGCACAATCTTCTACAAGAGCGTACAATTGCTGGCGTATGCCGATGATATTGATATCATTGGCCTTAACAACCGCGCCGTAAGTGCTGCCTTCTCTGGGCTGGATAAAGAAGCGAAAAAAGTGGGTCTTGCGGTGAACGAGGACAAGACGAAGTACCTACTGTCATCAAAGAAAGAATCGGCGCTCCTGCGCCTTGGCAGCCAAGTCACCGTTGATGGCTACAAGTTTGAAACGGTGAGAGATTTCGTCTATTTGGGAACCAGCATTAACACCGAAAATAATATCAGTCTACAAATCCAACGGAGAATCACTCTTGCCAACAAGTGCTACTTTGGACTGAGTAGGCAATTGAGAAGTAAAGTCCTCTCTCGAAGAACAAAGATCACGCTCTATAAGTCTCTCATCATACCTGTCCTGATGTACGGCTCGGAATCATGGACAGTATCCAGAGAAGATGAGATGGCCCTTGGAGTATTTGAGAGAAAAGTTCTCCGGAAGATTTATGGTCCTTCCCGTGATGCCAACGGCGAGTATCGAAGGAAATTCAACGATGAGCTGTACGAGCTTTACGCAGACCTGACCATAGTTCAGCGGATTAAAGCCCAAAGGCTCCGCTGGCTGGGTCATGTTATGCGAATGGAAAAAGAAGCTCCAGCACAGAAAGTTTTACTATCGACACCCGAATTCGGCAGCAGAGGAAGGGGGAGGCCTCGACTGAGATGGAAACAACAGGTGGAGGATGACTTGTACTCCCTTGGGGTTTCCAATTGGCGTCAGTTATCGCTAAAAAGGAATGACTGGCGTGCTTTGATTCGAAACGGCCAAAATCGCCTAGGCGGTTAAGCGTCATCATGACGCAAGCCAAGATTAGATACATTTACACTGCACCAAATGCGTCGCTTTTGGCGAAGTTTTTTCAAGAATGTTTGTCCGCAGAATGAATTCGTTTGCCAAATTAGACGAATTTAGTTTAATTTGACTTAATTTGGTGATTAAATTGAATCTGCGGAGGAACGGTCTCGAAAAAAACTTGGCCAAAAGTGACGCATTTGGTGCAGTGTAAATGTAGCTTTACCCTATTACAGCTGTACACTTGTTCCTATCAGAGATATCCTTGCATTCGATACAGCATTTTAAAGGTAAAAGAGAGTAGTTTTGTAAAGGTTGCTTGACAAAAAGTCTCAATAATTATACGAAAATTTACTTTGAAAAAAAGTTTATATTGGTTTAGGAGATCCATCAGTAGAGACCCTTAAGCGAGCTACTCACCTGCCAAGAAATGTCAAACTCCATATAAAAAACGTCCAAGAAATGGTCAAGAACTGTTTTCACACGTCAAATTTCTTGAGCCAATATTCAACTCATAAGAAAAAACACTACAATTTTCGATGGTTGGTAACGCCGGTTTACCTCAAGAAATAAATATGCTCGTTAAGCTGTTTCTTATATCAACTTTTTTTTGCAAATGTTGGGTTCGCCGGACGGAATATGATAGATTTTGCTCTAAAAATAAGCTGTGCAAAATTTCACTCGAATTGGATAACTTTTAGAACTTGCACGTTGCATTTGAAAATTTTAAAAACTATATGTATTCAAGTTGCAGCAGATTATATAAAAACATTGATAGCCGTAAACTTGGTTCACGTTTATTACGTGAAAAAACGTGCAGATTCCGATTCTGAAGAGAAAAATCGAAAATTCGCTACAGGTTTTGAGATTTCGCAAAGCTATCGTTTTTAAGAAAGTGAAAAAAAAACACCATTTTGGTATTTGACGTAAAATCTCCAGCTTTGCTTATCCGATCGAACCCCGCTACTCACAGCATCAAAGGTCTTCGATAGCTCTAAAAATCCGTCATATAATGGTTTCAATCAGATGACCAGGTTAGAAGCTATTAGCAGATTAATGAGAGAAATAGAGCACAATTTCAAGTCACCTCGTAGTATGTATTGATATACAGCGAAAACTAATAACCTTTTTAATTTTATTTTGATACGATGTCAAAGCTCAATCAATTCCAAATCATATTGGTCAAAGCTGCTTGCAAATCAGTTCAGAAATACGAAAGTTATAGCCATTTTAGTATGACTATATAGCTACATTTGGTATATCGATATTCACAATCGAGAAAACTTTTTCAAAATCAACAAGTGTTTTTGATGTCAAATCCATACGAATATTGCTGTGGGTTTTATGTATCAACTTTTCGACTGCTTTGCTGTACACAATCGATATGATTAATCTAGCTGTAACAGATTTCTAAATTGGATATAGCTTTGCTACTATTGAGCTGATAAGAAAATGGTTAAGATAAATTTTGTTTGAAATGATTAATCTTTAAAACGACATAAAAAGCAAGGCAAAATAATTATCCCTTTTCGATGTACTTAACAATTAATGACAATTGAGAAGTAAAGTCCTCTCTCGAAGAACAAAGATCACGCTCTATAAGTCTCTCATCATACCTGTCCTGATGTACGGCTCGGAATCATGGACAGTATCCAGAGAAGATGAGATGGCCCTTGGAGTATTTGAGAGAAAAGTTCTCCGGAAGATTTATGGTCCTTCCCGTGATGCCAACGGCGAGTATCGAAGGAAATTCAACGATGAGCTGTACGAGCTTTACGCAGACCTGACCATAGTTCAGCGGATTAAAGCCCAAAGGCTCCGCTGGCTGGGTCATGTTATGCGAATGGAAAAAGAAGCTCCAGCACAGAAAGTTTTACTATCGACACCCGAATTCGGCAGCAGAGGAAGGGGGAGGCCTCGACTGAGATGGAAACAACAGGTGGAGGATGACTTGTACTCCCTTGGGGTTTCCAATTGGCGTCAGTTATCGCTAAAAAGGAATGACTGGCGTGCTTTGATTCGAAACGGCGAAAATCGCCTAGGCGGTTAAGCGTCATCATGACGCAAGCCAAGATTATATACATTTACACTGCACCAAATGCGTCGCTTTTGGCGAAGTTTTTTCAAGAATGTTTGTCCGCAGAATGAATTCGTTTGCCAAATTAGACGAATTTAGTTTAATTTGACTTAATTTGGTGATTAAATTGAATCTGCGGAGGAACGGTCTCGAAAAAAACTTGGCCAAAAGTGACGCATTTGGTGCAGTGTAAATGTAGCTTTACCCTATTACAGCTGTACACTTGTTCCTATCAGAGATATCCTTGCATTCGATACAGCATTTTAAAGGTAAAAGAGAGTAGTTTTGTAAAGGTTGCTTGACAAAAAGTCTCAATAATTATACGAAAATTTACTTTGAAAAAAAGTTTATATTGGTTTAGGAGATCCATCAGCAGAGACCCTTAAGCGAGCTACTCACCTGCCAAGAAATGTCAAACTCCATATAAAAAACGTCCAAGAAATGGTCAAGAACTGTTTTCACACGTCAAATTTCTTGAGCCAATATTCAACTCATAAGAAAAAACACTACAATTTTCGATGGTTGGTAACGCCGGTTTACCTCAAGAAATAAATATGCTCGTTAAGCTGTTTCTTATATCAACTTTTTTTTGCAAATGTTGGGTTCGCCGGACGGAATATGATAGATTTTGCTCTAAAAATAAGCTGTGCAAAATTTCACTCGAATTGGATAACTTTTAGAACTTGCACGTTGCATTTGAAAATTTTAAAAACTATATGTATTCAAGTTGCAGCAGATTATATAAAAACATTGATAGCCGTAAACTTGGTTCACGTTTATTACGTGAAAAAACGTGCAGATTCCGATTCTGAAGAGAAAAATCGAAAATTCGCTACAGGTTTTGAGATTTCGCAAAGCTATCGTTTTTAAGAAAGTGAAAAAAAAACACCATTTTGGTATTTGACGTAAAATCTCCAGCTTTGCTTATCCGATCGAACCCCGCTACTCACAGCATCAAAGGTCTTCGATAGCTCTAAAAATCCGTCATATAATGGTTTCAATCAGATGACCAGGTTAGAAGCTATTAGCAGATTAATGAGAGAAATAGAGCACAATTTCAAGTCACCTCGTAGTATGTATTGATATACAGCGAAAACTAATAACCTTTTTAATATTATTTTGATACTATGTCAAAGCTCAATCAATTCCAAATCATATTGGTCAAAGCTGCTTGCAAATCAGTTCAGAAATACGAAAGTTATAGCCATTTTAGTATGACTATATAGCTACATTTGGTATATCGATATTCACAATCGAGAAAACTTTTTCAAAATCAACAAGTGTTTTTGATGTCAAATCCATACGAATATTGCTGTGGGTTTTATGTATCAACTTTTCGACTGCTTTGCTGTACACAATCGATATGATTAATCTAGCTGTAACAGATTTCTAAATTGGATATAGCTTTGCTACTATTGAGCTGATAAGAAAATGGTTAAGATAAATTTTGTTTGAAATGATTAATCTTTAAAACGACATAAAAAGCAAGGCAAAATAATTATCCCTTTTCGATGTACTTAACAATTAATGACAATGTGACTTGAAATTTGTAAAATTTCTCAACTAAACCTGTTAATAGCTCTTAAACTGGGCACATGATTGAAACCCATTATATGACGGATTTTTAGAGCTATCGAAAACCTTTGAGGTGGTGAATAGAGGGGTTCGATCGGATAAGCAAAGCTGGAGATTTTTCGTAAAATACAAAAATGGTGTTTTCTCACTTTTTTAAAAACGATAACTTTGCGAAATCTCAAAACCTATAGCGAATTTTTGCTTTTTCTCTACAGAATCGGAATTTGCAAGTTTTTTAAACGTAATAAACGTGTACCAAGTTTACGGCTATCAATGTTTTTATATAATCTGCTGCACCTTGAAAACATATAGTTTTTAAAATTTTCAAATGCAATGTGCAAGTTCTAAAAGTTATCCAATTCGGGTGAACCTTTGCACAGCTTATTTTTAAAGCAAAATCTATCATATTCCGCCCGGCGAAAATTTTTTTTTTTTAAGGAACAGCTTAATGCTTGTATATATTTCTTGAGGTAAACGTGCAGATTCACGGCAAAGATGAGTATATACTTCGCTGCACATATTTTATGGATATGTACCCTTAATTTCTGAAAAAATTGCATGGCTACTTAAAGCAGTGAAGACGCCAGAGCCAGCTAAAGTTGACAAAAAAGGATAAAAATGATGAATTTTAACTTCCAGGTTTTGAATACCAGGTACTCGCTATACACAGAGCAAAAAGTCACATAAAATGCCCTCTAAATCAGAAGGGTTTCTCTATGATATTTTTCCAATAAGATGCCCATCTTATGACTGGGTGTCTCTTTTTAAAAAAACTGAGTAGATAATCACATAACATTAAGAAAATATCCTTTAAAAAAAAAAAAATGAACGCTCAACCCAGATGTCTAGTCAGTCTAGTCTAATCTACACTACCATGCCATCGTATACTTAACTTGCCAACGTCTAATTCCACCTTTGTTCTTTTTGCCTCACCACATGTGCACTTGCCTTATTGCCTTCACCGCGAATCGAACTAAGAATTATTAACTGCTGAACGGAGATCTCTACTATGATGCTATCGTGTGCTTGTGCTTGGTAGAGTCGAATTACACATTTGAAGAAGGCATACCTAAATTTGAATTAATAAGGGATCTTCTAAAAATATATAGTTTTCCTTTTCAATAAATTCAATATGAATCTAGAGAAAATAAGAGGATGTTCTCATTAATTTACTTTAAACAGGTTTTCTCATAAAAACAAGCAGATTTCTTCTAACTTTTGACAAAAGTACATAAAAGTTCATAAATAAGAAGCTAACTCCTTGTTTTTAGCCGATTTCCTTTTCAATAAATTTGAGAAGAAATTTAAGCTAAAATTTAGAAGATTTCCTAGCACATATATTCTTCAAATTTGTCCCCACTCGCTCTCCCCGGCCAAAAAGCTTTTTTAGACGTCGATCTCTTTGATTATAGTTGAACTTTTTGGCTCTGTGTATGAATTATTATTTTCTTTTAAACAAACTACTCTCTTTTAGCTTTAAACACCGTATCGAATGAAAGGATATCTCTTACATGTGTACAGCAATAATAGAGTAAGCCTAAAAACGACGTTTTTCAAACTTTGAAATTCGACCAGTCCGAAACCAGTGGTTATGAATATTAAATGTGGGTAAATTTTATCGGTTAGGACCGTAAATCTGAGACTAACCAGCTTCTTGATTTAGAAGTTTTCATATGAAATGTCTAATGTATTTTAGTTATTTTTTGGATGAACTCTAGGAGTAGCTTTAGAAAAAAACTTTGTATGTGGGATAAGCTGCTCGGTGTCTCAAAAAGCAGAGGCTGTGGGTAGGGGGGAGGGGGTCAAAATCCCCGATCGCCGGATTTCAAATTTGAAAGTCCAGGAATTATGTGCTAATTAGTTCCCAAAAAAAAAAATTTGTGCTCAATTTTTAAGTACTTTTTTAAAACCTCGAAAGTGGGGGGTGTAGCTTGACGTGAAGCTAGAAAGAGTAGCTTTAGAAAAAAACTTTTTATGTGGGAATTAAGTGCTATTTATGTGCTCCAAGATAAGCTGCTCGGTGTCTCAAAAACCAGAGGCTGTGTGTAGGAGGGGAGGGGGTCAAGCTACACCCCCCCTCCCCCCCCTAAGAAGGAGTAGCTTTAGAAAAAAACTTTGTATGTGGGAATTTATGTGCTCGAGAATTCCGCAAAGTTTGTTTTTGTTGCTCAAATTTTAGATACTTTTTTTGAAATTCCAAAGTTGGGGGACCAGGTAGACCGCACCCTAATAAACGGTAGCTGTAGAAAAAAGTTTTATATGTGGGAATTATGTGCTATTTATGTGCTAATTAATAAATAATTAAGATAAAATAATTCCCACATATAAAACTTTTTTCTACAGCTACCGTTTATTAGGGTGCGGTTTAGCTGGTCCCCCAACTTTGGAATTTCAAAAAAAGTACCTAAAATTTGAGCAACAAAAACAAACTTTGCGGAATTCTCGAGCACATAAATAGCACTTAATTCCCACATACAAAGTTTTTTTCTAAAGCTACTCCTTCTTAGGGGGGATGTAGCTTGACGTCAAGCTACACCCCCCACTTTCGAGGTTTTAAAAAAGTACTTAAAAATTGAGCACAAAATTTTTTTTTTTGGGAACTAATTAGCACATAAAAAAAATAATGGCGGCGATATACCAACAGGTTATCATAACCTCTAACGAGATTTTTAGCCGAGCTTCTCTTTCCAACTTGTGGTGTGTTGCTTTTTGAGTTTTTCCTACAAGTTGGCGGGACCTACAGTTTTTTGCCGACTCCGAACGGCACTTGCAAAGCAAATGAATTTTTTGCTGAGAAGCTTCTCATGGCAGATATACACCCGGAGAGTTTGCCAAACTACTGCCGAGGGACGACCCCGTTTAGAAAAATCGTTTTTCTAAATAATTTTTTATGTTACTTTCGCCGGGCATCGAACCGCCACGACTTGGTGTAGAAGGCCGAACACTTAACCGCTACACCACGGCGGCCGCCAAATAGCACATAATTCCTGGACTTTCAAATTTGAAATCCGGCTATCGGGGATTTTGACCCCCTCCCCCCCTACCCACAGCCTCTGGTTTTTGAGACACCGAGCAGCTTATCTTGGAGCACATAAATAGCACTTAATTCCCACATACAAAGTTTTTTTCTAAAGCTACTCCTTCTTAGGGGGGAACTAATTAGCACATAAATAGCACATAATTCCTGGACTTTAAAATTTGAAATCCGTCGTGGGGGGGGGGGGGGGCGCAGCTTGACGGACCTCCTTGAACAGTTATGTAATTCAAACAAATACACCTTGTGGAATGTAGATAATTGAATGTTCTTTCCCCACCCGACCAAGGATCCTTTTTAAACGAACATCGGAGATTTATGATAGTTTCTCGTAGCTTCTAAGTTCGTTAGATATAAGAGTCTCGGATGTAAGGAAGTTCAAGAGAGTCGCGATAGTTTGTCGTAACTTCAAAGTTCGTTAAATATAAGAGTCTCGGAAGTCATGTTTTTTGTCCAATAGATAAAAAAAACTATTTGAAAATTGAATGCTGAAATAGCACATGGAATAAGAAGCTATATTTCCTGGAGTTCTATAAGGAATTGCTTAATGGACATTATTTCCCGATGACGAATCCAAAGTAAGTGTTTGTTAGCTTTTAAATACATATTCAAATTCCACTTAATCTTACAATTATTTTCCTTCCTAAATCGTTAGCATTGCAAGAAAACTCTCTTTTATGGCTCTACCCAGCTGCTACAATCTCCAAAGGGACATTCAACCAAGAGCCGCGATCTAAACTAGTTATTGGTGCCTTCAAATATTTAGTCCTCACTCCGTCGCGATCATATTTTTTACATATTAATTAGCTTCTAGTATTTGTATTATAATTATTATTGAAACTGTATAGAAATTAAATGCTACATAAAGAAATTAAAATAAAGCTTATGATTGCAACTAAAAAAATATGATGGATTGCTGGGCAAACTTTAAAGGATATTCTTAGTCAATAACAGTGAGGAAATGAGTGATGATGGCACTCTCCTAAACCATCAAAACAAAGAATATACCTACGGACAATTGAAAACACGCCAACCTTTTCAACCACAGCCTGACTCACCCGCATTGCATACCGATGCCTTATAATGAAAAGATGGTGAGATGGAAACAATGTGTAAGTCCTGTAAGAGTTTGTCTTCATATTCTTTTTTTGATGGTTGAAAAATGAATCTGTCCTCATTTGGCTCCTGCCAATAGTATGAATATGAATTTTATTTATGTATGAAAAGCCCATGCTATTTTACCCATGCAGAATAAGTGATTTTGTACGTATAAAGCATTTATATGTACTACTACTGTGGCATGCATTCAGTATTAATTTACCTCCATGCATACAAAATTAGTACAAAAGAAGGGATAATGTATGCCCCAAAAATCAGTTTTTTTTGCAATTATCTCGCTTCCTGAGCGCATATCATGTTTCTCGTCTTTGACAAAGTTTTAGCCAAAGACACTTACCAAAAGGCCCGCTCTCCTAGTTACAGATTATGGCCGGAAAACCTCGACCCCGTACCAAATTTGAATCATCCTAGATCCAATGACACATATTTAACAAAACTTTATATTCAGATTAGAATTACGTTAGTAATAAGAAAATTAAAAAAAAAGATTGGAAAATTAGCGTGGTAACGCCCCTTTTTAATATCAGTTGGAGGCTGCAACTCAAGTCGGATAATAAATACGCTCACAATTTGACAAAAGATGCACCGAACTAAAATGTATACTACCGCAGACAAAAACAATTTGGTTTATAATATATTTTTTGAAAATTGATAGTTGTTATGAACCGATTTAGCTCATTTTAGACAGAAACTAGAATTATCATATCTATATTTTGCCAATTATTACCCGAGGTAGAGCCTTCGACTTAAACGGAGGAACAGAACAACAATCCAGAGAAGAGGACGAGCCCGACCCCACAATCGAAGACGATGGAATCGAAGTTCCACAACCCGACTATAACGAGGTGCGAATTGCTATATCACTGCTAGAAAACAATAAAGCGGCGGGTGCTGATAGCCTGCCCGCTGAGCTATTCAAATGCGGCGGCGAGGAGCTGGTAAGTTGCAAGCGCCAGTTTTTGTTCAGAATATGGTCGGATGAATGCATGCCTGTAGATTGGAATCTAAGTGCTCTCTGCCCAATCCCCAAGAATGGTGATCCCGCAAACTGCGCCAACTATCGTGGAATCAGCCTTTTGAGCATCACATATAAGGTCCTATCAAGCGTATTGTGCGAAAGACTGAAGCCTGACGTAAACCGACTGATTGGACCTTATCAGTGTGGCTTCAGAACTGGTAAATTTACCATCGACCAGATTTTTACAATACCCCAAATCTTGGAAAAAAACGCGTGAGAAAAGGATCGCCATACACCATCTCTTTGTTGATTTTAAGGCAGCTTTCGACAGCACGAAAAGGAGTTGCCTGTATGCCGCTATGTCTGATTTTGGTTTTCCAGCAAAACTTATACGGGTGTGCAAAATGACGCTGAGCAACACCACCAGCTCGGTCAGAATCGGGAAGGACCTTTCCGAGCCGTTCGAAACTCAACGAGGTTTCAGGCAGGGCGACCCCCTATCGTGCGATTTCTTTAATTTGATGTTGAAGAAAATAATACAAGCTTCAGAGCTTAATCGCGCTGGAACAATATATTACAAGAGCATACATATCCTCATTCAGAACGCATACTCTATCTGTAAACAAATATGCTCTCAACTGGAAAAGACCGCGTTTTACGTACTTTTTCATTCACCATTCGAAAATCTCATACAAATTTCATAACCCAAACCCATTTCAAACCCCTTTTCAAAGCCTGTTTGCTTTGGGTTTGCATACACTTGCGGCTTTTTCAAACCCTAAACCTGCAAACACGGTGTTTGTGTTTGGTGGAAACCAGGGTTCGTATTTTCACGCACACACACGGCACACGCACGTGTGCAAAAAAAATGCTCACTAAATTTATTGCTCTTGCACATGAGCTGTGTGTTTATGGAAAAAACATTTCGTCGGCTAAGAGTGTAAACCTGCTAAATCCCGTTCTTAGCCAAATCGAATTTTTGATGGGGTTCGAATCAGTAGCCGATTCTGCAGTTGGCAAACGAAAGAAAATCCTCAAAATAAATTTACAAATATCAAAAAAATTTGATGAGAAAAGCTGCTAAATCCAACATATAGAGCTTCTGTCGCCCGGTTACTGTTTTATTCTAGACTATTACTTTCTGGGTTCAAGTCAAGGTAATAGCCAGCGAATATGATTTAATTTTTGATATTTGAAGGCAATCATGGCCCTCAAACCATAATCAAGTTAAATTTGGTTTTTTGCCTCTACTGGAAAATATATTTTTGGTCGTTGGCAGGTTTACACTCTTAGCCGACGATTTAGCACACAGCACGTGAGTGTGCATTTTGAAACAAAGCACATACACGTGTGAGGGTTTTTCATTCAAAATATTTATGCACACACTCATGTGTGTGCAGTTTGTTTAAAGAACCTGCACATTTAATTTTGTTCAATGTAGTAAAATTCATGTAAGTGAGCATGCACATTTTGATAGGTGCACTCCATGGCTAACATACGGATACGTCGGCTTTAACCGATCACTATTAAACAGGCTCATTCCATTTCAAGATAACCGGTCCGCGCGGGACATGATTTTTGATTTCGATGAAATTATAATATGTTGTTCTTTGGTAAAAATAAAGAAACACGTGTCTTTTTTTTTCTGAAAAAAACATTTTTTCGGATTTATCGGCCATTGAAATCGTTAAAATGCAATGAACATTTTTTTCGCCCATTTTTTCAACTCGCAATAACTTTGTCAAAAATTAACCGATTCACCAAATTTTTTTTTTATTTTATTTTTTTTTGTTTTGAAATTTTTTCTATATTGAGTCAACAGTTCATATTTCAACTTGACTTAATGCCTATTAGCCAAAATTCGTTGTTTTCGGGATATGAATTTTAGAATATTAAACATTTTTTCCTCCCATATATTGATGCAATTCATATTATCTTTGTCAAAAATTAACCGATTCTCATGATTTTTTCTTTGAATTGTTCGTTTTTACTTTTACTTGAATAGAAATTCATAAACAATAGCATATAGTTAAAAAAGGCAATTTTTTTAGTATTTAGTAAAAATTTATGACTTTTTTCAAAAATTAATATCTCGGAAACTGTAATTTTTTGTTTGTTTAAACTTTTTCTATATTGAGTGAACAGTTTATATTTCAACTTGACTAAATATCAACTAGCCAAAATTCGTTGTTTTCGAGATACGCATTTTTGAGTATTAAACTTTTTTCCATATACTTTGCATCCACTGAGAGAAATGCATTGAATGTTGTGACAATATCGCTATTGATAGCGACGAGTTTGATGCAATATTCATTCAGAATGAGCGAGTTATCAAATATTATTTGCTCCCAATAAAAACTAAAATGACATGTCAACCATTTCGAAATTATGTACTATTTTCTATATTTCGCTCATTTGCTGCAACGTCGTCATAACTCAAAAAATTTGATATCAGAGAAAACGCATTTTTAGTTTTTGAATTAATGTATATTTATATGGGATATGTAATTAAAGCAAAGGCTTCTATCGCGATGCTGCGTGAAATGTTAAAACCTCGGATATAAAACTTTGTCAGTTGATCAAAAATTGGGTTTTTTGAGTTATAACGACGTTGCAGCAAATGAGCGATTTATGGATAGAATGCTAATATATTTGAACGGCACGTCAATATATATGGTCGTGATATGAATTTCTATTGTCGGTATATCCATATCCATATTTACTGCATAGTAATAATGGTAGAGACAGCGCATTAATATATATTGGCGAAATGTAAATTTTTCTGGGACGCATAATCATAATAGTTCAACAATTTTTACTATGGATTTTCTAATAATATTACAACTTGTTGGAGCGTTTTTTTTAATTCAAAATTTTTTGAATTTTTTATGATTGAACATTTTTCTAAAAATTTTATAAAATGCCGTAGCCGAATGATAGAATACTGGGCTAACGTGCCAGAGGAGCAGGGTTCGAATCTTACTGAAACCAGATGTTAAATTATATAAAATTTTGTTTTTTTAAACTATTCAGAATTTATCAATAGTTTATATGGATACCATTTCAATAGTGATTTATCAAAAAAGCATTGATGAAACATCCATATTCATTGATGGGACAGAATTATCAATTTTTATTTAATGTGATATCAATAATTATGGATGTTCCATCCATAGATTTCCCTCCGTGTCTATATATGGAGGGGAAAATGTTAAATATTCAAAAATTCATATCTCGAAAACAACAAATTTTGGCTAATAGGCATTTAGCCAAGTTGAAATATAAACTGTTCAATCAAAATAGAAAAAGTTTAAACAAACAAAAAATTACAGTTTCCGAGATATTAATTTTTGAAAAAAGTCATAAATTTTTACTAAATACTAAAAAAAATGTCTTTTTTTTAACTATATGCTATTGTTTATGAATTTCTATTCAAGTAAAAGTAAAAACGAACATTTCGAAGAAAAAAT
Source organism: Campiglossa producta (assembly GCA_964058755.1). NCBI lineage: Eukaryota > Metazoa > Arthropoda > Insecta > Diptera > Tephritidae > Campiglossa > Campiglossa producta. The sequence continues at coordinate 53,996,387 of CAXKVI010000005.1, read as the reverse complement.
CATGAGAATCGGTTAATTTTTGACAAAGATAATATGCATTTTAACAAGATATGGGTGGAAAAAATGTTTAATATTCAAAAATTCATATCTCGAAAATAACGAATGTTGGCTAATAGGTATTCAGCCAAGTTGAAATATAAACTGTTGATTCAATATAGAAAAAATTTGAAAACAAAAAAAAATAACCTTTTTTGAGATATTAATTTTTGAAAAAAGTCATAAATTTTTATACTATATAATATTTTTTATAAAATTATATAAAAGTAATAGTAATAGCGAACATTTAAAAAAAAATTAGGAGAATCGGTTAATTTTTGACAAAGTTATTGCGAGTTGAAAAAATGGGCGAAAAAAATGTTCATTGCATTTTAAGGATTTAGACGGCCGATAAATCCGAAAAAAAAAAAAATTTTCAGGAAAAAAAGACACATGTTTCTTTATTTTGACCAAAGAACAACATATTAAAATTTCATCGAAATCAAAAATCATGTCCCGCGCGGACCGGTTGTCTTGAAATGGAATGAGCCAACATCATTCGATGAGGGACGAACCCGTGATTTGGTGGGCCAATTGGCAGAGCCCTAAGATCTAACTATGAGGTGGGCTTGGAAACATAAACGTAACAAGTAACGAAGCACTTATCTCGTCCTTCAGGGCTTTTACTTTAATTATATTGGTTAAATTTTCGCTGCAATGATCGACCCTTTGGAAATATCTATTATCTGGGCTAGGAATCATAAAGGAGAGAAGACTGATGAGCTGACACATAGGTGTTCAAGAAATCAAGGAGTAGTCAGTTCAGGACAGGCACTGAACATGCATGCGGAGAAGGTGGAGACACATACCTACATACATATGTACACAGTGAAACGTTCTAGGTCATGTCACCCTCCTTCTGTAAGGAAGGATAAGATAGGTAAAGAGAGGTGGGAAATCAGCCATCCCGCAGTTGCAATATATGCACAGGCCGTGATGTGCACTCGATGGCTGATCTGCGGATAGGTCGCCTTTTACCTTTCCGACACGTTGGTTGACAGCGTAAATCGAAGCATCTTTTGGAGAACTGAAAACAAATTGGAAAACAAAAAAATTTTAGGAAATAATTGAAAATTTTATATTTCGTCGGCTAAGAGTGTAAACCTGCCAAATCCCGTTCTTAGCCAAATAGACTTTTTGATGCGGTTCGAAGCAGTAGCCGATTCTGCAGTTGGCAAAGGAAAGAAAAGCCTCAACATAATTATACAAATATCAAAAAAAAAATTTATGAGAAAAGCTGCTAAATCCAACAGAACTTCTGTCGCCCGGTTATTGTTCTATTCTAGAGTATTACTTTCTGGGTCTAAGGCAAGGAATATGATTTAATTTTTGATATTTCAAGGCAGTCATGGCCCTCAAACCATAACCTTAAAGTTCAAGTTAAGTTTGGTTTTTTGCCTCTACTGAAAAATATTTTTTTGGTCGTTGGCAGGTTTACACTCTTCGCCGACGATTTGTTTATTATTTTAGCGAAATGTCAGCAAGTAATGTGTGTGTTTTATTTTGAGAGCAAAAAAATGCACACTTGATTTACAAATTATTCTACACACAGCACAAGAAGGTGGAAACACCATATAACACTCCGTTGAGCTGGGGCTTTGAAATGTTCACAATCGTTCAGGTTTCGGTGACGATGCATTATACGAAAAAATTCAAAAGGTCGCGCGGGCCGCTTTTTTTTAAGTCCTATTTATTGTCCTATCTTAAGTTTAGTAGTTTGGCCTTATTGCCACAGATATTCGAATTTCATCGCATATGTATATTCGAAATTCATGTCCATTGATACACAGATGGCGCTGCTATTGTTCAAAAAAGTCGCCTACATTTAGGCATAGTCATAACATATCGAGCCGAAAATGTAATTGCATTTTTTTTCAATTACATTACAAAAAATGGAAAATGTACTTGAGAATTTCCCATCCCATTCCTTAAAGCAATTGGAAAAGTAATTAAAATGCTAAATGTTAATCTATATATATATAAATGAATGCTCATTTACCTTGATCACGACATCACGCCTGAACGCATGGAGCGATTTCACAAATTTTTTATTGTATTTGCTTTTGCCAGGAGAAGGTCCTACTGAAAGAAAAAGTTAAATAATTTTGTGGAGTCCTGAGATATTGACCAAAATGTCGACCACGGGTGACCCAGAATGTGGTTATACGATATGGGTATCAATTGAAAGGTGTTGATGAGAGTTATCACAAGGAGCGGTTTTCAAATTCATCTGTGAACCCGTTTCAAAGATATTGACCGTTAGGTGGACCAAGGCTGACCCAAGAATGGGTTCAAATTAAAGGTGTTGATGAGAGTTTTCACAAGGAGCGGTTTTCAGGTTCATCTGTGAACCCATTTCCAAGATATTGACCATTAGGTGGACCAAGCCTGACCCAAGAATGGGTTCAAATTAAAGGTGTTGATGAGAGTTATCACAAGGAGCGGGTTTCAGGTTCATCTGTGAACCCGTTTCCAAGATATTGACCATTACGTGGACCAAGGCTGACCCAAGAATGGGTTCAAATTAAAGGTGTTGATGAGAGTTTTCACAAGGAGCGGTTTTTAGGTGCATCTGTGAACCCGTTTCCAAGATTTTCACCACAAAGTGGGTCAAGGCTGGCCAAGAATGTGTTGATATAATATAGCTATCAAATAAAAGGTGTTGATAGTTTCCGCTTAAAGTAAATTTCAGGCTCATCTGAACCCAAGAGTTAAATTAGGGATAGGGATATGGATAAGGATGTGGGGATAAGAATGCAGGCAGACAAATTTTTGGCAGGTCAACGTCAGCCGGGTCTGCTATTTGGTGTATAAAAACGTATTACGATTTATGTAAATGGAATTTGCGGGGCCATGCTCACTATTGAGATCATTTTGTGGTGATATTGGGCTCGTTTTGGGTTCAACTTGGGGTCCTTTGAGATAATTGTGGGGCCATTTTATTATCATTTTCGGGTCAATTTGGGATCAAAAGACCCTAATTTTGAGATTGTTTTGGGATAATTTTTATGTTATTTTTGGATCATTTTTCTACTACATTGCGATCATTTGACCGCAAAATGACCCGAAATTGGCCCCAAACTTCAAACCGACCTCAAAATTATCCCAAAATTACCCCAATTGATCCCTATATGACCCCAAAATGAATTGCAAAAGTAATTCCTCTGAGGAATGGGAAATTCTAAAGTACATTTTCCTTCCTTGTAATATAATTGAAAAAATACAATTACATCTTCAATTCCTTTGAAAAGTAATGGCGCGGCAATTGCATTTTGCACTTGAGCCTCAAAACGATGAAATACTTTTGGTATTTTTTTTTTTAGGAATTGAAATGTAATCAATTCCTTTTCTTCTCAGGAAAAGAATTGATTACTTTTCTCAATTACATGTAATGGGGAATTGGGAGTAATTTAATTCCTAAAGTAATGATTACTACCCTGCTCTGGTGTCAATGTCTAAAACAAGAACTGTAAATTTCTTTTCAAAAATTTACGCGAAATTCCCGAAAATTTCAAGAAAATTTTAACAAAATTGTAACCTTTTTTCACAGATTACTTAGAAGTTTTTAGAGTATGAACTTTCGCAGGCCATTAAGTTTTAGTTTAAGATTGTGCTAATCTTGAGTTCGATGATTTTTTACAGCTTTTTTTCTAAGAGACTTCTCTAGTTTCTTGCATACTATTTGTATATGAAAGAAAACACTTAAAATCGTTGGAATAATTAAAGCTGAAAATTGAGACTAAATTTTAAACTTTTTTGGGCTACATATATGACCAAACCAAATTTGGTGTCATATTTAAGCTAGACCAATTTTCAAGAAAAGTTGTGAAAGGGTTTAAATTTTGAGCTAGAAATGTCTTAACATTATTTTAAAGAAACGAAATTGTTCTTCGTTGGCAGGGATTCGAACTAGAGCCCTGCATGAATGGATTCAAACTTTGAGTACAATAGAGTACAGTAAATTTGAATTTTCCATTTGAAGAACCAAAAAACTCAGCCTTGAATATTTTATATTTTGAATATTCACTTTGCCTAAAATTTTCAAAATTTCAACAAAAGAATATGAATGAATGAATGAAAATAATTTTATTCATTCTGATTCTGCTAGTTGGTGTATAAAAACGTATTACGATTTATATAAATGGAATTTGCGGGGCCATGCTCACTATTGAGATCATTTTGTGGTGATATTGGGCTCGTTTTGGGTTCAACTTGGGGTCCTTTGAGATAATTGTGGGGCCATTTTATTATCATTTTCGGGTCAATTTGGGATCAAAAGACCCTAATTTTGAGATTGTTTTGGGATAATTTTTATGTTATTTTTGGATCATTTTTCTACTACATTGCGATCATTTGACCGCAAAATGACCCGAAACTGGCCCCAAACTTCAAACCGACCTCAAAATGATCCCAAAATTACCCCAATTGATCCCTATATGACCCCAAAATGAATTGCAAAAGTAATTCCTCTGAGGAATGGGAAATTCTAAAGTACATTTTCCTTCCTTGTAATATAATTGAAAAAATACAATTACATCTTCAATTCCTTTGAAAAGTAATGGCGCGGCAATTGCATTTTGCACTTGAGCCTCAAAACGATGAAATACTTTTGGTATTTTTTTTTAGGAATTGAAATGTAATCAATTCCTTTTCTTCTCAGGAAAGGAATTGATTACTTTTCTCAATTACATGTAATGGGGAATTGGGAGTAATTTAATTCCTAAAGTAATGATTACTACCCTGCTCTGGTGTCAATGTCTAAAACAAGAACTGTAAATTTCTTTTTAAAAATTTACGCGAAATTCCCGAAAATTTCAAGAAAATTTTAACAAAATTGTAACCTTTTTTCACAGATTACTTAGAAGTTTTTAGAGTATGAACTTTCGCAGGCCATTAAGTTTTAGTTTAAGATTGTGCTAATCTTGAGTTCGATGATTTTTTACAGCTTTTTTTCTAAGAGACTTCTGTAGTTTCTTGCATACTATTTGTATATGAAAGAAAACACTTAAAATCGTTGGAATAATTAAAGCTGAAAATTGAGACTAAATTTTAAACTTTTTTGGGCTACATATATGACCAAACCAAATTTGGTGTCATATTTAAGCTAGACCAATTTTCAAGAAAAGTTGTGAAAGGGTTTAAATTTTGAGCTAGAAATGTCTTAACATTATTTTAAAGAAACGAAATTGTTCTTCGTTGGCAGGGATTCGAACTAGAGCCCTGCATGAATGGATTCAAACTTTGAGTACAATAGAGTACAGTAAATTTGAAATTTCCATTTGAAGAACCAAAAAACTCAGCCTTGAATATTTTATATTTTGAATATTCACTTTGCCTAAAATTTTCAAAATTTCAACAAAACAATATGAATGAATGAAAATAATTTTATTCATTAAAAAAAAAAAAAAAAATTTAAATACATTATCAAATTTTTTCAGCTGTAAGGCCTAGTTGCCACGGCTAATTGTTAGATCTAAGTTTTACACTTAAGTACCTAACTTGTAAATAAATAAATTTTATTCATTCTGATTCAAAACAAATATACTGGCTACACAGCTTACAATTTCACGTATTTTTTTTTTTTTATAAAGGTGTAGAGTATTAGTAATTTTGGCTTTATACAACATAAATGGGTGTATTTTTTTGTAATTATAGAGTTTTGAGGTAGAAATACATCTGGCTGAAAGTTCTTGGTTGAGTTGGCTGCAATAAATACCACTGCATTTGGTTCTCAATCCTGAAAAATTCAAAAATTCTTGAAAAAGCCCATTATAAAAGTATTTATTATAATCTGTATACAAATATGGGAATATTCAAATATGGATATCGTCGGTGATTATGCAAAACCACTCATCGGACATCTAAGAGACCGAGTAAACGACGTTTGTGACAAATACTTTTATAGCCCTTGCTATAACTAACTAATCTTGGCTTGCGTCATAATGACGCTTAACCGCCTAGGCGATTTCGGCCGTTTCGTATCAAAGCACGCCAGTCATTCCTTTTTAGCGATAACTGACGCCAATTGGAAACCCAAAGGGAGTTCAAGTCATCCTCCACCTGTTGTTTCCATCTCAGTCGAGGTCTCCCCCTTCCTCTGCTGCCGAATTCGGGTGTCTATAGGAAAACTTTCTGTGCTGGTGCTTCTTTGTCCATTCGCATAACATGACCCAGCCAGCGGAGCCTTTGGGCTTTAATCCGCTGAACTATGGTCAGGTCTGCGTAAAGCTCGTACAGCTCATCGTTAAATTTCCTTTGATACTCGCCGTTGGCATCACGGGAAGGACCATAAATCTTCCGGAGAACTTTTCTCTCAAATACTCCAAGGGCCATCTCATCTTCTCTTGACACTGTCCATGATTCCGAGCCGTACATCAGGAATGGTATGATGAGAGACTTATAGAGCGTGATCTTTGTTTGCCGAGAGAGGACTTTACTTCTCAATTGCCTACTTAGTCCAAAGTAACACTTGTTGGCAAGGGTAATTCTCCTTTGGATTTCTAGACTGATATTATTTTCGGTGTTAATGCTGGTTCCCAAATAGACGAAGTCTCTCACCGTTTCAAACTTGTAGCTATCAACGGTGACTTGGCTGCCAAGGCGCAGGTGCGCCGATTCTTTCTTTGATGACAGCAGATACTTCGTCTTGTCCTCGTTCACCGCAAGACCCACTTTTTTCGCTTCCTTATCCAACCCAGAGAAAGCAGCGTCTACGGCGCGGCTGTTAAGGCCAACGCCAGCAATTGCACGCTCTTGTAAAAGATTGTGCCATTGCGGTTTAGCTCTGCTGCTCGAATTATCTTCTCCTAAACTAATGTACCTTGCAGTTAAGACTTGTTCATTTATTCTCAAGAAAACTACTTTTGGATTGAAAATTAATTAAAAGAATCGATCTTGATCGGAGTTGTCTTAAAATTCCTTAATTTGTAGCTGCAAAACCGCCAAACTTAAGTTCGCATACACCGTTTTGAAAATGCCCGTTACGTCGTTTTGCAGAATCACCGACGATATGTTTTTTTAACAGAAAAATTAACAACTTTTGTTCAGACTGGACTTCAGTCCATTTTGAAGATGTATGTATGTATGTGTGAAATGCTCATGTAGCGTTCAAATTTGCAATCCAACATTCAATTCTAAAAACTTCCACGGAAATGATTGTTGGGATATCTGCATAGATTAAAAAAAAAATGTCTGAATATGAATTCAATTTCGTTTGATTTTTTTTGAATATTCAAATGTAGACATTTATTTCCAACAGCCAGGCATTCAAATTCAATCAAAGCAAAGCCGATTCAATTCAATTCAAATTCAATATGAATGATTCATTTGCCATTTTGGATGGATTCATGCAGGGGTCTAATTCGAACCAAGACTCTCCGCATCAAACCCGACTGCTCTACCACTGAGCTATGCCGCACACAACAGCTTTGTGAGCAAAATTCAATGAATTCCAAAGTAATAGAAGAAACACATTTTAGACATATACCTAGTAGATAGATCTGCATCCATACACGTTTCCATTATTCTACATGAAAACAAAAATTGAGTCTTGACCAGCTCTCTGCTTTCGGTGTTGACTCACTATATATACATATGTCCGCTATGTAATATTCGTGCGCTTCCCAACAAACATTTTAAGCTAATTTCAATTTGAGATGCATTTGATAATCAATCATCTTCTCAAATCTCAAACGTTCGTTTTCAATTTGAGGCGAAATAACCGTTGATAGCGTTCTCAACCTAAAAGGCTCATTTTTAATATGAGATTTTCCTGATTTTCAAATTGAGAACGGTAGAATTTTCAAACTTTTTTCAAACTGAGCGGAGTGGATCGAAATGGAATCCACATGCTCTCATTGAAATATTTATTCAGAGTTGCCAAGCATGCAAAAAAATACCTATTTTAATAAAAATCGAGTTTCCATTAATGCAGTTAAATCTTATTTAATATTTTTTAATTAATATTTATAGTTCAACAAATAATCCTGTAATATTAACAACATTTGAGAAAAAGTTGAAAAGAGATGTTTTCTCAAACGTTTGAGTTTTTGGTGCTCGGTGTTTGTTGGGTTATTATTGTGATTTTTTTTCGAATTGCTATGACATGACGTAGGGGAAACTGGGGTACCTTTCACACCTATTTTTCAAATCAAAAAGCAATGTTGCTCTATTGAAGGTGATTATTTAATTGACTTTAAAATGCTGACGGTATTTTTTTCTAGAGCAACCCTTACACATTTTAACTAACATTTTTCCGAAGAAAGCCGTTTTGTCAAATGTACCCCTGTCAAGGGACACTTTTGACTTCAATAGAGGAACATTTTACACCTGCATGAATTTTTCTAAAAAATAAAGAAATCTTTGATACATTCATTTTTTTATTTTGCCAGAATGGTAAAGAGAACTATTTCGCTTATAGGAGTTTCAATATAATAGGCTTAACAATATCTTATCTTATATAATAACTTGACAATTTCAGTTTAAAAATAAATATTTTGATATAACGCGAAGTTTAAGAAGGCTTTTCCGGTATTGCAGCTTCAGCTCATTTCACTGCGTATAAGAAAGGCCAAATCTTATGTTTCTGGTCTTGCAAAAGACCCAAAGCCAAATGTACCCCATGTAAAAGTACTTAACTTAAATTAATTTTCTTACATGAAAAATTTTAATATTCCTTTATTAGCGACAATTTTTTAAATTATTGAAAGTAATGTATTATTTTCACTCAGAACTTTTGAATATGACCTACATTCACTTCAAAAATCTTTTACCTATCACTGTCACAAAATAACAAAGAATGCCCTAAAAACAGAAAAAAAAAGTGTTTCTTTCCCCAAAATTTTTCATGACCCTGAGTATAATCAAATACTTTACCGTTACCAAAGTCAAAGGAACCCCAGTTTCCCCTAGATGAGTTTTGCCTCATTTACTTGACTTCGGCTGAGCTTTGCATGGTTGCTCAGCAGGTTATTGGATGAAGCTTTTATGTTTCTCGTGACTTAACTAGTTTAAGTGAGCGGTATTTCGGTGGCTTTATAGTAGTCGTTTGAACTTGAGCTTTATACCATACATACATACATATGTAATTGGTAAGTTGCATAATGTGTGTTACAGCATCGACGTAACAGTTTGGTATACATTATTTGGAGTTTTGTTGGTTTGGTGTTTCCAAAATACAAATATTTTTACGTACTACATACATATTAATTGTTGCAATATTATTGCGATTTAAGTGTACAATCTCCAAACATTAAAATCAAATGTTGTGGAAAGTTTTGTTGCAAGCTTAACAAAAATTACTATAAGAGCCATTGACTAATTTATTATTAATATAATGTAAGTACATACATGAAAGCTAAATTCATTCGAGAATGACAATGATTACACACAAAAAAAATTGGGTTGTCAAAACAGCACTTTAAGGTTCTGCTGTATATAACATTTTCAGGTCGAATGAAACCAGGGTTGCCGAAATTGGGCATTTCGAACCAAATCTGGTCCGATAAATTTATTTTGGGCCGTTTGGCGCCTTATTGAAAATTAGGGCCGTTTTATAAGCGGACACAATTTGTTTATGTAGTAGCTGCAAATTGCTACATCTGTTCAGTGTAAAGTTTTTTAATGTTAATGAAACACAGCTCGAACATTCATATAATATATTATATATGAGACATTCCATATGAAAACGTCTAACTCAAAAAGCTGGCTAGTCTCAGATTTCGCTCAAACTTTGAGTTAGGGTCCTAAAGGATTAAATTTACACTTATTTAATTTTTACTAGTATCGCTTGTGATCGAAAATTCGAGCAATAAAATCTTTAGGGGGTCGTGGGGTCGCTAGCCCCGTACACCCCATCCTTAAATTTCTGGGAAGCCCCTGAAAATATACCGCCTATACTTCAGTTTTTTAATTTCCTTTCCATCGGTGTATATTTCATTCAAATCGGTCAAACGGTTCGCTCACAGTAGGTTCCTAAAGTTTTTCATGTGGCGTATTTATGTATACTAGTAGCGCTTGTGATCGAAAATTCGAGGACGCCCCTGAAAATATACCGCCTATACCTCAGTTTTTTTTTCAATTTCCTTTCCATCGTTGCATATTTCATTTAAATCGGACAAACGCTTCGCTCACAGGAGGTTCCTAAAGTTTTTCATGTGGCGTATTTATATACATATAGTACATAGATAGATATATCCCAACAAACATCGAGCACCGAAATCTCAAACGTTTGAGAAAACATCTCTTCTCAACTTTTTCTCAAATGTTGTTTATATAACAGGATTATTTGTTGAACTATAGTAATTAATGGAGTGTGGTTGCTAAGTGACCTTTCTCAATCCCGACTCTTGCGTCCTCGTTCGTGCACTCTGGGCAACGGGAGCTACCTAGGCTCGCGGCAGAAGAGCCCCGGTGGGGCCACTCTGACATACTTGGTTTAAGGGCTCACCGAGGTTTTTGCGTAGCGTCTGTTCACCATGAGGTGCGGCTGCAAGCGGGCGTCTGTCTTGAAGCAAGCGGCTCGCTATATAAATGTGTAAATATTTTCCAAAAACCCCGAAACGGGTTGTGCGCTGGGTTTGGGACCCGCCACGTAAAAAACTTAATTCCAATGAAAACAAAATCAAAGCCTCGGATGAGAACCCCCTTTAATGTTGACGACCCGGCAAAACGAATAAGGCATAATGATTTGGATATTAGGGCATGTACGGTGAATGTCCGGACCCTTTCAAGGGACGGTGCCGCTGCCCGACTGGTTGATGTCCTCGTAGGCGCAAAGGCCGACATCACCGCCCTGCAGGAAATGCGATGGACGGGGCAAGGAAAGACGACCATCGGTCCTTGTGACGTATACTACAGTGGCCAGACACGCGGCAAAGCGCGTGGTGTAGGATTCGTGGTGGGAAAGAGACTTCGCCGCCATGTATTAGCGTTCACTCCTGTGGACGAGCGTCTCGCTGCGATCCGCATCAAGGCGAGGTTTTTCAACATAACATTTATCTGCGCCTATGCGCCGACTGAGGAGACGGACGACGCAGAGAAGGACTCCTTCTACGATATTCTTGAACAGACTTATGATCGCTGCCCCCAGCATGATATCAAAATCGTGCTCGGCGACTTTAATGCCAAGGTGGGCAAGGAAGGAGTCTTTGGTCCTACAGTTGAAAAATTCAGTCTCCCCGATATAACATCCCCCAACGGCACTAGGTTGATTGACTTCGCCGCTGCTCGCAATATGGTCATCAGTAGTACCAGGTTCCAGCATAAGCGAATACACCAAGCCACATGGCTGTCCCCTGATCAAAGAACTAGAAACCAGATTGATCATGTCTTGATTGACGGCAGACATAGCTCCACCGTTCTGGACGTGCGTACACTGCGTGGTCCCAATATTGACTCTGACCATTATCTTGTCGCAGCCAAGATACGCACACGCCTCTGTGCAACGAAGAAAGTGCGCACAGAAACGGAAGGAAAGTTCCTGTAAGGACAATAACGGCGACCTGGTAACCGACGTACAGAATGTACTTAAATTATGGAGGGAGCCTTCTCCTCACTGCTAAATTGGGAGGGAGACGTCGAACCCGATACCCCAATCCCCGACGATGGAAAAGTCGTCGCACCACCTGACTATGATGAAGTGAGGATTGCTATATCCCGGCTCAAAAACAACAAAGCGCCTGGAAAAGACGGACTACCCGCCGAGCTGTTCAAACACGGAGGCGAAGAGCTGGTAAAAAGCATGCATCAGCTCTTATGCAGAATATGGTCGGACGAATGCATGCCTCCGGATTGGAATTTAAGTGTGATTTGCCCAATCCACAAGAAAGGCGATCCCGCTAATCGCACCAACTACCGCGGAATTAGTCTTCTTAATATTGCATATAAGGTTCTTTCTAGCGTGTTGTGTGAAAGGCTGAAGCCCATCGTAGACAAACTGATTGGACCTTATCAGTGTGGCTTTAGACCTGGTAAGTCTACCATCGACCAGATTTTCACGATACGCCAAATCCTGGAGAAGACCCATGATAAAATAATCGACACACACCATCTCTTTGTCGATTTCAAAGCCGCTTTTGACAGCGCAAAAAGGAGTTGCCTGTATGCCGCCATGTCTGAATTTGACTTCCCTGCAAAGCTTATACGGCTTTGCCAAATGACGTTGAGCAATACCAACAGCTCAGTCAGAATCGGGAAGGACCTCTCTGAGCCATTTGAAACCAAACGAGGCTTCAGACAGGGCGACTCCCTTTCGTGCGATTTCTTCAATCTGATGGTGGAGAAGATAATTCGAGCAGCAGAGCTAAACCGCAATGGTACAATCTTTTACAAGAGCGTGCAATTGCTGGCGTATGCCGATGATATTGATATCATTGGCCTTAACAACCGCGCCGTAAGCGCTGCCTTCTCTGGACTGGATAAGGAAGCGAAAAAAGTGGGTCTTGCCGTGAACGAGGACAAGACGAAGTATTTGCTGTCATCAAAGAAAGAATCGGCGTACCTTCGCCTTGGCAGCCATGTCACTGTTGATAGTTACAAATTTGAAACTGTGAGGGACTTCGTCTATTTGGGAACCAGTATCAACACCGAAAATAATATCAGTCTAGAAATCCAGCGAGAATCACTCTTGCCAACAAGTGCTACTTTGGACTGAGTAGGCAATTGAGAAGTAAAGTCCTCTCTCGAAGAACAAAGATCACGCTCTATAAGTCTCTCATCATACCTGTCCTGATGTATGGCTCAGATTCATGGACAATGTCAAGAGAAGATGAGATGGCCCTTGGAGTATTTGAGAGAAAAGTTCTCCGTAAGATTTATGGTCCTTCCTGCTTAGCTAAGTTGATATCAAGTTAGCAAAGCACCCCAAAATTCCGGGAAAAAATTACCCGGCAAAATTAATTCTTTCCCGGCAAAATCACGGCAAAATATGAAACAAGTCCGGTTTAGATATCTTGTCTCTAACACCGTTTTCATTAGGGTGCTTAGCTAAGTTGATATCAAGTTAGCAAAGTACCGCAAAATTCCGGAAAAAAATTACCCGGCAAAATTAATTCTTTCCCGGCAAAATCACGGCAAAATATGAAACAAGTCCGGTTTCGATACCTTGTCTCTAACACCGTTTTCATTAGGGTGCTTAGCTAAGTTGACACGAAACTTCGTATATGAAAAAGTCCAAAAATAATTGCCCGGCAAAATTAATTCTTTCCCGGCAAAATAACGGTAAAATATGAAACAAGTCCGGTTTCGATATCTTGTCTCTAACACCGTTTTCATTAGGGTGCTTAGCTAAGTTGATATCAAGTTAGCAAAGCACCCCAAAATTCCGGGAAAAAATTACCCGGCAAAATTAATTCTTTCCCGGCAAAATCACGGCAAAATAACGGCAAACTATGAAACAAGTCCGGTTTCGATATCTTGTCTCTAACACCGTTTTCATTAGGGTGCTTAGCTAAGTTGATATAAAGTTAGCAAAGCACCCCAAAATTCCGGGAAAAAATTACCCGACAAAATTAATTCTTTCCCGGCAAAATAACGGCAAAATATGAAACAAGTCCGGTTTCGATATCTTGTCTCTAACACCGTTTTCATTAGGGTGCTTAGCTAAGTTGACACGAAACTTCGTATATGAAAAAGTCCAAAAACAATTGCCCGGCAAAATTAATTCTTTCCCGGCAAAATCACGGCAAAATAACGGCAAAATATGAAACAAGTCCGGTTTCGATATCTTGTCTCTAACACCGTTTTCATTAGGGTGCTTAGCTAAGTTGACACGAAACTTCGTATATGAAAAAGTCCAAAAACAATTGCCCGGCAAAATCACGGCAAAATAACGGAAAAATATGAAACAAGTCCGGTTTCGATATCTTTTCGTCTAACACCGTTTTCATTAGGGTGCTTAGCTAAGTTGATATCAAGTTAGCAAAGCACCCCAAAATTCCGGGAAAAAATTACCCGGCAAAATTAATTCTTTCCCGGCAAAATCACGGCAAAATATGAAACAAGTCCGGTTTCGATATCTTGTCTCTAACACCGTTTTCATTAGGGTGCTTAGATAAGTTGATATCAAGTTAGCAAAGCACCCCAAAATTACGGGAAAAAATTACCCGGCAAAATTAATTCTTTCCCGGCAAAATCACGGCAAAATATGAAACAAGTCCGGTTTCGATATCTTGTCTCTAATACCGTTTTCATTAGGGTGCTTAGCTAAGTTGACACGAAACTTCGTATATGAAAAAGTCCAAAAACAATTACCCGGCAAAATTAATTCTTTCCCGGCAAAATAACGGCAAAATATGAAACAAGTCCGGTTTCGATATCTTGTCTGTAACACCGTTTTCATTAGGGTGCTTAGCTAAGTTGACACGAAACTTCGTATATGAAAAAGTCCAAAAACAATTGCCCGGCAAAATTAATTCTTTCCCGGCAAAATATGAAACAAGTCCGGTTTCGATATCTTGTCTGTAACACCGTTTTCATTAGGGTGCTTAGCTAAGTTGACACGAAACTTCGTATATGAAAAAGTCCAAAAACAATTGCCCGGCAAAATTAATTCTTTCCCGGCAAAATCACGGCAAAATATGAAACAAGTCCGGTTTCGATATCTTGTCTCTAACACCGTTTTCATTAGGGTGCATAGCTAAGTTGACACGAAACTTCGTATATGAAAAAGTCCAAAAACAATTGCCCGGCAAAATCACGGAAAAATAGCGGCAAAATATGAAACAAATCCGGTTTCGATATCTTGTCTCTAGCACCGTTTTCATTAGGGTGCTTAGCTAAGTTGACACGAAACGTCGTATATGAAAAAGTCCAAAAACAATTGCCCGGCAAAATTAATTCTTTCCCGGCAAAATCACGGCAAAATAACGGCAAAATATGAAACAAGTCCGGTTTCGATATCTTGTCTCTAACACCGTTTTCATTAGGGTGCTTAGCTAAGTTGATATCAAGTTAGCAAAGCACTCCAAAATTCCGGGAAAAAATTACCCGGCAAAATTAATTCTTTCCCGGCAAAATAACGGCAAAATATGAAACAAGTCCGGTTTCGATATCTTGTCTGTAACACCGTTTTCATTAGGGTGCTTAGCTAAGTTGACACGAAACTTCGTATATGAAAAAGTCCAAAAATAATTGCGCGGCAAAATTAATTCTTTCCCGGCAAAATAACGGCAAAATATGAAACAAGTCCGGCTTCGATACCTTGTCTCTAACACCGTTTTCATTAGGGTGCTTAGCTAAGTTGACACGAAACGTCGTATATGAAAAAGTCCAAAAACTATTGCCCGGCAAAATTAATTCTTTCCCGGCAAAATCACGGCAAAATATGAAACAAGTCCGGTGTCGATATCTTGTCTCTAACACCGTTTTCATTAGGGTGCTTAGCTAAGTTGATATCAAGTTAGCAAAGCACCCCAAAATTCCGGGAAAAAATTACCCGGCAAAATTAATTCTTTCCCGGCAAAATCACGGCAAAATAACGGCAAAATATGAAACAAGTCCGGTTTCGATATCTTGTCTGTAACACCGTTTTCATTAGGGTGCTTAGCTAAGTTGACACGAAACTTCGTATATGAAAAAGTCCAAAAATAATTGCGCGGCAAAATTAATTCTTTCCCGGCAAAATAACGGCAAAATATGAAACAAGTCCGGTTTCGATATCTTGTCTCTAACACCGTTTTCATTAGGGTGCTTAGCTAAGTTGATATCAAGTTAGCAAAGCACCCCAAAATTCCGGGAAAAAATTACACGGCAAAATTAATTCTTTCCCGGCAAAATAACGGCAAATTATCCACCTGGTCCCGACTCGATTGCATTAGGGTGCTTAGCTAACTTGACACTCATGAATAAAACACTACATATATTTCGAAAGTGTCAACAATTCTCTACCCAAAATCATTGAGAATTTTGAAACCGGTTGAAAATTGGCTTTTTAATGAATTTTTGTTTACGAAGAAACTGAAAAAAACGGGTTTTGGCCTTATTTATTTATTATGATTTATTAACATAATTAAATAAATTAACTAGTTAAATAGACTAGTGAGCACTAGCTGCCAGGGCTATCGGCTAGGGTTTTGGCCTTAAAACCAGATTTTGGGGATGTTACAAATCTTTTAAAGGCCGTTTCGTGTATAACTCGACCAGATGAACAATCTCTACTAGGTCGCTTCGAAGTGTAAAATGGCCGTAGCACTATGTAATCGAACTCAGGTCCCTCGAACGCTCAACCAAGGTGTTTACTACGATGCCATCGTTTACTTTTGCTTGCCAGCGTCTAATTACAGCTTTGTTCTAAATGATAATTTCCCACTTTGCTTTGTTGCCCCCCACCGAGAATCGAACTCACACTGCTTTAACTGCTGAACGGAAATGGGAACCATCAGGCCATCGCGTAGTTATGCTTGGCGGCGTCTAATTGCAGCTTTGTTCAATATGTATTTGTGTACGTAATAATTTTGTTTTTAGAACACTTTTTCTTAATATAAGTAACAGTGGCGGAAATCGCAATAGCTGTAGATCCGATGTCACCTGAAACAATCCGTCACCATAATAATATTATCAGTTTGGCGTATGCCAAAGTGAAACTGCGGCTTAAAACCAAACCGTCTCTGCCCCGGGTAGCTGAGTAAGCCAGCGGCAGTGATGAAAATGTTGCGGTAGAAAAGAAGGCTGTAGAACAAACAGCCTGCAGCTCAAAATCGGCTGGGTGACGCAAAGCTTGGAGGATGTACAAACTAAGCTTCAGCTGGAATCCACAGCAGAAGCTGCGATTATCGAGTACTGACGGTAAATTAATCTATGTCCCAGGGCGGCGATGCTTCTTAGAGGGGAGGTTCTTGACCTTACTCTACGTAGCCTTCGCTGTCATAAATTGGCACGTCTGGGGAGGAATCAATGTCGGATCACAAAAATATTGTATTCGACATGAGTCACTTCTCTGACCATGACTCCGTTTTCAGAAATCCCAGGAAAACGAAGTGGGAACTATTTCGGTTTACCATGGAAGAACGCGGCAATTGCTTGCACCAACCAATAACTACGGGGCGGGAGCTCGAGAGAGAGGCTGAACGGCTTCACTCAGATATCACAACAGCTTTCTACGAGAGTTGTCCCCAAGCCAAACAACGTATACAACGTGATGTTCCTTGGTGGAACAAAAATCTTGCACAATTAAGATGTCAAGCCAGAAGGCTGTTTAATGCAGCTAAAGACACTGGAGACTGGGTCTCCTATAGAAATGCCGCAGAGGCACACTTAGGCCAGTTTTGAAAGGCCCGTTGTGATACCACCAACACAAGGGAAGTCAGTCCCGGGACCTAGCCATATGGAAAATCCCTGAGTTGCTTGGATTTTCCACATAGCAGAATCCCGGGACTGACTCTCCTAAACCGACACCGTTACTCCTCCTCGAACCACTTAGATTACTTTATGAAGGCCATCAAGTCCTTTATGTCCAGTTCCGCGATCTGGCTTAGGCTATCCAGGAACGGAACTCCCAAAAAGCGCGTTCTCGCGCCGCTTAAAGCCGAACAGTTGCAGATGAGGTGCTCCACTGTTTCCTCCTCCTCATCATCTTTGCAACTCCTGCAGCATCGTCGGTAGGGCACACCTAGCCTTTCTGCATGCCTACCAATGAGGCAGTGACCGGTTAATACCCCTATCAATATGCAGATTTCCCTCCTAGTTAGGGCATAAATGCGTCTAGACCTTTTAAGATCCCATTTTGGCCAGGTTTGTTTCGATATCCGACACCCTGGGGATTGCAGCCATCTTTCGTTGGCTTGACGGAGTGTGTGCTCCTTCAGCATTAGTTTGCATGTTGTAAACGGCATACCTAAGCGCTCTTTATCCTGAAGATCCTGTCCCGGGACCCATATGGGGTTTACGTGGTTCTCTTGGGCCATCTCCTGAAGAGATCGACGACAGCTAAGCGTCAGTTCAGAGTTGAACGTGTATGAGCCCAGGGATTTGATGGCCGCTTGGCTATCGCTGAAAATAGCGATATCTTCTCCGATAACACGTTTGCTTAACCAGGTCGCGGCGTCCAGGATTGCCGAAACCCCTCCTCCAACTCCGCCGTCCAACTTCGAGCCGTCGGTGTATATGGAAGTGCCACCATTTGTTTCGGGATACCAATCCGTCCTCTCCCAGGCTTCTCTACTGGGAATGTTTATTTTGAAACAGCTATCCGCGACTGTAGTGGTCGCACAACGATCTGTGCTTAGAGGGAGAAAGCTGTAAGATTCCAGAACACTGGAGTGTCCAATAGTACCCGCATCCCAACTGGAGTTTTCCCCTAGGCGCAGAGCTGATGCCGCCGCTGACCGAAACCCTTCCAGATCAAGTGGCAATATGCCCAGAATGACCTGGAGGGCTTCGTTGGGCGTTGTCCTTAGCGCACCACTTCTACAGATCATATTGGATCTAGGGACTTTCCGCAACAGATTCAGGTATGTTGCCTTGCTCGGCGCAGGCTACCATACGACGACTCCATACAGCATGATTGGGCGAATGATGGCCGTGTAGATCCAACTGCATACTCTAGGGCTGAGCCCCCATTTTTGCCAATGGCTCTTTTGCATGTGTAAAGAGCGATGCAAGCTTTCTTCTGGCGCTGAAGAACATTCTCCTTCCATTTCAATTTCCTGTCCAGAACTATGCCTAGAAACTTGGCCTTATCCGACAAGCCGAGGCGCGTGCCATCTAGTTCTGGTAGGTTTAGTGGCGGTATTTTGTACCGGTTGGTGAAGAGGACAAGTTCCACTTTCCCCGGGTTGATACTAAGTCCGCAGCGAGAGGACCACGTCGAAACTTCTCGCAGTGCTACTTGCATCAGGCCACACAGAGTTTGTGGGAACTTGCCTCTGAATGCAATAGCTAAATCGTCTGCGAATGCCACTATCTTCCCGCACCCCCCAGCTTGTGTCACGTAGCAACGAGTTGACTGTGAGGTTCCATAAAAGCGGGGAAAGAACACCACCCTGGGGCGTTCCCCTTGTGACATAGCATGATAACTCAACCGTACCAAGTGAAGAAGCTATTTTCCTTCCCCTTAGAAGTTGGTCAATTAATCCAGTTAGAGGTCTATCTACGCCCAGATTAGTTAGAGCGGAGTTGAAAGCCCCCTCAATGTCTAGGAAGGCCACGAGACAGTAGTCCCTTTCACACAGCGATTTCTCAATGACAGATACTAGGCTGTGCAGAGCAGTTTCTGTTGATTTACCCTTGGTGTATGCATGCTGATAGCTAGAGACAAGGTTGCTATCAATAGTCGTTGAGAGGTAGTCGCTTAGTATCCTCTCAAAGGTTTTGAATACAAAGGACGAGAGACTGATCGGTCTGTAGTCTTTTGGATCGTAGTGGGATGCCTTCCCAGCCTTAGGGATAAACACTACCGTGGCGCTTCTCCAGGAGCCCGGAATGTGGTTGAGAGCCAGGCAGGCTGTGAAGAGAAATACCAGCCATTTAGCTGATGTCTCCAACGTGTTTATAAGTTGCGCGGGGATAATCCCGTCCGGCCCGGCAGCCTAATACGGTTTAAACTGCCAGGTTTGTTGCAGGTGCTAGTGGTGCGCCATGCAGATTCCCCGGAAAATGTGTATTCAAGAGCAGCTCAAGGGTTTCCTCTTCCGTGCTGGTCCAGGATCCGTCAGGTTTTCGCAAATAGCTGATGGCTGTTTGACTTTTCGAGAGGACTCGTCTAAGTGCAGAAATTTCTCCACGAGGTTCTCTTCGCCTGTCTCAGAGCTTGTTTGTAGGCCCTTAGTTTAGCTTTATATTCGTGCCAATGAGGCTCAGAGCCGAGGCTCTTGGCCTTGTTAAATTGTTTCCGGCATGATTTGCGGAGCGAGTCCAAATCGTAGGACCACCAATGTGGCCTGTGTTTACCGCGTGGTTTTGGCACTGGACAAGCCTGTCCTAGAGCATTTGAGAGCGCCGATGTGAATGTAGTAACAAGATCCTCCAGCTCCTCTACTGATGAGGGGGCTTGTTAGGGCAGTACTGGTAGGTCTCTGTCTAATATTTCATTGTGTAACTGCCAATTAGTGTTACGTGGATTGCGCTTCATGATTGGTTGTTCTACAATAAAGTCTAAAACCATTTCTATGTAGCGGTGGTCGGAGAATGAATGTTCTTCAAGAACCCGCCATTTTCTGAGCCACTCATAAGCGCCTTCACTACAGATAGTGAGGTCTATGACCTCCCTGCAGGTCTTAGTGATAAAACTAGGCTCATTACCCACGTTGCAAATTACCAGGTTGGTGGTTAATAGGTAATCAAACAGAGACTCGCCCCTGGCATTGATATCGGAGCTCCCCCATTGGACATGGTGAGCATTAGCGTCCGCTCCAATAATAAGATTACCCGTGCAGAAATTTGACACCAGGACTTTCACCTCCGTTTGTGGTGGCGGCCCTTAGTCCCCAATCCGCAGATTCTCGATGGTCATTGCCTCGGTCAGGGACGCCTATAAGGATCCTGTCCTTGGTTACCTGCAGACTAGTTATTTTTAATTGAATTTTTTTTCTCTATACTGTGTACTATGAAGACAAACAATTTAAATAACTTCCGCTCCCTTAAAGTGCCAAAAAATTGTTTTTTTGCTAATAGTTACTAATGGAATGCCCAACAACATCATACCAAAGCGCCATCTGACCACGATGGTGAAGTTGAAAATTGCGAATAATGTTTGCAAAAATTTGAATCGTCGTTTGGTAGAAGATACCATATTTCATATATATTTAGGTTAGGTTCAAGTGGCTGCCGCAGAGGCACACTTAGGCCAGTTTTGAAAGGCCCGTTGTGATACCACCAACACAAGGAAAGTCAGTCCCGGGACCCAGCCATATGGAAAATCCCTGAGTTGCTGGGATTTTCCACATAGCAGAATCCCGGGACTGACACTCCTAAACCGACACCGTTACTCCTCCTCGAACCCCTTGGATGACTTTATGAAGGCCATCAAGTCCTTTATGTCCAGTTCCGCGATCTGGCTTAGGCTATCCAGGAACGGAACTCCCAAAAAGCGCGTTCTCGCGCCGCTTAAAGCCGGACAGTTGCAGATGAGGTGCTCCACTGTTTCCTCCTCCTCATCATCTTTGCAACTCCTGCAGCATCGTCGGTAGGGCACACCTAGCGTTTCTGCATGCCTACCAATGAGGCAGTGACCGGTTAATACCCCTATCAATATGCAGATTTCCCTCCTAGTTAGGGCATAAATGCGTCTAGACCTTTTAAGATCCCATTTTGGCCAGGTTTGTTTCGATATCCGACACCCTGGGGATTGCAGCCATCTTTCGTTGGCTTGACGGAGTGTGTGCTCCTTCAGCATTAGTTTGCATATTGCAAACGGCATACCTAAGCGCTCTTTATCCTGAAGATCCTGCTTGGTCGTGCCCTGCCTGGCAAGCTCGTCTGCCTTACAGTTTCCCTCAATGTCGCTATGTCCCGGGACCCATATGAGGTTTACGCGGTTCTGTTGGACCATCTCCTGAAGAGATCGTCGACAGCTGAGCGTCAGTTCAGAGTTGAACGTGTATGAGCCAAGGGATTTGGCTATCGCTGAAAATAGCGATATCTTCTCCGATAACACGTTTGCTTAACCAGGCCGCGGCGTCCAGGATTGCCGAGACTTCCGCCTGGAAGACGCTACAATGATCAGGTAGTCTGAAGGAGAGCTCAAGGTCCAAATCCCTTGAATAAACCCCTCCTCCAACTCTGCCGTCCAACTTCGAGCCGTCGGTGTATATAGAAGTGCCACCATTTGTTTCGGGACACCAATCCGTCCTCTCCCAGTCTTCTCTGCTGGGAATGTTTATTTTGAAACAGCTTTCCCCGACTGTAGTGGTCGCACAACGATCTGTGCTTAGAGGGAGAAAGCTGTAAGATTCCAGAATACTGGAGTGTCCAATAGTACCCGCACCGCAACTGGAGGTTTCCCTTAGGCGCAGAGCTGATGCCGCCGCTGACCGAAACCCTTCCAGATCAAGTGGCAAAATGCCCAGAATGACCTGGAGGGCCTCGTTGGGCGTTGTCCTTAGCGCACCGTTTGTACAGATCATATTGGATCTATGGACTTTCCGCAACAGATTCAGGTATGTTGCCTTGCTCAGCACAGGCCACCATACGACGACTCCATACAGCATGATTGGGCGAATGATGGCCGTGTAGATCCAACTGCATACTCTAGGGCTGAGCCCCCATTTTTTGCCAATGGCTCTTTTGCATGTGTAAAGAGCGATGCAAGCTTTCTTCTGGCGCTGAAGAACATTCTCCTTCCAATTCAATTTCCTGTCCAGAACTATGCCTAGAAACTTGGCCTTATCCGACAAGCCCAGGCGCATGCCATCTAGTTCTGGTAGGCTTAGTGGCGGTATCTTGTACCGGTTGGTGGAGAGGACAAGTTCCACTTTCCCCGGGTTGATACTAAGTCCGCAGCGAGAGGACCACGTCGAAACTTCTCGCAGTGCTACTTGCATCACCCTCGTGAAGGGTGGACACCTTGCCGCGGTACGAGGGCTTAAGTCGATAGCCACAGGGCTACGCTGCCCTTGTGATCATAGCGCCGCCGGTACTACATCACGAGAGAAGCCAAGCCTCTCTGGCGCGACGACTAAGATCTTCCCCCTCCCAATCCAGGGTGTTATGCGACCACGTGCCCATTGGAGGTTTGCAGCCGGGAGGCAAATCGTGGCTGTAATCGAACGGAGCCTCTCTGATACCGGGCCGCCTCGGAGAGTAACTATGGCCTTACCGCGGTATGGGGCTCTGCCGCGGCGGACGACACATTCCCCTTACTTTTCCCTTGACCCTAAACTGGCCTTGCCCGGCGAGGGGTCGTACGAACAAGATGATAAATAGTAACAAAAACCCTAAAACTAAAGATACAACAATGTATACTGCACAGCAGAGGAAGAAAATGCTGGAGCAAGCGAGGACGCAACGTCGGAGGACAATTCCATTTCTTTATCAGCCGAGAGATCGACAGCGATGGCAACTACGGGTCGATTAGCTCTGGATAACAAGGGGGCAATCCCAAAAGTAAGTACCGGTACAAACATAGTGAAGCCAACAACGGCTGATGCTAAAGCCCTAGTAAGTGCCGGTACCGAAAACAAGTCTTTAACGTCTGTGGCAGTGGTCTCACGACCTGGCTCCAGAGATCCAAATAAGGGAACGACCGCGATGGCAACTACGGGTCGAAATTTACCCCAAAAGACATCTCCCAGTCGCTGTGAGTACTTGGACAAAAGAACGGCCGCGAGGATCCTGAAGAAATACGAGGGTATTCCACAAGAGACGCTATCGCCGAATGCTAGAAAGCGGTACGTCCGGAACTTTATCGGTAATGCCCTTCTCGGCATTATGGATGAGTACGCCGATGGGTTCTGATGCGGGATGGCACCAGGGCCGAATCAAGGTATTCGCTTGCGAGGATGCAAAAACTGTTGCACTGTACAAGGCAGCAGCTGCAAGACTGGGTGAGATCTACCAAGGGGCAAAAATCGAGGTTGTCGACTGGAAGGACATCCCGGCTCGGCCAAGGGCAAGAGCGTGGATTCCTGCTATCCCTGCTGAACCTGAGAGAATTCTCAGGATGCTGAGGATCATGAACCCCTCTCTCCCGACGCAGGACTGGGGTGTCAATCTGGTCGAGGATGCGGTAGGGCCTGACAGGCAAGTGGTCTTCACCTTGAATAAGGAAGCACTCGAGCCCCTTAAAAGATGCAATGGACGAGTGCACTACGGCATGGGTCAGATCGTGATCCATGTATACCGCGGCGATGCACAGCGCGCTGCTATTTCGGCTGCACCGGAGGACTCGGACATCGCAGTGCCGGTAGAGGAGTCGGAGATGTCTGACTCGGAAAGTATGGTACCTGCCACGTCAAATGGCGAAGGAGCAGTGAACAGCTCGGAGATAGGAGACAGCCTGCTGGACGGGGAAGACCTCAACGTCACAGTGATAGCAGCTAGTCCTGCCACGTACCACTAACTGGCAGCTACACAATGAAATACTATCTAGGGACTTGCCAGCACTGCCCCTACAAGTCCCCTCATCAGTAGGGGAGTTGAAGGATCTGGTAAAGACCTTTACAACGGCGCTCTCGAATGCCCTAGAGCAGGCTTGCCCAGTGCCAAAACCACGCGGTAAACATAGGCCGCATTGGTGGTCCTACGACCCGGACTCGCTCCGTAAATCATGTAGGACACAATTTAATAAGGCCAAGTGCCTTGGCACGGAGACTCAATGGCTCGAATATAAAGTTAAACTCAGGGCCTACAAAAAAGCTCTGAGGCAGGCGAAGAGAGTATCGTGGAGAAATTTCTGCACTGGGGTCGAAAATGTCGACGATACAGCGAGACTTAGACGAGTGCTCTCAAAAACTCAAACAGCCACAAGCTATTTGCGCAAACCTGACGGATCCTGGACCAGCACGGAGAGGGAAACCCTAGAGCTGCTCTTGAATACGCACTTCCCAGGGAACTTGCATGAGGAACCCCTAGCACCTACAACAAACCTGGCTGTACACATACCCATCACGGAGGAAAAGGTTAGGTGGGCGGTTAAAAGCTTCGAACCGTTCAAGGTTGCCGGGCCAGACGGGATTATTCCCGCACAACTCATAAACACGCTGGAGACATCAGCCAAATGGCTGGTATTTCTCTATACAGCCTGCCTGGCTCTTAGCTACATTCCGTGCTCCTGGAGAAGTGCCACGGTAGTGTTTATTCCTAAGGCGGGGAAGGCGTCTCATTACGGGCCCAAAGACTATAGGCCGATCAGTCTATCATCCTTTGTGCTCAAAACCTTCGAGAGGATAATAAATGGCTACCTCTCCTCTACTGTTGATAGCAACCTGATCTGTAGCTATCAGCATGCATACACCAAAGGGAAATCTACAGAAACTGCGCTTCACAGCCTAGTTTCTGTTATTGAAAAATCGCTGTATGAAAAGGATACTGTCTTGTGGCCTTTTTAGATATTGAAGGAGCCTTCAACAACATAATCCCTGATGCTATAAACACCGCTTTAACAAGTCTGGGCATAAGCAGGTCTCTTATTGGACTTATTGATCAACTGCTAAGGGGTAGACGAATAGTTTCTTCACTGGGCTCGGTTGACTTATCACGCTATGTCACAAGGGGAACGCCTCAGGGTGGTGTTCTCTTCCCGCTTCTATGGAACCTCACTCTCGATGCTGCGAGACACAAGCTGGGGGGGGGGGGGGGGGGAAGGTAGTGGCATATACAGACGACTTAGCTATAGTATATAGGGGCAAATTCCCACAAACCCTGTGCGACTTGATGCAAGTAGCACTGAGAGAGGTTTCCTCATGGTGCTCGCGCTGCGGACTGAGCATAAACCCGGGAAAAGTAGAACTGGTCCTTTTCACCAACCGCTACAAGATACCACCGCTAATACTACCAAAACTGAATAACGTGCACCTGAACTTGGCTGACAAAGCCAAGTTCTTGGGCACAGTTCTGGATAGGAAACCAACCTGGAAGGAGAATGTTCTTCAGCGCCAGAAGAAAGCGTGTATTGCACTCTACACGTGCAAAAGAGCCATTGGAAAGAAATGGGGGCTCAGCCCCAAAATATGCAAATGGATCTACACTGCAATCATTCGACCAATCATGCTCTATGGAGTTGTGGTATGGTGGCCTGCGCTGAGCAAGGCAACAAACCTTAATCTGCTAGGTAAAGTACACAGATCTTGCATGATCTGTATAAGCGGTGCGTTAAGAACAACGCCCAATGAAGCACTCCAGGCCATTCTTGGCATTTTGCCACTCGATCTGGAAGGGCACCGGGTAGCAGCAGCATCGGCTCTGCGTCTAAGGGAAACGTCCGGCTGGGGCGCAAGCACTACTGGACACGCCTGAATTTTGGGATCCTATAGCTTTCTTCCGCTGAGCACAGATCGCTGTGCGACCACAACAGTCGGAGATAGCGGTTTTAAAATCAACATTCCCAGCAGGGAAGAATGGGGGAGCACGGATCGGAATCCCGCCACTCATGGCGGCACTTCCATTTATACTGATGGCTCGAAGTTAGACGGCAGAGTTGGAGGAGGGGTTTATTCAAAGGATCTGAACCTTGAGCTCTCCTTCAGCCTACCTGATCACTGCAGTGTCTTCCAGGCTGAAGTTTCAGCAATCATGGACGCCGCGGCTTGGATAGGCCAACACACTATCAGACAGGACATTTTTATATTCAGCGACAGCCAGGCGGCCATCAAATCCCTTGGCTCTTACTCGTTCAACTCTGAACTTGCGCTCAGCTGTCGTCGATCTCTACAAGAGATGGCCCAATGCGCTTTTTGGGGGTTCCTTCCTGGTCAGCCTACGCCAGGTCACGGAGCTGGACATAAAGGACCTGATGGCCTTCATCAAGTCATCTAAATGGTTCGAGGAGGAGTAACGGTGTCGGTATAGGAGGGTCAGTCCCGGGATTCTGCTATGTGGAGAATTCCGTTAATACCGGGATTTTCCATATGGCAGGGTCCCGGAACTGGCTTTTCTAGTGTTTGTGGTATCACAACGGGCCTTTTAATACTGGCCTAGGTGTGCCTCTGCGGCAGCCACTTGAACCTAACCTAACCTACTTGCATCAGGTCACACAGAGTTTGTGGGAGCTTGCCTCTGAATTCAATAGCTAAATCGTCTGCGTATGCCACTATCTTCCCGCCCCCCCAGCTTGTGTCACGTAGCAACGAGTTGACTGTGAGGTTCCATAAAAGCGGGGAAAGAACACCACCCTGGGGCGTTGCCCTTGTGACATTTTCCTTCCCCTTAAAAGTTGGTCAATTAAACCAGTTAGAGGTCTATCTACGCCCAGATTAGTTAGAGCGGAGTTGATAGCCTCCGGGCTTATATTGTTGAAAGCCCCCTCAATGTCTAGGAAGGCCACGAGACAGTAGTCCTTTTCACACAGCGATTCCTCAATGACAGATACTAGGCTGTCAGAGCAGTTTCTGTTGATTTACCCTTGGTGTATGCATGCTGATAGCTAGAGATAAGGTTGCTATCAATAGTCGTTGAGAGGTAGTCGCTTAGTATCCTCTCAAAGGTTTTGAATACAAAGGACGAGAGACTGATCGGTCTGTAGTTTTTTTGGCTCGTAGTGGGATGCCTTCCCAGCCTTAGGGATAAACACTACCGTGGCGCTTCTCCAGGAGCCCGGAATGTGGTTGAGAGCCAGGCAGGCTGTGAAGAGAAATACCAGCCATTTAGCTGATGTCTCCAACGTGTTTATAAGTTGCGCGGGGATAATCCCGTCCGGCCCGGCAGCCTTATACGGTTCAAAGCTCTTAACTGCCCACCTTACCCTTTCCTCAGTGATGGGTATATTTACTGCCAGGTTTGTTGCAGGTGCTAGTGGTGCGTCATGCAGATTCCCCGGAAAATGTGTATTCAAGAGCAGCTCAAGGGTTTCCTCTTCCGTTCTGGTCCAGGATCCGTCAGGTTTTCGCAAATAGCTGATGGCTGTTTGACTTTTCGAGAGGACTGGTCTAAGTGCAGAAATTTCTCCACGAGGTTCTCTTCGCCTGTCTCAGAGCTTGTTTGTAGGCCCTTAGTTTAGCTTTATATTCGTGCCAATGAGGCTCAGAGCCGAGGCTCTTGGCCTTGTTAAATTGTGTCCGGCATGATTTGCGGAGCGAGTCCAAATCTAAGGACCACCAATGTGGCCTGTGTTTACCGCGTGGTTTTGGCACTGGACAAGCCTGTCCTAGAGCATTTGAGAGCGCCGATGTGAATGTAGTAACAAGATCCTCCAGCTCCTCTACTGATGAGGGGGCTTGTGAGGGCAGTACTGGTAGGTCTCTGTTTAATATTTCATTGTGTAACTGCCAATTAGTGTTACGTGGATTGCGCTTCATGATTGGTTGTTCTACAATAAAGTCTAAAACCATTTCTATGTAGCGGTGGTCGGAGAATGAATGTTCTTCACGAACCCGCCATTTTCTGAGCCACTCATAAGCGCCTTCACTACAGATAGTGAGGTCTATGACTTCCCTGCGGGTCTTAGTGATAAAACTAGGCTCATTACCCACGTTGCAAATTACCAGGTTGGTTGTTAATAGGTAACACTGGTTTACAGCCAAAATGCACCAGAGACGCCATAGTGAAATTCCTATGTAAAATCACCTCCTAATTCCGAAAATCAAGGTTACTTGAATGGTACCGTTTTTGAGATATTTACGATTTACCGTTATTTCAAAAATCAAAAAAGATGGCTCCACTTAATCGTGTATATCTCAAGAACAAACTGAGCTCTTCCAAAACGGTTTGAAAAATTTGAAAGCTAATAAAATTTACTATAATCAGTACATACAACACTTTTTGCTAGGTCCTGCAGATTCAAACATATTGAACAATCATTACGGATTTTTTTAATTTTTTTTGTAAAAATATAAAAAAAATGTGTACTTTGCGAGGAAGCATCTCGAAAACTTTTTGTTTTTTATAACCCCCCCCCCTCTAAGCTCTGTTTTATTACAAAAAAACAAGCTATCAGTGAACAAAATCGATGAACTAATACAAAAGTTATAAGCATTCAAGTAAATATATCCATTTAATGCTTAAGTACCCTACTGGTACATATGGGTTAGTATTCGTATATCAGTTAGTTAGCAGGTAGATTTTCGAAAAGTTATTAGTGTCGTTTTCTCAAACCTAGGTACATTTTAAACAAGAGCATATTTTTGAGGCAGGTAGTGTTTTCTTTGTAGAACTAGGGAACCTTTTTGTTTAGGTAGGCTTGAATTTTTACTGGATCTAAGTATAAATAAGAGTACATGCGCCTTGTTCCTTCATAATATCTGCAAGGCTCGCCGGATACTGTTCAGTTTATAATTGCAGTTTATAACCCGTCATTTACTTAAAAATAAAAAATGAATAAAAGGGCGCGAGAGTTTGAGTGTACAAATGATCCAGATATGTTCTGTTTCATCTGCGGTCAATTTATTGTTAAAAGTATGAGACGTGTGTTTTCAAATCCTTTGAAAGTTACATACTATAAGTGTTTTGGAATTGAGCCTAAAAACCATGGACACCGAACACTGTGTGCACCACATGCCGAGTCGAATTGATTTCTTCGGAAACCGGAACAAAAAGGTACGTTGTAAAAATTAGGAATTTGTTCCCTTTTAATGCATAGCTGACTAATTTCTGAAACTATCTATTTAGGCGACGTGTGAAATTTATTACACCAATGAAGTGGAGGGAACCAACTTGCCATTCAACGGGCACTATATTTGTACTACAAAAGTACTTGGGGTTGGAAAGTCCAGAAAAGTAACCTATGCGAGCGTATCTACAGTGTCATTACCAGAACTAATTTCAACAGAAGCGACATTGCCAGAATCAAATTTAACTTTAGTTCCCGCTCCAGTTTCATTGTCAACAGTAGTATCTGATTACGCGGCATCATGTTGTACTGAATTTCAAACGGAAAACGAAAGAAATTCTTTGTCACAAGCACAACTCAATGATTGGATAAGGGATTTGGAATTGTCAAAGGAAAAGGCCGAACTACACGCCTCTCGAATGCAACAATTTAAATTTGTGTCATCCGCTGTTAAGGTAACATATTATAGAACTCGTCACGAAGAATTTTCCAAGTACTATACGAAGCAGGACAGTGTTTGTTACTGCAAAGACATTGCTGGTCTATTCAAACAATTTGGTGAACCATATGATTCAAAAGAGTGGCAATTGTTCATAGACGGCAATAAATTAAGTTTAAAGGCCGTATTATTGCATATTGGCAACCAAAAGCCATCTATCCCGATCGCGCATGCAGTAAATACGAAGGAAACATATGAGATAATGCAAAAATTGCTCAAGTTAATCAAATACGAAGAACATGATTGGAAAATATGTGCCGATCTTAAAGTCGTTGGAATGCTATGTGGTCTACAAAGTGGATACACAAAATACTGTTGCTTTCTATGCAAATGGGATAGCCGAGCTCGTCAAGACCACTACATCATAAAGGATTGGCCAGAACGAATCGAGTTTCAAGTTGGGGTAGATAACATAAAATACTCTCCACTTATAAAGAAGGAGGATAATTCTACCTCCGCTCCACATCAAGCTCGGCCTTACCAAAAACTTTGTGAAGGCTTTGGACAAAGAAGGCGAAGCTTTTCATCATTTGAAGACAATCTTCCCAGAGATTTCAGAAGCAAAAATAAAGGAAGGGATTTTTGTGGGACCGCAAATAAGGAAAATGATGACCAATAACCATTTCAAAGAACTATTGTCACCAGTGGAGGCAGCAGCGTGGGATTCTTTTGAAAAGGTCGTTACTTCTTTTTTAGGCAAACACAAAAGTCCTAACTACGAGATGATAGTGAACGACTTAATCAAAAACTATGCGGAAATGGGTAAATAAAAAAACATATTATAATAAATTATATATTACATAAATTTACATGAGAATATATAGCCATAAATCTGAATTCATCGTCCAGTTCCGAACAAACAAGAACGGGAAAAATATAAACAAAAAATTTGTTCTGAATTGAAAGATAAATCCAGCCTAAGAAAATTATATACTAATGTGTCACTTATGTATTTATCTAATTTACTGTTTTATTTTCTTTCAGGAGTAAATATGTCTTTAAGAATTCATTTCTTACACTCCCACTTAAAATTTTTCCCGCAAAATCTTGGCGACGAAAGTGACGAGCATGGCGAAAGGTTTCACCAGCAAATGAAAGTGATTGAAAGTCGGTATCAAGGATTCTGGGATGTCGCTATGATGGGCGACTACTGTTGGTTTCTCATAAGAGAAACCGATCATAATCTAAATAAGCGTCAAAACAAGACACATAACTTTTTCAATTATAAAATAAGATCATAGAGTTAAGACAGAACCATATGTACATATGCTATTATTTGTAGGGTACTTAAGTATTAAATGGATATATTTACTTGAATGCTTATAACTTTTGTATTAGTTCATCGATTTTGTTCACTGATAGCTTGTTTTTTTTGTAATAAAACAGAGCTTAGAGGGGGAGGAAAATATCTGCTAAAAAACAAAAAGTTTTCGAGATGCTTCCTCGCAAAGTACAAATTTTTTTATATTTTTACAAAATGATTGTTCACTATGTTTGAATCTGCAGGACCTAGCAAAAAGTGTTGTATGTACTGATTATAGTAAATTTTATAAGCTTGAAAAATTTTTCAAACCGTTTTCGAATAGCTCAATTTGTTCTTGAGATATACACGATTAAGTGGAGCCATCTTTTTTGTTTTTTGAAATAACGGTAAATCGTAAATATCTCAAAAACGGTACCATTCAAGTAAAAATAACTTTGTTTTTCGGAATTAGGAGGTGATTTTACATAGGAATTTCACTATGGCGTCTCTGGCGCAGAAAAAAAGTTGGAATTTGTGATCCAGTGTAATCAAACAGAGACTCGCCCCTGGCATTGATATCGGAGCTCCCCCATTGGACATGGTGAGCATTATCGTCCGCTCCAATAATAAGATTACCCGTGCAGAAATTTGACACCAGGACTTTCACCTCCGTTTGTGGTGGCGGCCCTTAGTCCCCAATCCGCAGATTCTCGAGCTATTGACCCAGGGTTCTTGGATGAGGACCACATCCACGTCGCCTTTAGAAAGACGACTACTTAAAACAGCCGAGGCCACTTTAGATTTGTGCAGATTAATCTGAAGCACCACCAACATGAGAGCGCACAGACTTCCCTGCCGTCCCCATATCGTCGAGGTTTGCCCCATCCCGGAGGTTGCCTATCAACGACGAGTTGTTCCGATTAACTGCCCGATATGGCGTTGCGGGAGTCCTGCTGTCTCTAGCGTTAGATGTTAATCGCTCAGCGTTGGCTGCTCCCACCGTGACGTCGAGGACTTCCTCGTCCTGTAGGCTGTCCTCCATCTCCGAGTTGATCACAGCACTATCGCCAATGGACGTGGCGGATAACATGCTTTCCGCATCGGAATCCTCCGGTATTTCGTCTTCCGGCTCCCCCGGAGCAGCCGAGAAGGCAGCGCGCTGAGCATCACCACGATATACGTGGATAACGATCTGGCCTACGCTGTAGTGTACTTGGCCATTTTACCTTTTAAAGGGCTCGATTGACTCTTTATTCATTGTGAACACCACCTGTCTGTCGGGCCCTACCGCATTCCCGACCAGATTGACCCTCCAGTCATGCGTTGGGAGGGACGGATTCATTAGCCGTAGCATCCCGAGAATTCTCTCGGGTTCGTCAGGGATGGCCGGAATCCATGCCCTTGCCCTTGGACGAGCTAGAATGTCCTTCTAGTCGACGACCTCGATCTTTGCGCCCTTGTAGACTTCACCCAGTTTAGCAGCTGCTACCTTGTACAGTGCTACAGTTATTGCATGCGAGTAATTTAATCTGACCCTGGTGCATCCGGCCAAACAATTTTTTTTTTGCTAATAGTTACTAATGGAATGCCCAACAACATCATACAAAAGCGCCATCTAACCACGATGGTGAAGTTGAAAATTGCGAATAATGTTTGCAAAAATTTGAATCGTCGTTTGGTAGAAGATACCATCTTTCATATATATTTAGGTTAGGTTCAATTGGCTGCCGCAGAGGCACACTTAGGCCAGTTTTGAAAGGCCCGTTGTGATACCACCAACACAAGGAAAGTCAGTCCCGGGACCTAGCCATATGGAAAATCCCTGAGTTGCTGGGATTTTCCACATAGCAGAATCCCGGGACTGACACTCCTAAACCGACACCGTTACTCCTCCTCGAACCACTTAGATGACTTTATGAAGGCCATCAAGTCCTTTATGTCCAGTTCCGCGATCTGGCTTAGGCTATCCTGGAACGGAACTCCCAAAAAGCGCGTTCTCGCGCCGCTTAAAGCCGGACAGTTGCAGATGAGGTGCTTTAACTTTGTTGTTGGTATATTGTTAATTTTGAAAATTCCGATTCTCATAAGGGGCCATCCATAAATTATGTCACATGAGTTGAATTTTGTGAAGTGAGCCACTTTTTTTCGAAGTTGTACTATCTTTCTGAAACTTTTTTGTATAGTTCACAACAACAAAAAAATACGTTTGGGCCAGTTTTTCGAAATTCGAATTATTTTCAAAGTTATAGCTATCAACACTTTTCGAAATTCCTCACTTTTTAATGACTTGCTCACGATTGGTCAAACCGATTTTGCTAATCTTTTAAATATATATAAAAGATGGTATCTTCTACCAAAGGACGATTCTAATTTTTTCAAAAAAATTTTATTTGCAAACAATATTCGCAATTTTTAACTTCTCCATCGTGGTCAGATGGCGCTTTTGTATGATGTTGTTGGGCATTCCATTAGCAACTATTAGCAAAAAAAAATTGTTTGCCACTTTAAGGGAGCGGGACTTTAAGGGACAGATACTAGGCTGTGCAGAGCAGTTTCTGTTGATTTACCCTTGGTGTATGCATGCTGATAGCTAGAGATAAGGTTGCTATCAATAGTCGTTGAGAGGTAGTCGCTTAGTATCCGCTCAAAGGTTTTGAATACAAAGGACGAGAGACTGATCGGTCTGTAGTCTTTTGGCTCGTAGTGGGATGCCTTCCCAGCCTTAGGGATAAACACTACCGTGGCGCTTCTCCAGGAGCCCGGAATGTGGTTGAGAGCCAGGCAGGCTGTGAAGAGAAATACCAGCCATTTAGCTGATGTCTCCAACGTGTTTATAAGTTGCGCGGGGATAATCCCGTCCGGCCCGGCAGCCTTATACGGTTCAAAGCTCTTAACTGCCCACCTTACCCTTTCCTCAGTGATGGGTATATTTACTGCCAGGTTTGTTGCAGGTGCTAGTGGTGCGTCATGCAGATTCCCCGGAAAATGTGTATTCAAGAGTAGCTCAAGGGTTTCCTCTTTCGTGCTGGTCCAGGATCCGTCAGGTTTTCGCAAATAGCTGATGGCTGTTTGACTTTTCGAGAGGACTCGTCTAAGTGCAGATATTTCTCCACGAGGTTCTCTTCGCCTGTCTCAGAACTTTTTTGTAGGCCCTTAGTTTAGCTTTATATTCGTGCCAATGAGGCTCAGAGCCGAGGCTCTTGGCCTTGTTAAATTGTTTCCGGCATGATTGATCGTAGGACCACCAATGTGGCCTGTGTTTACCGCGTGGTTTGGCACTGGACAAGCCTGTCCTAGAGCATTTGAGAGCGCCGATGTGAATGTAGTAACAAGATCCTCCAGCTCCTCTACTGATGAGGGGGCTTGTGAGGGCAGTACTGGTAGGTCTCTGTCTAATATTTCATTGTGTAACTGCCAATTAGTGTTACGTGGATTGCGCTTCATGATTGGTTGTTCTACAATAAAGTCTAAAACCATTTCTATGTAGCGGTGGTCGGAGAATGAATGTTCTTCAAGAACCCGCCATTTTCTGAGCCACTCATAAGCGCCTTCACTACAGATAGTGAGGTCTATGACCTCCCTCCGGGTCTTAGTGATAAAAGTAGGCTCATTACCCACGTTGCAAATTACCAGGTTGGTTGTTAATAGGTAATGAAACAGCGACTCGCCCCTGGCATTGATATCGGAGCTCCCCCATTGGACATGGTGAGCATTAGCGTCCGCTCCAATAATAAGATTACCCGTGCAGAAATTTGACACCAGGACTTTCACCTCCGTTTGTGGTGGCGGCCCTTAGTCCCCAATCCGCAGATTCTCGAGCTATTGACCCAGGGTTCTTGGATGAGGACCACATCCACGTCGCCTTTAGAAAGACGACTACTTAAAACAGCCGAGGCCACTTTAGATTTGTGCAGATTAATCTGAAGCACCACCAATATGAGAGCGCACAGACTTCCCTGCCGTCCCCATATCGTCGAGGTTTGCCCCATCCCGGAGGTTGACTATCAACGACGAGTTGTTCCGATTTACTGCCCGATATGGCGTTGCGGGAGTCCTGCTGTCTGTAGCGTTAGATGTTAATCGCTCAGCGTTGGCTGCTCCCACCGTGACGTCGAGGACTTCCTCGTCCTGTAGGCTGTCCTCCATCTCCGAGTTGATCACGGCACTATCGCCAAGGGACGTGGCGGATAACATGCTTGCCGCATCGGAATCCTCCGCTTCCTCCTCCGGTATTTCGTCTTCCGGCTCCCCCGGAGCAGCCGAGAAGGCAGCGCGCTGAGCATCACCACGATATATGTGGATAACGATCTGGCCTACGCTGTAGTGTACTTGGCCATTGCACCTTTTAAGGGGCTCGATTGACTCTTTATCCATTGTGAACACCACCTGTCTGTCGGGCCCTACCGCATCCCCGACCAGATTGACACTCCAGTCATGCGTTGGGAGGGACGGATTCATTAGCCGTAGCATCCCGAGAATTCTCTCGGCAGGGATGGCCGGAATCTATGCCCTTGCCCTTGGACGAGCTAGAATGTCCTTCCAGTCGACGACCTCGATCTTTGCGCCCTTGTAGACTTCACCCAGTTTAGCAGCTGCTACCTTGTACAGTGCTACAGTTATTGTATCCTCGCATGCGAGTAATTTAATCTGACCCTGGTGCATCCGTTACTCGCGCCGAACTACCCGGAAACTCCGGAGCAACGTTGAGAAGAATGTTGCCGAGTTCATTTCGCACGTAACTCCACCGGTCCTTGGGGATGGCCAGACGGTCATTGCCTCGGTCAAGAACGCCTATAAGGATCCTGACCTTGGTTACCTCAGCAAAGCTTAGTTTGCCCGCTGCAGGGGTATTCTGATGCCGCTTGGGAGGGGGATTTAACTCCAGGTCCGATCTCTGGCGCATGAAAGGGTCAACTTTTAACCTCTTTGGCATGTAAGTATTTTGGAAATCCGGTATCACAGCTTTCGCTAGCTGTACCGATTTTCTGGAATTCGGCGACAGCGATTCCTGCGGTACCCCTTCATACCTCTTCAGGATCTTTGCAACCAATCTTTTCTCGTGGTATGTGAAGCGGCGGGGAGATGTCTCCCGGGAGTGCGGACCCGTAGTTGCCATCGCGGTCGCTCCCTTTGACGAAATCTCAGTTGCAGCTTCCTTCTCCTTCGAAACTCCGAGGCCAGGTCGTGAGACCGCTGCCACAGACGTAAAGAGACTGGTTTTCATATCAGCGGTTGATGGGAGTTTAGCATCCACCGTTGTCCGCTTAACCGAGTTGGCAACCGCACTGGTGCTAGCTCCCATCAAGTCAATCTTACTCAATAGAGGTTTGGTTGACCGACTCGTAGTTGCCATCGCTGTCGATCCCTGCTGTCGTAGAAAAAGATATTTTGTCGCTCTTTGTTTTTTAAAAACAACCCCTGGTAATACTAACTTGACAGTCAAGTTAGCATTACCACCCCGCTAAAACGGGTAAAATTGAAAATTCCAAGGTCACACCTAGCGGATTAATTGTCGTTAATTTGTCGTGGAAAAAGAAATTTTGTCGCTCTTTGTTTTTTAAAAATAACCCCTGGTAATGCTAACACTAGGAATGACCTTGAAATTTTAAAGTTGTAATGCTAACTTGACGGACATAGAACTTTCATATAAGGAACTCTATATCGCCCGATTATTTTGTGCCGTTACATAGTACCGTTATGTGGACAAAATTATAATACCCTTGTTCTAGTACTGGTACGCTGTATATAACAATAAACGACTAATTATGTTAATCTATATGGTAGGTAGGTAGGTACACAGAGCCAACAATGCCTAATAAAATAGAACAAAAGTCATATGATATCTCTATAGATTTTCTTCAAGAAGAAGTTCTTTTTAAATTTGAAGAGAAAATCTTATTAATGTTTACAAAGGGAAATCTTGCAAAAAACAAACCGATTTCTTAGGGTTCCTAACAAGAAGATTTGACTTATTAACTGATTTCCGCATAATTGTATGTATTAATAAGATGATCTTAGGGTTCCTAACAAGAAGATTTGACTTATTAATGTTTTCAAAGAGAAATCTTGCAGAAAACGAATTGATTTCTTAGGGTTCCTAACAAGAAGATTTGACTTATTAATGTTTTCAAAGAGAAATCTTGCAGAAAATTAATTGATTTCTTAGTGTTCTTTTTAATAAGATGATCTTAGGGTTCCTAACAAGAAAATATGACTTATTAACTGATTTCCGCATAATTGTATGTGTTAATAAGATGATCTTAGGGTTCCTAACAAAAAGATTTGAGCTATTAATTAACATGATAGATCGGGTTAATTTAACAATAAAATCCTGTTAAATTAACATAATAGATCGTGTTGATTTAACAAAGCATATCGTGTCAATTTCACATGATAGATCGTGTAAATTTAACAGGACGAAAGTGTTATTTCAACATAGTATAGTGTTAATTTAACATGTCTGATCGTGTTGATTTAACAAGAAAAATAATGTTGTATCAACAGGAAATCATGTTGATTCAAACCTTTGTGATCATGTTAAATTCACACTGTTCCTTCATGTTGTTTTAGCATGTAGGAACAGTGAAACAGTAGCTTCATGTTAGAACAACATGAGCGATCGTGTTGAAAAATAATAACCTGAAAAAGTGTTTAAAAAAGTGTTGATTCAACATGAAAATTATTCTGCGTGCACCACCTCCAAAAAAACAGGGATAACGAAAAAGGGGGCGTGGCACCTCCCATACGAATGAAATACTTCATAGTCCATATCTCTGGAAGTACTTATGTTAGACCACTCAAATGTGGTAAGAGGTTAGATGAGATCGATCCCTAGCCCCTCCAAAAAAACTGGGGATAAGGAAAAAGGGGGCGTGGCACCTCCCACTCGAATGAAATACTTCATAGTCCATATCTCTGGAAGTATTTAGGTTAGACCACTGAAATTTTGTAAAAATATTTAATTTTTGACCCAATATTTTTTTGGTCATGACCTGCTCAAAACTAGCGGATAAATTAGTGGCTATTTTTTGAAGCAAAATCTCATCTTTCGGTTATTCAAGTGCAACAGCAAACCTCAAAAAGCGAATACTTGTATGGCAGTTGCCATAAATAATTTTGAAAAGGACTACAGAGAGCAACAGGCTACCGAGCCGTGGCCGTCTGGCGGTGAATTTCATCATTTAGCAGTTATGTTTTGAGTTTATCAAAAGGAATCTTTTTAACTTTTATCATTTCCTTTTTTAATTTCAGAATCAGACACATGATCAAATGCAAAATATTCGCTCAAGTCGATCAGTCAACAACGTAGGTGATATTGTTAAATCAGAAATGGATGAATCTACAAAGTCGATGGAAACAATTGTAAAATTAGATCGTCAAAAAGAGCTTGAACTATGTCGCCCCCATACAACTTTGACCAGAGCGGTTTCCCAGCCACAACCCCAGCCTCAGAACGATGCAAATGTTGAAACATTTGTTACTACGTTATTAGAAAACTTCGGAAACATGAATTTACACCGCAAACTGGAAAGAACACAATCTGAGCCTCTACCCCAGCAAGTTAATACCTCCAGGTAAACGGCTATTTATATACAGTACCTGGGTGACCGAGATCGCTCTGTGATTTTGATTTTTAAAATCTTTCCAATATTTTGACTTACTAACATAGGTTAGGTTCAAGTGGCTGCCGCAGAGGCACACCTAGGCCAGTATTAAAAGGCCCGTTGTGATACCACCAACACTAGGAAAGTCAGTTCCGGGACCCTGCCATATGGAAAATCCCGGTATTAACGGAATTCTCCACATAGCAGAATCCCGGGACTGACCATTTAGATGACTTGATGAAGGCCATCAGGTCCTTTATGTCCAGCTCCGTGACCTGGCGTGGGCTGACCAGGAAGGGAACTCCCAAAAAGCGCATTCTCGCGCCACTTAAAGCCGGGCAGTTGCAGATGAGGTGCTCCACCGTTTCCTCCTCCTCATCATCCTTACAACTCCTACAGCATCGTCGGTAGGGCACACCAAGTCCTTCTGCGTGCCTACCAATGAGGCAGTGCCCAGTTAATACGCCTATTAATATGGAGATCTCTCTTCTCCTTAGGGCATAAATTTGTCTTGATCTTTTATGATCCCATTTCGGCCAGGTTTCTTTGGATATCCGGCATCCTGGAGATTGCAGCCATCTTTCGTTGGCTTGACGGAGTGTGTACTCCTTCAGCATAAGCTTGCATGTGGCAAACGGCATACCTAAGCGCTCTTTATCGCGAAGAACCTGCTTGCCTCGCAAGTTCGTCTGCCCTACAATTTCCCTCGATGTCGCTATGCCCCGGGACCCATGTGAGGTTAACGCGATTCTGTTGGGCCATCTCTTGTAGAGATCGACGACAGCTGAGCGTCAGTTCAGAGTTGAACGAGTAAGAGCCAAGGGATTTGATGGCCGCCTGGCTGTCGCTGAATATAAAAATGTCCTGTCTGATAGTGTGTTGGCCTATCCAAGCCGCGGCGTCCATGATTGCGGAAACTTCAGCCTGAAAGACACTGCAGTGATCAGGCAATCTGAAGGAGAGCTCAAGGTTCAGATCCTTTGAATAAACCCCTCCCCCAACTCTGCCGTCTAACTTCGAGCCATCAGTATAAATGGAAGTGCCGCCATGAGTGACGGGACTCCGATCCGTGCTCTCCCATTCTTCCCTGCTGGGAATATTGATTTTAAAACAGCTATCTCCTACTGTTGTGGTCGCACAGCCATCTGTGCTCAGTGGAAGAAAGCTATAGGGTCCCAAAATACAGGCGTGTCCACTAGTGCTTGCGCCCCAGCCGGACGTTTCCCTTAGACGCAGAGCCGATGCTGCTGCTACTCGGTGCCCTTCCAGATCGAGTGGCAAAATGCCAAGAATGGCCTGGAGTGCCTCATTGGGCGTTGTTCTTAACGCACCGCTTATACAGATCATGCAAGATCTGTGTACTTTACCTAGCAGATTAAGGTTTGTTGCCTTGCTCAGCGCAGGCCACCATACTACAACTCCATAGAGCATGATTGGTCGAATGATTGCAGTGTAGATCCATTTGCATATTTTGGGGCTGAGCCCCCATTTCTTTCCAATGGCTCTTTTGCACGTGTAGAGTGCAATACACGCTTTCTTCTGGCGCTGAAGAACATTCTCCTTCCAGGTTAGTTTCCTATCTAGAACTGTGCCCAAGAACTTGGCTTTGTCAGCCAAGTTCAGGTGCACGTTATTCAGTTTTGGTAGTATTAGCGGTGGTTTTTGTTGTTGTTGTAACAAAGTGTAGCCCTGCCCAGCGTGTACTTTTCCTTAACCTAAATTGTCATCAATTTCTTCTAACGGGAGTCCTAGGAAACTTGCAGTTTCAACAGGGTTGGACCAGAGGGAGATGGGTGTTAGAAGAGTGGGCTCCGAAGAGCAGGTAAATAAATGGTTGGTATTATGGGGTGACGAGCCGCATGCCGGACATTCATTCGGCACGTCAGGGTCTAGTCTGGATAAGTAGGAGTTTAACCTGCTACAGTATCCAGAGCGTAATTGAGCCAGAGTGACCCTTGCCTCTCGAGGAAGATGACGTTCCTCAGCCGCAACGCGAGGTGGTTTGGCGTGCAAAACGGCGTTCAGTGGACAGAGCGAGACATAGGACGTAACGGACGTGTCATGGATGTGCTTCAGGGCCTGCGTATGCACCTTTGGATCAAACGGCGAAAGTGAGAGGTGCCGGATCTCCTCAAAATGCTCACGTAGATGCGCCCTTACGGTCCTAGGAGGTGGCTCATACTCAAGCAGTAGTCTGTTGGGATGTTGTGGCTTGCAACAGTTCAATAGGTACTGCCTGTTTAGCATTTCATTGTGCTCCAAAACTGGGAGCATTTCCGCCTCATGATGTAAATGATGTTCTGGGGACATAAGGACGCATCCCGTGGCGGTTCTGAGTGCGGTGTTTTGGCAGGCCTGCAGTCTTTTCCAATGAACCTCAGCAAGCCCAGGCGACCATATCGGCGACGCGTAATTCAGGATCGGCCGACCAATTGCTTTATAGGTTGCCAGCAACGTATCTTTGTCTTTACCCCAAGTGCTGCCGGTTAGCGACTTGAGAATTTTGTTGCGGCTTTGTAGCTTAGAGACAATTGCGGTTGAATGAGCAGCGAATTTGTGCATGGGGTCGAAAGTTACCCCTAAGATTTTGGGGTGGGAGACAGTAGGTAATTTTTGGTCGCCTACGTAGATTTCTAACTCCATGCCAACTTGCGCAGTGAAAAACTCAACAAGAGAGGGGAGATAACCATTGATCCTGGAGCACAGCTCATCAACGGAAGTGCCAGATGCTAGGATCGTACAATCGTCTGCGTAAGAAACAATCGAGACTCCATCTGGTGGGGAAGGAAGCCTCGAAATATAAAGATTAAACAAAAGCGGGGAAAGGACACCACCCTGTGGAACCCCTTGTTTAATCTTTCTCGGTTTTGATTTTTTGTTTCTGAAAACTACAGACGATTGACGACCACTCAGATAGTTGGCGGACCAACGCTTAAGACAGGGGGGGAGCGATGAATCTTCCAAATCGGATACCAGTTGTCCATGATTTACTGTGTCAAAAGCTTGAGACAGGTCAAGAGCAACTAGAACCGTCCTGTGATGAGGGCTTTTCTGGTTGAGTCCGTCAGTTATCTGAGTGTTAATGGCATTTAGAGCAGATGTTGTGCTCCGTATTTTTCTAAAGCCATGTTGGTGCTCGGCTAACCTCAACTTTAATGTGTAAAGAGGAAGTAATACCGCCTCCAATGTCTTCACTACTGGCGAGAGGAGCGATATCGGACGATAAGACTCCCCTACGTTAGCTGGCTTGCCAGGCTTTAGTAGTGGGACCACGACTGCCTGCTTCCATTTTTCAGGTATGACAGAAGTGGCCAGGGACAAATTGAAGACGGTAGTGAGGTATTTTACTCCCTCTTCGCCGATGTGTTTTAAATGCACCATGGCTATGTCGTCAGGGCCCATGGCTTTAGAGTTGGCTTTCCTGATGGCCTCTCGAACCTCTGTAGCGGTGATGGAAACGAGGGCATTGTTTTTGTGTTTATGCGCACGCCTGAAGATCCTACGTCTGTCCCTGTCCTGTGCAGGGTGTGGTACAAACTGTCGGCAAAAGGCCGTTGCACTCTTCTTCGGGTCACTAAACGTCTTATCACCAAAGGTGATGTCTACGTTTCTTGGTGGGCCCGTCGAATTTGACAGGGATTTGACTGTGGACCATAATTTTCCAACACCGGTAGAGAGGTTACAAGACCTCAGATGCTCCTCCCATTTGGCATGTTTGTGTTCATCTACCAGCCGTCTGATTTCCGCGTTGAGACCACTGATCTGTGGGTCTGCGGGATCGATGCTACGTATAAGGTCACGTTCATTGGCCAGGGCTGCAGCTTCAGTTGGGAAGTTTGGCCGTATATTTTGTATTCTCCCAGCTGGTATGAAAAGGGCTGCAGCTCTATTTATGACCTTACGTATTTCCTTTTCACCTTGGCGTACGTCAGTCGGTATGGGAAGAGCACCAAAGGAGCTCTCAGTAAACTCAGTAAAGCCAACCCAGTCAGCCCTCCTGAAGTTTACGTAGGATCTCTTCTCAGAGGTGATGAAATCCGGGGCACGATCAACGGACAGGACGATTGGCAGGTGATCTGATGCCAAAGCCACCATTGGGCACCAGTTTATGCAGTTTATTAGACCCGGACTAACAATTGTTATGTCCGGGGACCTACTGCAATTTACTGCCATCCTCGTAGGGGCGTCCGTGTTCACCGCGCAGAATGTGGAAGCGTCAATTTGCTCGGCTATTTCCCGTCCTCTGCCGTCAGCAGAATGGCGTGAATGCCACATGTCGTGGTGTGCATTAAAATCGCCCATAATGACACGGTTATCGCCCCGTAGGAAATCGCTTAAATCAGGGCGATAACTTCTGGGACAACAGGTGACAGGGAGGTATGTAGATGTTTATCAGCTCGAGATCAACACCTCCAGCTGAAACGACAATACCCTGTCGCTCTAGGGGTATGTCCTCTTGGTCGGTGTTGAATGCAAATTCCCTATACCGCACGGTTTGGTGGATGATGAACGCAAGACCACCCCACCGTCCGTACGATCATGCCGGAGAATGTGGTAGCCACCACTCGCTCTGAGATCCGAGTGGGTGCCAAGTTTAGTCTCCTGGATTGCAGCAATTTTGATGGAGTTTTGCTGCATAAACTTGGTAGCAGTTTAATTGCATTATTTTGAAATGCCGGGGAGAGGCAATGGTCACTCTGGGAGTCAGGGACTGATGCGTTCCGTGGAGGTAATATGCTAGTCCGTGATCGTCGTCGCAGTCCTGAAGGCGACAAATTCCGCTCGTTGGGAGACGAGGTAGAATTTGTCGGCAATGTGGGCTGCACAGCTCGACAACACGGCGCAACATACGCATCAGTCCATAAATTTCTGTTTGCGAGCCCTGAGCATATGCGCAGGTGACATTGGCCAAGGCAGGTATTGCACTTGACCGATGGCACTCTGGACGCATATATTCTGTGCCGACAAACAGTGCACATAGTGTGAGGGACCAGGAGCTGATGGCCTTGATTCACATTTGTGCCGGTACCGGAAGAAGAAGAGGGGAGGGGAATATTTTGGGGCGGGGGTTGTAGCTCAGCAGTGCTCACTACATCTGTAGATGTGCTACGTAGGAAGTAGCTGTGAGCTGCTGTATAAGGTGTTGGCGCACTAGGGTGCGAGCTACAACTGGGAACACACAATGCTTGCTGAGCAATATATGTATTGCGAGGGGGAGGCGATAGTGCTACGCCGGAGCGTCGCGAGCCACGAGACGTTCTAGGACGTGAACAGCAAGGCGCCACGAAGGTTTTAAAGAAACTAAGAGGCCGGTGTGTTTTTGGATCTAGTCCGGAGCAACTAGACTTGTGAAGCCAACCTTTACAAGATGTGCATTGCACTGAATGCGAACGTCTGGTATAAATTTTCTTCCGGCACACACAGCAGAACCATTCTGTTGGACCAGGGTTTAGCTCAATGCCAGACCGGAACAAGAGAATAAGGAGCAGCCCTGCTGCAAGGGACTGCTCCAAGGATGACAAATTTAGGGGGAGGAATCGTGACACGTTAGACAGGGTCACTTCGGGTGTACTGCTCTTGGCCAGGCTGTAATATAAAAAAAATACAACCTGGGTCGTTTCGGTACGAAGGGTACTGCGCAAGCACATGTACCTTTCTCGCAGAACCGGCAGTACGTAGAAACGTATCTTGTAGGGTTGGTGAAAAGGACCAGTTCTACTTTTCCCGGGTTTATGCTCAGTCCGCAGCGCGAGCACCATGAGGAAACCTCTCTCAGTGCTACTTGCATCAAGTCGCACAGGGTTTGTGGGAATTTGCCCCTGTATACTATAGCTAAGTCATCTGCATATGCCACCATTTATTATCCTCTCGAAGGTCTTGAGCACAAAGGATGAGAGACTGATCGGCCTATAGTCCTTGGGCTCGTAATGAGACGCCTTCCCCGCCTTAGGAATAAACACTACCGTGGCACTTCTCCAGGAGCCATTTGGCTGATGTCTCCAGCGTGTTTATGAGTTGTGCGGGAATAATCCCGTCTGGCCCGGCAGCCTTGGACGG
The DNA here is from genome assembly GCA_964058755.1 of Campiglossa producta. Classification (NCBI taxonomy): domain Eukaryota; kingdom Metazoa; phylum Arthropoda; class Insecta; order Diptera; family Tephritidae; genus Campiglossa; species Campiglossa producta. Next base: position 53,951,814 of record CAXKVI010000005.1, on the reverse strand, counting down.
TTCGAAGCTTTTAACCGCCCACCTAACCGTTTCCTCCGTGATGGGTATGTGTAAAGCCAGGTTTGTTGTAGGTGCTAGGGGTTCCTCATGCAAGTTCCCTGGGAAGTGCGTATTCAAGAGCAGCTCTAGGGTTTCCCTCTCCGTGCTGGTCCAGGATCCGTCAGGTTTGCGCAAATAGCTTGTGGCTGTTTGAGTTTTTGAGAGCACTCGTCTAAGTCTCGCTGTATCGTCGACATTTTCGACCCCAGTGCAGATATTTCTCCACGATACTCTCTTCACCTGCCTCAGAGCTTTTTTGTAGGCCCTCAGTTTAACTTAATATTCGAGCCATTGAGTCTCCGTGCCAAGGCTCTTGGCCTTATTAAATTGTGTCCTACATGATTTACGGAGCGAGTCCAGGTCGTAGGACCACCAATGCGGCCTATGTTTACCGCATGGCTTTGGCACTGGGCAAGCCTGCTCTAGGGCATTCGAGAGCGCCGTTGTAAAGGTCTTTACCAGATCCTCCAACTCCCCTACTGATGAGGGGACTTGTGGGTGCAGTGCTGGCAAGTCCCTAGATAGTATTTCATTGTGTAGCTGCCAGTTAGTGTTACGTGGGTTGCGTTTCATAACCGGCTGCTCAACAGAAAAGTCTAGAACTAATTCTACGTACCGGTGGTCGGAGAATGAGTGTTCATCGAGAACGCGCCATTTTCTGACCCACTCATAAGCGCCTTCGCTGCAAATAGTGAGATCTATGACCTCCCTACGGGTTTTAGTAGTAAACGTAGGTTCGTTACCCACGTTGCAAACTACCAGGTTAGTTGTTAACAAATAATCAAACAACGACTCTCCTCTAGCATTGATATCGGAGCTTCCCCACTGGACGTGATGAGCATTGGCGTCAGTTCCGATAATAAGATGACCCATGGAAAAATTTGCCACCAGGTCTTTTACCTCCCTCTGTGGCGGTGGTTCTTCGGCGTCGTAGGGCATATAGACCGATGCCATCGTCAGACTGGTACTGTCGACTGTTAAACTGGCAGCTGTAACGTCACCATTGGTATAGTTGGGCAAGAAAAAGGCATTCAGCTCAGACTTAACCACAATACAGGCTCTAACCCTGCCCCCCTCGCTGGCTTGGATTAGCTTAAAACCCTTAGTCCCCAAACCGCAAATCCTTGAGCTGTTGACCCAGGGTTCTTGGATGAGGACCACATCTATGTCGCCTTTAGAGAGACGACTGATTAAAGCAGCCGAGGCTGCTTTAGATTTGTGCAGGTTTATCTGAATCACCACCAACATGAGAGCGCTCAGACTTCCCTGCCACCGCCGTATCGTCGAGTTCCACCTCGTCTGGAGGCTTATCTTTCAACGACGATTTGTTCAGACCACGATTTGGCGTAGCCGAGATCATACTAACTGTGGCAGTATTGACATTGGTGCGCTCAGGACTAGCTGCTATCACTGTGACGTTGAGGTCTTCCCCGTCCAGCAGGCTGTCTCCCATCTCCGAGCTGTTCACTGCTCCATGGCGAAGGATACCATACTTTCCGAGTCGGACATCTCCGACTCCTCTACCGGCACTGCGATGTCCGAGACCTCCGGTGCAGCCGAAATAGCAGCGCGCTGTGCATCGCCGCGGTATACGTGGATCACGATCTGACCCATGCCGTAGTGCACTCGTCCATTGCACCGTTTAAGGGACTCGACTGCTTCCTTCGTCAAGGTGAAGACCACTTGCCTGTCAGGCCCTACCGCATCCTCGACCAGATTGACACCCCAGTCCTGCGTCGGGAGAGACGGGTTCATGATCCTCGGCATCCTGAGAATTCTCTCAGGTTCAGCTGGGATAGCAGGAATCCACGCTCTTGCCCTTGGCCCTTCCAGTCGACAACCTCGATTCTTGCCCCTTGGTAGATCTCACCCAGTCTTGAAGCTGCTGCCTTGTACAGTGCAACAGTTTTTGCATCCTCGCAAGCGAATACCTTGATTCGGCCCTGGTGCCATCCCGCATCAGAACCCATCGGCGTGCCACCCGGAGACTCATCCATAATGTCGAGAAGGGCATTACCGATAGCGTTCCGGACGTACCGCCACTGGTCCCTAGGGATGGCCCAGCTTTCGTTACCTCGGTCAATGACGCCTATGAGGATCCTATCCTTAGTTACTTCAGCAAAGCTGAGTTTACCCACTACGGGGGCGTGTTGCTGCCGCTTCGGGTGAGGTTTGAAATCCACGTCCGATCTCTGGCGTTTGAAGGGATTTCCATTAACCTTCTTTGGCGCGTAATCGCTGTGGAAGTTCGGTAAGATAGCTTCAGCCATCTCCACCGTCTTTCTAGCATTCGGCGATAGCGTCTCTTGTGAAATACCCTCGTATTTCTTCAGGATCCTCGCGGCCGCTCTTTTGTCCAAGTACTCAGAGCGACTGGGAGATGTCTTTTGGTGTAAATTTCGACCCGTAGTTGCCATCGCGGTCGTTCCCTTATTTGGATCTCTGGGGCCAGGTCGTGAGACCACTGCCACAGACGTTAAAGACTTGGTTTCGGTACCGGCACTTACTAGGACTTTAGCATCAGCCGTTGCTGGCTTCACTGTGTTTGTACCGGTACTTACTTTGAGGATTGCCCCCTTGTTATCCAGAGCTAATCGACCCGTAGTTGCCATCGCTGTCGATCTCTCGGCTGATAAAGAAATGGAGTTTGTCCTCCTACGTAGCGTTCGCGCTTGCTCCAGCATTTTCCTCCTCTGCTGTGCAGTATACATTGTTGTATCTTTAGTTATAGGGTTTTTGTTACTATTTATCATCTTGTTCGTACGACCCTTAGCCGGGCAAGGCCACTTTAGGGTCAATGGAAGAGTAAGGGGAATGTGTCGTCCGCCGCGGCAGAGCCCCATACCGCGGTAAGGCCATAGTTACTCTCCGAGGCGGCCCGGTATCAGAGAGGCTCCGTTCGATTACAGCCACGATTTGCCTCCCGGCTGCAAACGTCCAATGGGCACGTGGTCGCATAACACCCTGGATTGGGAGGGGGAAGATCTTAGTCGTCGCGCCATCGAGGCTTGGCTTCTCTCGTGATGTAGCGGTGGCGCTATGATCACAAGGGCAACGTAGCCCTGTGGCTATCGACTTAAGCCCTCGTACCGCGGCAAGGTGTCCACCCTTCACGAGGGGACCGATAACTTAGTTATCGATAAATTTATTGAAATATATCGAGGTCCAAATGAAACCTGGGGTCTTCCCCTTTCGTTTGATACCCATATTGTAAGGAATTTTTTAGGTTTTTGGGCAATCATATATTGACCGATAACTCAATTATCGATAAATTTATCGAAATATATCAAGGTCTTCCCCTTTCGTTTGATACCCATATTGTAGGGAAATTTTAAGGTTTTTGGGCAATTACATTTTGACCGATAACTTAGTTGTCGATAAATTTATCGAAATATATCGAGGTCCAAATGAAACCTGAGGTCTTCCCCTTTCGTTTAATACCCATATTGTAGGGAAATTTTAAGGTTTTTGGGCAATTACATTTTGACCGATAACTTAGTTATCGTTAAATTTATCGAAATATATCGATGTCCAAATGAAACCTGAGGTCTTCCCCTTTCGTTTGATACCCATATTGTAAGGAATTTTTTAGGTTTTTGGGCAATTATATATTGACCGATAACTCAGTTATCGATAAATTTATCGAAATATATCGAGGTCCAAATAAAACCTGGGGGCTTCCCCTTTCGTTTGATACCCATATTGTAAGGAATTTTTTAGGTTTTCGGGTAACCACATTTTGACCGATAACTTAGTTATCGATAAATTTATCGAAAAATATCGAAGTCCAAATGAAACCTGCGGTCTTCCCCTTTCGTTTGATACCCATATTGTAGGGAATTTTTAAGGTTTTCGGGCAACCACATTTTGACCGATAACTCAGTTATCGATAAATTTATCGAAATATATCGAAGTCCAAATGAAACCTGGGGCCTTCCCCTTTCGTTTGATACCCATATTGTAGGGACATTTTACGGTTTATGGGCCACTGGGACTTGGACCGAACGAGAGTTACATACATACAAGCAAACAAACAAAGAAACAACCAACAAGCAAACATACAAGTGAACCTAATAAAAGCGTGGTAAAAATTAAAAATATTATTAACTTGTAATAATTCAAAACTTTGCAAATTATCTATTAAATAACACTCAGAGAAAGTTGTAACATTAGATGGGGTAAGAAAGACATTACCATCTAAACAACTCCAGGAAATATTACCTAGATTAAAATCGCCAAAAATACAAAGTTAATTGTCACCAATAATGTCTTGAACAGATAAAATATTGTCAACATGCGCCTTGTAAAGATCGTCACAGCTACCAGGTGATATGTAAGATTAACAAATGTACAGCAATCCACAAGAGCCATTCAGCTTAACACACAGTTGATCGAGCAAGGAGTCAGGATTATTCAGCAGGAAAAACGAAGCACGAACATGCGTACAGCAAAAAGAACGCCGCCACCCCTGCTTAGACCAGTTTTAGCAAAGTCTCTATTTTTACGAAAGACATCAAAAAGTTCAGGATTGAAGAACTCCGATACGAAAAAATTTTCATTAAGCCAAGTCTCAGTTATGACGAAGCAGTCATACTCTAGTTCGGAGCTGAAAGTGTATACGGGCTCAGATTTGGTTCTAATCCCAGATGCATTCTGGTAATATATTTTAATTTTACGATTACCAGCAGTAGAGGGGCATTTTACTTCTATCCTGAGGCTGAAGGCCCACTTGAAAAAAATCGAAAGGTCGAACTGTAACAATGGCCGGCCACATATTTGATTTAAACACTTTATTATAGTGTGCTAGCGGAACACCAAGCTTAAAATTTGCATACCTCATGGTGCTTGGGTCAGTACCATTATGGCCAAGCTTATAACACAATAGTGAACTAGAATTAACATCCAATTGATTAGCCACATAAGCTATAATATCATCAGATGTTACAGTGAGTACAAACGACGATAAGTGTAGCCATTTCCGACGAATAATTACGCCCAGTTGGGATTCAGCATTAGAGCCGATAATACGATGGGTGGCTTTTTTATAACGCTTGTTAGGAACAATAGTCCACTGTACATCATCATCTTGCAATTGATCGGCTGTACTTTCTGCTTGAGTATTGTCATCGTTAGCACCTGACGAATTGCCCACGGCAGAACCAGAAGCAGCGACATCAACACTACCCTCAGCAGAAACAGAACCAGAAGCAGCGAGCTCAGAATTTTCAACAGTTGCACCAGTGTTAATGCCAACAACAGCAGAGCCAGTATTATTGTTATCAGATGTGATTTCAGCAGAGTCGCTGATAGCAGCGTCAGCAACAAAAATCGTATTAACATCAAAAGTAGTCAAACCAGTATTGCGTTCGCTCTCACTAGAAACTGTGCCAAGAGGCTTGTTAACATCAGCAGTAGTAGCACCAACATTGTTATTATTGTTATTTTTTCGCACATTTGAGTTTTTTTGCACATTATTTGATTTGTTAGTGGTAGCGCGGGTGGACATTTGTACTTTATTTTGCTGAGGAACAACACTGTCACCGGCTTGAGCTTTTGTTGTAAGCCGTGTTACTCGCTTATTTTCATTAGTACAAGGAGCCAATGTAAAAGATGCGCCACTAACAGAGTCAACAAACTCTAATAAAACACTTTTTATTTTGCCTATACCAGCAATTGCGATCAAAACTTTATCTTTAAGTGCACGGGTGACTTTACAACTAGCACAATTAGACATTTTGCACTCAAAAAAAGCAACAAAAAGCAGTTAAAATGCAATTTGCACGGAGCAGAGAAAAAACACGTCTGCTCTCTTCGAAGACTTTACAATGAATTGGTAAGGTAGCGATATACTTTAATGCATACGTGGGACCCGTCCCCGTTGCACTTGATTTTATAAATATGGTCAGATTTCTCATATTTTTCGATTTTACTTTTTGTATTGCTATATATTTTCTGTAGTGTGTTATGGTAATTAAACGCTACTTGAAATCTTTCTTTATTATACATGTTCGAATGTTTGATTCGGTTTGACAAACCAAGTACGAATACGGATGTTTTATATATTTTGCTGATTTTGTTTGTGCTTGTTTGGGTTCTACCCTGCAAAAATCGAGAGTACTCTATTTCCTTTCCAAAGAGTACTCCAATTGGAGCATCAGAGTACTCCAAATGTAATCCTTTTTCATATAAAAATTGTGCTCCAATTAACATTGCAATGTCCTAGGACTGGACCACCTACCTTCGCTTTGTTTCTGCTACTCCATGGAGTAGCTAGAGTCAGAGTACTTTGCAATGTACTCCAATGTTGTTACTTCTTGGAGTATATACTGTCAGAGCGATAGTGTCGTAATTTCCTCGATAAGGCAGGAGCAATGATCGGCTTTCAAAAAGCTGAAGGTGGTCCGATGAGGTATACAAAGGATTACCATTGGAGTACTCCAATATCAAAAAATTGGAACACATAATCCAACGATTTTTGCAACGGCAAATTATCCACTATTTACTTTTTTGCCACGTAAAAGTTGTCTTGCCAACTTCAGAGAGGTCTCACATTGAATTGTGTTGAACGCAAAGTGACACAAACCCTTCGCAAGTGAGTGTTGAAATTTGGCAATTACCACGCCAAACTGTGATTTTTTTTACATTTTTTGGAGAGTTGAAGTCATTTGACAGATGTGCGTGAACGCACAAAAGAATTGATTTGGAATTCTTTTCCTTTGCGTACGCAATAGAAAGTATCCACTCATTCACGCTCACGTTCACACGGAACTGTATGAGGGTCTTTAATGAGATGCGTGGGGAACTCGTTGTCCGATAGAATTTGTTTAATTATTGTGTTATTTTCGTTGTGATATATACCGTCGCTGATTGAGAGTACTCTTCTTATAAAATCCTTGGCAGTATTCACTATCTTCGTCTTAGCATGTTTCGAATTGAAATTGATTAACCTTCCGGACGATGTAGGTTTTTTGTACCTATCAAATGTTAACAGGTTATCTTTCTTTATAACTACAGTGTCCAGAAACGGTAATTGTCCATTACTTTCGACACGTTCACGAAACAAGTTTTCGAAAAAAAGCACTAACACGCACGGGGAAAAATTACTAAAACACGACACGCACTAAACACGCACGATAAAAAATAAAACGGTATTTTTTGGCTTTTTTTATTTTTGTAGTTATATATTTGTAAATTTACTTTGTACATAGTATGTATCGACGACTGGGTGACAGGTCGCCTATTTCAAAAATCCCTATATCAAAATTTGTTTGAATAACACTCGGTTTAATACTGGTGGCTTTACAGCAACGCTCTATCTAAGAATTTGATTCAAAAACAACCTATCTATTTTGTAACAGAGTGATCTTCCACTCAGTCGTCCATATACTTTTACACATATTTTTTTAAGTATTTATAAACATACATACATGAATAAAAAACACTAGGCAAAACTATTATAATGGTAAAATAAAAAAAAAAATCTGTATCTTTGTATTTAACCAAGTTATGGGATTTGTTTTCCATTTAGTTATAAAAAGAATTTTTATTAAAGCAAAATATCACTTATGCTACGTTATACGATTTTATTTAATTTATTTAATTAATTAACAATATTTTAATATATAAATTTTGTGTTACTTGAAAACGCGTTTTACTAGCTCGAGATTCTGACGAAAAAGGAAGTGAAAAAGAGAAAACGAAGAAAGATAAAACCTCTTGTTCTTCTGAATTTGTTGTTGCCACAGTACTTCCCCCAGACTTCTAAAGGGCGTAGCGTTTTGGAAGTCTGACTGTTCTTCCCAGCCGTGTCTTCCTTTGTGGAGCTGTCTGTTTCTCTTCCGATTCAGTCTTTTCACTATTAACTGCTTGTGCTGGTACTACATCCAATTGATGCTGCACGTCTTTTGTATAGGAACTAACGAATGCAGGTTTTAAACGATCTACGGAAACAGTGACAGATTTGTTGTTGATTCTGAGCACATATGTTTTAAGGGCTCTACTTTCGACCTCGTATGGGCCGTTGTACGGAGGAGTTAACGCAGGCTTCACTGTATCGTTGCGTACAAAAACGTGTGTTGCTGTTGCCAACCCTGGCAGCATAAATGGCCTGCGCTTGTCGTGATGTGATGTGTTTGTGGGCCGGAGCTCATGCATATGATTCAATAGTTGTTCCACAAACTCAGATGGTGATGTGTTTACACATGCCTCAAGCATATCACCGGGAAGTCTGATTGAAGTGCCATATACCATTTGAGCAGGAGTAGCCTTGATGTCTGGCTTATAAATCGATCGTAGCCCCAACAAGATTAAAGGTAGTTGATACGACCAGTTACCAGAGTTGTTACACATGATTGCGGCTTTCAGTGTACGATGGAACCTCTCAATAACGCCGTTGGCTTGTGGGTGGTACGCTGTTGTGCGCAAGTGTTGAACGCCAAGTACCCGTGACAGTTCTTGAAAAAGTGTTGACTCAAACTGTCGACCTTGGTCAGTGGAGATCCTCAACGGTACACCAAAATTCTTGACGCAGCCATTTAGTAGTGCTAGGGCCACGGTATCAGCGCTGATGTCTTCTAAGGGTATGGCCTCTGGCCATCTAGAGAACCGATCTATTATGGTTAAGCAATATTTGTAACCGTTGGATGGCGGTAAAGGCCCGATAAGATCGATGTTTATATGATCGAAACGGTGCGGTGGCGGGCAATAGTTTTGAAGCGGTGTAATCACATGCCTCCCTACCTTCGAACTTTGGCATGGTATGCAGTGCGATACGAATTTGCCCACATCCTCGTCCATGCGTTTCCAAACAAAATGTTGTTTAACGAGTCGCGCTGTTGCTTTTTTACCAGGGTGTGCAAGGTTGTGGAATTTTGCTATAACTGATGGTCGCTGTTCTAGTGGAACATATGGGCGAGCCACTTTGCCGGAGACGTCACACTTCAAGGAAAGCTTGATTGATGGTATTTTGATTAATTTGAACCGGAGAGAAGTGCCGTCAGTGTTTAACATTTCCTTGAGTTCTTGACAATCTAGTTGTTGTTTAGCCATTGCCTCGTAATCAATAATCTCCTTAGTTGATGAATTAAGCGCGTTTATGCGTGAAAGGGCATCTGCAGTGATGTTCGCAGTTCCAGAAATGTGTATAATTCGTGTTGAAAATTGCGCGATAAAGTCCAAATGGCGTATTTGTCGTGGAGACGCGTTGTCTTTCTTCACCATGAATGCAAAAGTGAGCGGCTTATGATCGGTTGCTATGGTGAACTCCCTTCCTTCTAACATATGCCTGAAATGCTTAATTGCACTGTAGATTGCTAGCAGTTCGCGATCGTACGTGCTGTATTTGCACTGTGCGTTGGTGAACTTCCTAGAGAAGAACGCCAGCGGTTGAGGTTCACCTTCTATGATTTGATGCACCACGGCGCCCATTGCGCTAGCGCTCGCGTCTGTACAAAGTATGATATTTGCTGATAGAGCTGGGTGAGCAAATAACGAGGCTTGAGATAAATCGTTTTTGCACTCTTTAAAGTGTTTAATAGAGTCCTCTTTCCAAACGATGACGGATTTATCTTTTTTCTTATTGCCGCCTACAAGCGCGTTGAGGTGTTGTTGATGCTCGATAGCGTGCGGTATAAACCTTCTATAAAAATTAAGCATGGCTAAAAAACGTTTTAACTCGAAAGCAAATTTTGGTAAAGGAAATTTTATAATAGCATCGACTTTAGCCGGAGTTGGGCTAATGCCTTTAGGTGTCACCAAGTGACCCAAAAACTCAATTTCGGTTGCTCCAAAAATACACTTGGCTGCGTTGATGGTAAGATGATGCTGTCGTAACCTTTCGAAAACGAGTCGTAGATGCCGTGTGTGTTGTTCTTCTGATGTTGATGCGACACAAACGTCGTCAATGTAGCAAAAAACGAAATCAAGCCCACGCAGCGCCTCGTGCATATACCTTTGAAAGGTTTGGGCCGCATTACGAAGACCAAAAGGCATGCGTAGAAATTCGAAGAGCCCGAAAGGTGTAGTTACCGCTGTTTTGTACGTCATCTTCAGCGACTGGGATTTGGTAGTACCCACGGTATAGGTCAATTTTTGAAAATATTGATTTGCCGTGCAAGTGGCAAGTAAAATCCTGAATGTGGGGCAGCGGGTAACGGTCGGGTAATGTTTGCGCATTAAGCGCCCTGTAGTCACCGCAAGGCCGCCAAGTGTTATTGCTTCTTTTTACGACGTGTAGGGGTAAGGCGTAAGGGCTCTTGGAGGGCCGACAAACGCCAAGCTTCATCAGATATTGAAACTCTTCTTTAATTGCTTGGTACTTGTCTGGTGTTAACCGGCGTGGTTTAGCAAATACAGGCTGACCTTCGGTCTCTATAAAATGCGTCACCTTGTTGTTGCTAACGTTCGCACCGAGGGTTTTGTTGCATTGTGTGATATCGCTGAACTCCCGTAACAGGTCGGCATATTTGCAGTTAGTGTCGTAAGTTGTAATTGCCAGCTGTTGCACCTCGACTGCGGATATAGCTCGGCTTTCAACTTAGTCTGGCCGTCGATGATAGTCGAATTGTGGATGTCGACCAATATGTTGAATTCGCTAAGGAAATCTGCTCCTATGATATTTTGTTTGGTATCGGCGGCGGTAAAATTCCATTCGAACGGCCTTCGCAGTCCTAAATCAAGATTTAGGCGCACGGTGCCAAAAGTCTTGATCGGCGTGTTGTTGGCTGCGAACAATTGCGGTGCTGATTGCGATATGGGTGAGAGACCGGCAGTATGTGTATTAACAACTGATATGTCGGCACCCGTGTCAACTAGAAAACGTTTTTTCGATTTGCGATCGAAGATGAAAAGTCGATGATTTGTACTACTGTGATAACTGCAGCCAAGTTGACGCAATGGTTCGACCGCAGTAGCTGCAGATGCTGTCGACGTCATTAGTTTTTTGTTGATTTGTAGTTACAAGGTGAATTGAATTTCTGCGCCTTCTCGCCATGTCGCTTGTGGTACCAGCAGATACCTTGTTGAGAGTTCGATGAGGTGTGACCTGCGCTCCTACTACGACTGTGAGAGCGAGATCTGCGGTTTTTGTCATATTTAGTGTTCAGTTCTATACGTGAAAGGGATCGTTCTATGCGTTCGATGTGGCTTTCGATCGACGAATTGTTGCTTACAGACGTTGTAGTGTTTTTGGCGGCATGTTCTTGATCACCGCGGGCCGTGACAGCAGCTACTGAGTTCGTGCGAACTACATCAATAATTTCGTCCGCTATCGACGCGAGTTGTTCCAACGTCATTTCTGGATTGCCCTTGTCTATGCCTGTGATGACTGCCCGTGCTGATACAGGTAACTTTTGGAGCCAAAAATCTTTGATTAGCTGTTTGTCTGATGTGACTCCAGTTCGTTGGAGTTGCGTTAACATGTGACTGGGCTTTTTGTCGCCCAGTTGGATACCGGAAGTCAACTGTTCCAGCCGGGCAATCGGTGAAACAGAAAATTTGCTTAAAATTGTTGTGCGTAATGCGTTGTACTTAATCTTGGCAGGGGGATTTCATACGACATCAAATGCTTGCTCGTGCAGCGGCTATATTAAATTTGATATTGTCCCGCTGATCTTGGTTCATCTTCCCAAAGTTATTGATACCGAAGAATGCTTCAAGCCGAGTGAACCATGATACTTTGCAGAGAGAACCCATTGAGTTGCGGTACTTGTACTCTTGCTGCAAAACTGTTTACGTCGTGGCTTGTTGTGCCTTGGCCCAATTGCGCGCCTGGAGGGCTTGCTTGTTGCACGCCTGGAACGTTTGCTTGTGGCCCGCCTGCTTGACCCGCAGTAGGCCCATCGGTTTTTTCGTCGTCTGCCATAACCGTGAAGTATTTGTTGCTGTTTACTCGAGCACGCAACGCAGTTGTTAGTACTGTTTATGGTTGAAATGTAATCAAATATGCAGTTTTTATTAAATGAGAGGTGAAATAAGCGTGTTGCGGCGGTTTACTCACGTAAATTTGTCCAAAAAAAATGCGGTAATTTCTCGGAATTCACTTTCCTTATTAAATCAAACTTTAATAGATGATTAATATCTATTAACAATATAAAAATAGCGGGTTGAACGTTTAATTGTTGCGATAAAAAACTAGTAAAAAATTACTGAGCGGCGGTGTACGTGCGAGCGAATCGAGATAGAAAAACTAAACTAAAACTTATATTAGAAGTTACTAGTTAGTTAATTAGCTCAAGGCTACGGACAAAGTATAAAAGGAAATGGCAATTACAATAGGTTAACCCTTTATGTTGCGATGTTTATATATTAAGTTTAAGTTAAGTTTTGCATAGATGAACTCAACATACCGCCGCCCTTGAACTATCCATGATATGTTCAAAAAATTAAGTTATATATACAAATTTAGCAAGTTAATTTACAATGCAAAAGTCTCAAAAAAGCAATTAATTTACAAAAATAAAAAATTTACAAAAATATCAATTTTACGTATCTTCTTCGCAGAATAAATCGGCTTTCGTCGGTAGAAGACAAAGTTTTACTACAGGCCTTACGAGTTCACCATTTGGCGTCTTTAACGTAACAACTCTTACACGTCCATCTGTGCCGGGATGACATGGGGTTAATTCATTAGAAACATCGCCTGGCGTGAGATTGCGAGAAGGGCGAAACCATTTGGAGCGGCGCTGTAAACTGACGAGATACTCGTCTCTCCAACGACGCCAGAAATGTTGTCTCATCGCAGAAATGGCTTGCCACCTCTGATGCAGACTTCCACAGAAGCCTTGACCCTCAGGTTCTGGGATTGCTTTGAGCGGTTCGCCAATAAGAAAATGACCGGGAGTTAAGACTTCCAGGTCGTCAGTGGATGCGGAATTGTCACAGAGCGGTCGAGAATTTACGCAAGCTTCGACATCCGTCAGCAGTGTGGAGAACTCTTCGAATGACAAAAGGGTTTCTCCTAGGACGCGCTTGAGATGGTATTTTATGCGCTTAATACCGGTCTCCCAGTAACCTCCCATGTGAGGTGCGGATGGGGGATTGAATCGCCACTCTATTTGCGAATCAGCAAAGAACAAACGAAGTCTGGTGTCAGCCATGCACCTTTGAAATGCATTGCGCAGCTCTTTCTCAGCGCCAACAAAATTTGTACCATTGTCGGACGACATAACTTTGCAATAGCCGCGGCGATTTAGGAATCTCTTGAATGCATTGAGAAATCCAAATGTTGACAAGTCGCTAACAAACTCTAAGTGCATTGCACCAGTGCACATGCAGACGAAAGAACAAATGTAGCCTTTGGTAGATTTCGCGCCTCTCCCATGGGTGAATTTGTAGTTATAAGGCCCAGCGAAGTCAACAGCGGTGCGTGTGAAGCAACGAGCGTAGATAGCTCTACTCGGAGGTAAATCACCCATCGATTGCGTAGCGAGAATGCGGTTGAGTAAAGTACATTTCACGCATTTGTGGTAGATGTTACGAATTAAGCTGCGGGCGCCAATAACCCAATATCGGCGTTGTAAAATGGTCTGCATAATGCGAGGACCGGCGTGTAGTGTGAAATTGTAGATATCGCAGATAATTAGCTTTGCGAGCGGAGCATTTTTTGGTATTACAATTGGATGTTTCACGTCATTGTCTACTTCAGCATTCTTCAGCCTTCCTCCAACACGTAATACACCCTTGTCATCCAGATACGATGGCAAGCGCAAAATACTGCTTCTAAGCGGAACTGGCCGTTTTGCGCTGCAAAGAGAAATTTCATTAGGGAAATAAAACAATTGCGTGTACCTGACTAGACGAAGCGCAGCTTCAGATAACTCTTGGCAGCTAGGAGGACCAATTATCTTGGCATCAGTAAGTCGAGTACGAGTTCGAGCATTGTGGAAAAACCTCAATACATAAGCGGTGACACGGCGTAGTTTAAAGTACGACGAAAACTTCGTGAATATGGACCACTGTTCATTTGATGTAGTGACATGGACAACCTTGCTGCGAATGCCCAACTCAGTCGTATGTTGTTTTTGCGTTTGCTTCCATACCTGGTCCGAACCCTTCAAGAACTCAGGGCCAAACCACCACAGTTTTTGACGTAATAGCTCTGACGGCGTGATTCCCCTAGAGGCACAATCTGCTGGATTTAGTTCAGATCGCACATGGTTCCAACACTCAGGCGGCAGGATTTCTTGGACGTCAGCGACACGGTTGGCAACAAAAGTAACCCATCGGCTGGGGGGCGCTTGTAACCATGCCAACGTGATAGTTGAGTCTGTCCATGCGTACAGCGGATAGCGGATATCGGCAAAGCTGTGTAGAATACAACGAGCTAGTTTAGCAGCTAAATGCGCAGCACATAACTCCAGACGCGGTAATGTTGTTGTTTTGAGTGGCGCCACCTTTGTTTTCGAGGAAACTAAAGTAACTGTTATACTGCCGTCGCCATGCAAAGTGCGCGCGTAAATAACAGCGGCGTAAGCACGCTCAGATGCGTCTGCAAAGATATGTAACTCGGTGAGAGAGCCAGCTGTACCCAAGCCAAGCCAGCGAGTTATTTTCAAGTCTGTGAAGAGATTCAGCTCTGAACGATGCTCCAACCAATTTGTTGCGATAGTATCGGGAATATTGTCATCCCAACCAATATTACTGCGCCAAATATCCTGAAACAGCATCTTTGATCGTATGGTCGCTGGGGCAAGCAGTCCCAGTGGGTCAAACAACGTGCTTGCATCAGACAGAAAAGTCCTCTTCGTTAAAATAGCAGGCGGTTTTTTCATGTTGATTGCGAATGTCAAGAAATCTTCTTCGGTATTCCAAACTAATCCCAAGGCGTGAACATCTTCCCCCTCGACCAAATAGTGAGACATAGCAATCGACGCGTTCGAAATGCTGTCGCGAAGCTCCACGCAATTCGACGCCCACTTGCGGAGTTCAAATCCACCTTGCTTGAGGGTGCTGGAAATGTTGCGTTGTAGGAGGATTAATTCTTCCTTGGAAGCAGTACCCGTGAGGAGATCGTCCATGTAAAAGTCCTTGAATATGACAGAAGCGGCTTTATCATCAATGTTTGGCGAACATTTGGCGGTTTGTTGTAGGGCTTCACGGCGAGATGAGATGCAGCAGCGACACCATAAGTTACGCGGACCATGCGATAGTCGCGCATAGGCAACGATGGATCACTTCGCCATACGATTCGCTGTAAGTCTACGTGTTTCGGCGATACGCAAACTTGGCGGTACATTTTTGCGATGTCTGCGGTTATAGCGTAGCGATGCGTTCTGAAGCGAGTTAAAATGGAGTACAAATCAGATTGCAGTTGAGGACCGACGAATAAGGCATCATTTAACGAGTTTCCAGTGGTGGATTTAGCGGATGCGTTGAACACGACCCTTAACTTGGTAGTAAGACTCGATTCCTTAAGGACAGGATGATGCGGCATGTAAAATGTCTTAAACGATGGTTCCGGTGCGAGCTCCATATGCTTCATATCGATGAGTTCCTGCATAAACTCCTTGTAACTTAGTCGTAAGTCTTCATCTCGCGCAAGTCTTCTCTCGATTCTTAGCAGATTTCGAACAGCATTTTCACGGGAATCTCCCAGCGGAACATTGGGTTTTAGCGGCAACTCTACTATGAATCGCCCATCGGCTGCCCTGCGGTGCGTGGCATCGAAGAGCTTTTCACAGTAAAGCTCCTCATGAGTAAGGTGGATCGTTGTGGTGCTTCTTCCAGCTCCCACAATCTGGTAAGTGCTCTGTCCAGCTGAACGTCACAATGCAGCGATTGTAATTGAGCGGTGGCAACATCAGAACCACCAACACTGCCAAACAGCGTCCAACCGAAAACAGTACGTTGAGCCATAGGTGTACCAGGAGGACCTTTACGAAACTCAGTGCAAACGAGTTGATCCATGACATCCATACCGACTAGCATGTCGATGCGGCCTGGTGTCATGAATTGTGGATCAGCAAGAAATAGTCCTTGCACATGCGGCCACGACGACGCTACTACACTTTGTGTTGGGAGTTCGCTGGTGATTTTCGGTAGAATGAGCGCACTTATATCGAAGCATTGACGGGAGCAAAACGATGACAGTGAAAGCAGAACCGCACCTCTTGAACGACCTCCTTGCGATTAACCAATTCCAGTTACTACGACTGCAGATGCCTTTCGTTGTAATCCCAAACGCTGAACCAATGCCTCTGTTACAAAGGAGGCATGCGAACCCGAGTCGAACAGTAAACGAGCAGGCTGAAAGCGTCCGGAACAATCGCGTACTTTGACAAGTGCAGTGGCCAACAAAACGGTTCTTACTTTATGCGGGGGATTCGAATTGGTATTTAAGCAAGACGAGTTGGTTGCGGAAGTATTGAAGGCGGGAGTAATTGCATTTGGTTGCGGTGCGGTGTGTGCGGTAAGTGTTGACGAATTAGCGGTAGATACGTTGTTGACCAAATGTGTACTAGTTGGTGCGTTGGCTGTAGCGGTGGTATTGTGCAACAAGGTGTGATGGCGTTGATGGCAAACCCTACATGAAGACGTACTATTGCATTTTGCCTTGTAATGGCCAGAGCTGAGACAATTTGTACATAATCGCGACTCTACTACGAACTTGGATTTTGCATTTACGTCCAAATTACGAAATTTGTCGCAACTATATATTGTATGCTGTTCCTTACAATAAGCGCAATTGCTCTGACTTTGCGCTGCGTGAAAAACGTTAGTAGCTTTGCTACCCGGCGTAGACTTACTAACTGGCGAAGTTTTACCTTTGGTTTGTACTAGTGCGGTCGACGACGAAAGCATAGCGAGAGATCGACATCTGATCTCTAAAAATGTGGTTAATTGTTCAAATGTAGGGGGCTCATCACTAAGGAGTGTTAGCTCCCACTGCTTCCGCGTCTCGAATGCTAGCCTGTTGACTAACTCATGTACCAACCAATCGTCCCAAAACTGCACTGGTCGATCTAAAGCTTTGAGTTCGCGTATGTGCTGCTGGAATGCGTCGAGCACTTTTTTAATTTGCTCAGACGTTTCACTAGCCGCCTTCTTTATTTCACCCATAGCCCTCAGATGCCCTTCTACAATCACCCGCATGACCTTATAACGCGATTTTAAAAGGTCCCAAGCTTCATCATAATTAGCATCGCATATTTTGAATCCACTAATTATGTTTAACGCATCACCTTTTAAACAACTCCGCAGATAGTGGAGTTTTTGCCCTTTTGACAACGCGGTATTACCATCAACAAGCGAAGAAAATGCGTCAAAAAAAGCAATCCATTCTGTGGCCTCACCAGAGAATGTAGGCAACTCCATTTTAGGAAGCCGTATTGGAGCCGACACAGTTGTTGGCGCGGATGGCTGACGCGGTTGAGCAGTATTGCTTTTAATTTGGCGATTAAAATTTGTTAAAGCAGTAGAATACCACGTCTCTGCTTGTATGCGAACATTTTCTTCGATTTGGAAATTTTCAGCTCCGCACGAAATCTCAACATCATCTTGAGCCTCATTAAACTTAACCCACTGTTCTTCTAGCAACTTAAGGTAACTTTGTACGTTATCGACGTCCATTAAAAATACACCGTCAGTGCTTTTGGCCAAATACCGCTTAATAGAACTGAGCGCAGAATCACGAGATTTAACGGAATTCGACATTGGTATTTTGTGGTTGCAAAGGGCACTTCAAGGACACGATATGCTTCTGGAAGGAATACACCCACAGTACTTTAAAATGCGATTTATTGTTGTTGTTGTAGCATAAAACTTTTCAACTACTAGCGACTTTTTTTTGTTTTAATAAGTTATTAAGCACACTTTTTAATTTCTATTGTTTAATCACAACTACGTTGCATTTATTTATTACACATATGTTTGTGTGTCACGCGTTTAATGCAAATTATTAGCGAGCGGTCCAAGTACATTCGGCGACGAAGGACCAGAAAATGTTACGGCGGTTTACTCACGTAAATTTGTCCAAATAAAAAATGCGGTAATTTCTCGGAATTCACTTTCCTTATTAAATCAAACTTTAATAGATGATTAATATCTATTAACAATATAAAAATAGCGGTTTGAACGTTTAATTGTTGCGATAAAAAACTAGTAAAAAATTACTGAGCGGCGGTGTACGTGCGAGCGAATCGAGATAGAAAAACGAAGCTAAAACTTATATTAGAAGTTACTAGTTAGTTAATTAGCTCAAGGCTACGGACAAAGTATAAAAGGAAATGGCAATTACAATAGGTTAACCCTTTATGTTGCGATGTTTATATATTAAGTTACAATTTGCATAGATGAACTCAACAAAGCGTCTGAGTGTTACGCTATGACGGTGCACATGTTAATATGTGGATTTAAAGATGAATGCCTCCGCTCGCAGTCCCAAATTAATATTGTGGACGCTGTGCGAATGGCAGAAGATGCTGTTGTTATATAGTATAAGGATTGGGGAAACCCTAATTTGCCGATGCAGATGGATATAATGCTGTGCAGAAGAAATTTGATGCGCACCCTCCGATCAAACAATATAATTTTCACGCAGGTTGTGCTCTGTATTCGGGGTCACCAATATGGGATTTGTTTTCCATTTAGTTATAAAAAGAATTTTTATTAAAGCAAAATATCACTTATGCTACGTTATACGATTTAATTAATTAACAATATTTTAAAACGAAATATTTTTAACGAAAAAGGAAGTGAAAAAGAGAAAACGAAGAAAGATAAAACCTCTTGTTCTTCTGAATTTGTTGTTGCCACAAAGTGTTAAACTGAAGTTTTGGATGGAGTGAAGTGGAATTAAGATACTGATAAAAAAATTTAATTTACAAAAAATAAAAGTTCGTTTAGTACAAAAAGTAAAAAAAATTAAAAAAGCTGATCGTGTTTTTTCGTGCGTGTTTTTTTTTTTTTGTTTTCGGGGTCAACACGATTACTACACGAAATCGGATTTTCAAACACGTGCACATGGGCACATGCGTGCGTATTTGGTGTCACGGTCAAAAACACGCACACGCCCACCTCTAGCCAGCTTATCTTCAATGTCATCGGTTTTGGCTATGGCAAATAGATCGTCAACATACTTCGTAAGCATACGCGGTTTGTGTAGTGACCTTTCTTCAAATTGTGATAGTAATTCCTCCATCAATACAATTTTAAAATGATGATTCCAATATAACGGTGCATTTTTTTCTAAAGTAGTCGAATTTTATTGAATCCACCATTTGAATTTTTAAAAGGTTATACCAGATTCGTAATAAGCAACTATCTGAACATTCGAGTAGGTTTTTTTAAATTAAAAATGGTGGATTCAATATGGCGATGAAGTCCCTCACTATCTCAAAATTATTGCTGCCAACAGTGCTGACTCTTTGCTTAATCCAAGCAGGTACTTCGTTTTACCTTCGTTCACCACCAAACCCATTTTTTCCGCTTCTTTTTCTCATTTGGAGTACGCAGAAGTTACGGCGCGGTTATTGGGGATAGTGATGTCGATGTCGTCGGCATACGCCAACAGCCAGCAAAATTTCCGTAAACGCACCTGAAAATGGAAAAAATCCTACAAAAACTGTATTTTTCCGTTTTCATGCTCCGTTTAAAGAAATTTTCCCGATCCTTTTTCCCACTGAAGTGTGCGAATGAAACGTATGTCTGGAAAATTACAAAAATCCTTCCTAAAATAGACGCATTCTATCATGCTTTTTGTGATTTTTTTACACGTTTTCTGATACGATTTCTAAAAGTTTTGGGATAATTTTCTGATGTTTTTGGGATAATTTGCTGATGTTTTTGGGATCTCTGTTTTTATCAGTATAGTTTCCCGACCGTTTCCGGACACGAAAAATTGTGAAAAAATGATCAAGTAAATCCAGCCCAGCAGTATAGTTTCCGCACCGTTTTCGGATACGAAAAACGATGGAAAAATGTACGATTGGTAAAACGTACGTTGTTTACTGGCAGGGTTTAAAGGTTGGTTTTCATTTCGAGTTTTTGGTTACTTATTTCGATAAAGTCGAAAGAATTTGTTAAAATTTCACCTAATGAAAACTAGACTTGAGAAATGAACAAATTTACTTTTTTTAATGTAATAGAAACTTGTATCTATAGCATATTGATTATAGTATATAAGTACAAATGTGCATAAAGCATACGAATTGATTTTTTTTCTTTTGTTATTTTTTTTTTCTTTTTTCAAAGCAATAACACTGTGCTAAGAACCGCTTGGCAACTTTTTTCCAACACCTTGGTAATTTTTTCGCATATGCTTGTGGCAACCGTGATTGCATTGTCACGGAGCTCTGAACATTGTTCCAAGTTTCAAGTTCAACGGGAAGTTATCTAAAAAGACTTTGCAAGATTCACAAATTTCGTATGGAAATAGTGGTGCAAACACGAAAGCGACTTAATATAAAGGTTGTGTTAGCGTCGCAGCTGAGAAGATGACAATTGAAATAACCCGAACAAGCTTATAATTTGTTTGTTCCAAAACGAGTGTTTATAGCGTTTATTTCTAAAGGAAATTAAAGTTGACATAAGTATATGGATACATAAAATTAACGATTTTGACACACTTACCGCAGTTCGCGTCCTTCTTCTAAGCTCGTTGCGACACTAATAAAATTTAACACGTTTTTGAAGGAATGGCGAGCTAACGAAGTACGAAGAAGAGACGCAAAGTGTGGTGAGTAAGCTTACATGAATATTTGACAGTAAAATAAAGACAGTGTTGTCGATCAAAAAGTAAAATGAACCTTGCCAGTGTTGTGCGTTCATATCAAACTGTTTTATCCATGGTGGATTCATAACATCCCCCACCCCGTGAATCACAGTGAGTCACCACCTTCTACGTCAAGCACCGCAAGTTTGGATACCGGGCGACGAAGCGCACTAGTCTTTGTTCTGACGTCAGCTCGTCGTATTTCACCATCTGAGCCTTTGTATACCCGCTCCACCAAACCACGGCACTACTGACGTCGCGGCATATCAGCATCACATATGTATACTAGGTCACCTTCTAGCAATGGCTTCGTTCTAGCGCACCATTTCACTCGCCTAGTTAGTGTAGGCAAATATTCAAGAATCCATCGCTTCCAGAAACGCTGGCGCAACTGTCTCGCTACCCGCCATTGCTTGCGTAAGGCGCAACTCTTCTCTTCTGCTTCACTCAGGGCCGGTGTGTTGACGAAGTTAGCCGTACCCAGTAGGAAATGGTTAGGCGTAAGCGGATCATCCTGATCAGCTGACGTGGCTATGTGCGTTAAAGGACGAGAATTAACAATATTTTCAGCTTCTATAATAGCGCTTTGCATAGAGTGCTCTCTAGGCGCCGTCTCCTTTGACATATGATACAGAGCCCGCTTAACGCACCTAACCATTCGTTCCCAAATACCCCCTTCCGAAGGATTGCTAAGACAGTTCAAGATCCATTCGACCCCTTTATTAGCCAGTTCACTCTGCACCTTTTCGCAGTCGAAAACGTCGTCGAAGCGCCGGGCTACCTGGTCAACGCCCACAAAGTTTTTACCATTGTCGCTTCGAATCCTTACTGGCACCCCTCGACGATTCATAATATTTTTAATTGCCAAAATGCATGAGTCCGTTGTCAAATCGGAGGCCACCTCTAAGTGAATGGCACGAATGGTTAAGCAGGTGAAGGGTGCGATCCACCGTTTTTCAGTGCGCCGACCAATGGTGACCTTCAGCGGCCCAAAGTAATCAAGCCCAGTATAGGTGAACGGGCGGACGAACGGCGTTAATCGGTCGGCTGGCAGCTGACCCATGATCGGCGTAAGAGGCTTGGCACGCTCCAACCTGCACAACTGGCAACCAGCTATCACCCCTCGAAGCACCTGCCTTAGCTTCACCACCCAGAACTTTTGTCTTATTTCTCCGATTGTGGCTTCAATATTTTGATGTTTCATCCGCTGATGATAGTCGAGGACAATTAGCGTAGTAATTCGATGGTTTGCGGGCATTATTATTGGATGAATTGACTCAGACTGGAGGCAGCTTGCAGCCTTGATTCTGCCGCTTACGCGCATTACTCCACAGCTATCCAAAAATGGCGCCAAACTCCGAATCGGACTATCATCAGGCAGCATCTTTTTATCTTTTAGGCGACGTATCTCGTATGAATAAAAGGCAGCTTGAGCCTGGCGACATAGTAGTTTTTCTGCTGAATCTAGTTCCGAACTAGTTAATCCAAAGGCTTCGTTTAAACTTGACCGCTGGCGAACACGATTACCGAACCTAATAACCCAGGCTGTGGTTCTCTTTAACTTTATATACGAAGAAAAACGATTAAAAGTGATGAAGTCGGAGTTGGTGGCTATGAGTACGAGGATGGTGCCGATTACTTCGGACATCGCAGCACAATCATTGCGCTCGCCAATGTCTTGTGGCCAGAAATCGTCTGCTTGTTTCAATAACGCGGGGCCTGTAAACCAACGCGAAGAAGAGTCTAAGTTTATGTCTTGAGTCCGGCGCGTCGCTTCGTCTGCAACATTGTCTCGCGTTAACATAACCGAAATGTTATGTTCCTGGAGTACCATGTGTGCCATACGTGTACCAAGAACAGCGGCCTGCAACTCGAGCCGTGGAAATGTTGTAGCTTTTGTGGGTGCACATTTCGCATCCCGTGGCTTGTCGTGTATCGCCAGTAGCACACAGCTGCATATGCTTCCTCGCTCGCATCTACAAAAGTATGGCGTTGAAGCTGCTCTGAGTCGTATCCGGAAAAGTAATGACGCCCAACTCTTACTTGTGCAGCTCTCTGTACATCGGATTGCCATATTTTCCAATTGTTGTTGATATCTATGGGGAGTGGCAGTCAACTTTTCGACGCCAGACTTCGCGTAATAATAATTTTGCTCCAATTGTGAGATGGCACAAAAATCCCAAAGGGTCACAGATTGACATTACGTAACTAAGCAGCTCTCTCTTTGTTGGCGATCGACTACCATCTATGAGATCTTCGTCTACCCGCGGAAACTTAAGCTCGTATCGGAATGCGTCCTCTTCCGGCTGCCAAAACATGCCCAAAACTTTAGCTGTTACCTCAGTAGATCCACCAAAGTAGATGTTCCCACTGGCATCATCACCATCTTCACGAAGGGCGTTAGCTACATCCGGCGCATTTGATATAAAACCACGCATGTGAAACCCCGCCGATTTATGGATATCACGTACCTTCTTGGCAACTCTAGTTGCCTTCCCGACTGACCCGAAACTGTCGACGAAATCGTCAACATAATGGTGTTTGACTATGGCTTCTACGGCTCGCGGGAAAGTTTCGTTAATTGCAACGCGTTATAGGTTTTCACATACTGTGCTATACATGGTGAGCACGCCGCTCCAAAAGTCATTACCTGCATTTCGTAAACCTCGGGCTCATGATCGTCATCGGCCTTCCACAACACATCTATCTTGCGGCAACACCAAGACTTGGTGGAACATTTCTTTAACGTCGCCACACACCGCAATTGACCCCATCCGAAAGTTAAGAAGAATATTTGCCATCAATTGATAATCTTGTGGCCCTTTCAGCAAGCAAGAGTTTAACGAATCACCGTCGACGGCTGCAGCTGCGTCAAACACCAGACGTATTTTACCTGGTTTGTTGGGATTTAGGACAGCGAAGTGGGACAGATACCAAATTCTCGGATGACACATATTGATCTCGTCAGGCGTAAGCTTCCGAACGTAACTGCTGTCAATGTACTTTCGCATAATATTTTTGTACGCATCAGCGAAGGTTGCATCCTTTTTCATTCTTCGCTCGATTCCATTTAATCTTCTTCTGGCCATTTCATAGCTATCCGGCAGCTTAATATGGTCCCTTACCCAGAGCAGACCAGCTTGATATCTGTCACCCACTCGCGTAACTGTGGCCTTCAATATGTTTTCGGCTCGTAAATCAGCTTCACTTTTCACAGGCGGTGCAGCCCTAACCCCAAAATTCTCAATATCAAAATGTTTTTCCATTAACTGATGCAAGCGTTGATCGTGAACCTGGCTGACGTGCATACATGTTGCCATCGGCGAACTATTCTCGATAATCGGACCAAACACGACCCAGCCTAATTCTGTGTTCGCTGCAAAGGAGCCCGCGTGGCTAGATTGTATGGTTTCAAAGGGCAATCCTAAATGGCAGTTATCCAACCCTATTAATATTTTTGGCGTTGCATTTTTATACAGATGGGGCATGAAAGGGAGCTTTTGTTGGATACTTGCGATCTCGCAAGCCCTAAGGCTTTGAGTTGGCAAATTGAGATTCTGAACAGCAAAAACGCTACGTAAGTTATGCTTTTTATTTAAACCCTTTCCGCTAATTTTTAGCTTAACCAAATTGGCCGACTCTTGCGTGGTTCTCCCACCGAACCATTGTACGTTAAGTTCGCGTTGTTCCCCATTTATGCCTTATTCGTTCACTATAGCTTTATCTACCATTGTAACCAACATTACCATACAAAGTTACAGGGACCACGCGGAACAATAACGTTTTGGATTTATTTGATTTAAGCGTACAATTTAATACGGGCCGAATAGTGTTGGCCTCAGCTTCAGTCTCCTTTGGCTGCAGCATGGGTACGACTACAGCGTTGCGAATGACTTCATGAAACAATTTGTGGTGACGCCTTTGGCATCCATCAACCGAACAAATTACCCGATCGCGACAATCACGAGCTGAATGCCCCTTCCTCAGGCAGGAAAAGCATCGTATGTGCTTTAACATCCGCCCTTCTGCAGATTACACAATTGACATTAGCTTTCATCTTGAAATTTTCTTTATTTTCAACAGCATGCAAAACTACTCGTCGGCGCCCTTCACCATCTTGCAATGTACAAACTAAATTCGCGACTTCGGTTAAGCAATTACTGAAATCGGCCACTGTGGGATAAGGCTTTATTGCTGAAGCATATTTTGCCCAATCCATCTTTTTACTCATTGGAAGTTTGCCAACTAGTTCGTCTAAAAGAGTAGAGTTTGCTAGATGCTGGAAACCATTCACCGACTGCAAAAATATTGCGAGGTTTTTAGTCTTCGACGCGAACGGTATTAACTTATCGATGGTAGACTCAGAAATTGGGGGTATTTCTCTAACCTGACGCAACTGGCTACGAATTAATAACTCCGGCCGCCCAAAACGAATTTTTAATTGATCCATCACCGCGCCTACGTTGTCTGGGTGTATCAGCAGAGATTTTACTACCTCCCTTGCCTCACCTTTCAATCTTTTTAATAAACGTTGGTTATTCTCCAGGTTTGTATAATTATAAACGGAAGTGGATTGATAAAAAACGTTTGAAAAGAGTGGCCAGTCTTCGGGGCAGCCGTTAAATTCTGGTAAATCTTGAACCTTACGCGGCATTGAATAACCAGGTGCAATGTTTGGCAATTGTGACGGTGTAAATGCATTCAAGTATGAATTATGAGGCACTGTTGTTGCTATTGGCTTACCAGACGACGTCACTATAAAATTATTGGCATAATGCGAGATAGGTGCGAGTGAGCTTATAAGAGGAAAACTTTGTATATTTCTAGATGCATTTCCAAACGAGGAAAATGAACTTGCGACATTTTGTACATTATCGACCGAAGAGTGTCGAGCAAACATGGGTGTACCGTTTTCCGCAGCTAAGCAGACAGCGGCTTCGCTGCTCTGCCCTCTGCTACCAACGGCACCTGACGGGGGCAGATCTAAACTGCCGTTGTGGCGCAATTTTTCCTCATATATCGCGCACTGATTGTTACTGTCCCTAAGCTGCACTTGAGTATCACGCAATTGCGCTTCCAAAGAGTTTAATTTATTTAGTAAAAGACTCACCTGATGCGCAGATATTGTATCAACTTGCGAAGCACTACTTTCCATGTTACCTAGCAGAGAGGCATTCGTTGTGACAGGAACGTGTATGGTGGCTGGCGTTCGGCTTGCGCTTGCTTCGGCGCTGACTGTAGTGGTAACCGTGGTCGTGTTGGCTTATATGGCGGTTGTAGATTGAGCTGTACTGGTGGCACCGGAACTTATGTTAACCATATTTTGATTTTACATTGTTGCTGGTGTTGTAAATTCGTTGGCTAGGCGTGGACTTCTCCTCGGCGGCGTTCGTTGCATACCCTTATAATTTTACTGGCAAGGCTTTTACGTTTTACAATTAATGTATGCACAAAACAACATAAAACAATTAAATTCTAAATTGCATTTATGCCTACCAACGATTTTCAAATGGCAAATTGTACTTATTTATATTTATACACTAAAAAATGACATGTGAGCATTGCCGGCGGCAGAGGTTCAACTAATTGACGTCGCTGGCTGTGACTGCGTTGACGATTAGCGTTGACGTCGCTGGCTGCGACTGCATTAACTATGTTGTTGTTGTTGTAGCGAGGTGTAGCCCTGCCTAAATGTCAGACAGGGTCACCCCGAGTGTATTGCTCTTGGCCGGGTCGATATAAGAAAACGGCCGGGATCGTTTCGGCACGATGGGTACAGCACAAGTACTGGTACCGTTCTCGTAGAACCGGCAATACAAGAAACTAGCCGTGTAGGCTATGTAGGTCATTTAGCGTTACCAAGGTGCACCAACTGGGAGGCGACCTACTTTTACACCCCTATAAATGAAGTTGAAGGAATGGCGAGCTAACGAAGTACGAAGAAGAGACGCAAAGTCTGGTGAGTAAGTTTACATGAATATTTGACAGTAAAATAAAGACAGTGTTGTCGATCAAAAGGTAAAATGAACCTTGCCAGTGTTGTGCGTTCATATCAAACTGTTTTATCCATGGTGGATTCATAACAGGTTGTAATGAATAAATGTTTGCGAAAGTTAGCGCTTTATTGCTATGTTTGCGGTAAATTCACATAGCAACCAATCTAAGTGTCAGTGCGAAAGAGTATAGGCATTATTTTGGAATGCCGGTTATTCAAGACGTAAATTAGGAGGGGCACAAAGGTCGAACAGGCAAAAATATCAACAACTGATACAAATAAAATAAGTACCACACATAGAAGTTGTTACGTGCTGGTTGCCGGTTGACTTCAAAAATGGCTCATGCGACTCATCAACCCCATGTTGCATGCCCCGGGAGTCTTGCAGGTATGTTCGAATACTGCGCGAACTAGCTCGCCGAACTGTGGGTGGATATTTGACCCCGAGACGTACCCACCGCACCATACAAGAAAAAAAAAAAATCATACCTGGCCCTTCACTCCGCATTGAGGTACTCGGCCCGCACCCCTCCAGGTTCCCCGCTATAGGTGTTGTTTTGGCCGGCCACTCTAAACCCACCCTACCATGGTCAACCGTGGCAATTATTTTGTGTTGACCCCAAATCAAACCCCCTTCATTACCCCCTTACACTTTCCCCTTCCCTGTCATCGCCCAGTCCGTCTGTCCACACCACATCTGAAAGAAAGAATCACTTGGTTATACTGAAAATTAACAAACCATATTATTTATTATAATCTAAAAGTCAAATGTGTATATGTATGTTTGTGTACATGGTACTACGTGTAGGTATGTGAGACTATACAACTATGATATCAATTATTATAAGAAGTGGGCGTTACGCCTACAAAAATTCAAGTCAGGGACCCAACACTTTGGCCCTTATATACATATATATTAGGGTGATTCAAAAAAATTGTCGACTTCGTCTTACCCCCTAAAAAGTTAGGTATTGATGAGAAAATAAGCCTTGCAAAAAATTAGCGCTCTAACTTAACCCTTGGGGTGGCTATTTTTTTCGCCCTTTCCCATACATTTTGTATGGGGAAAAATTACATTTTTTTTTTTCAAAGTGAATTTTCTTTTAATTTATTATTTATATTATTAGATACTCTTAAAGTTGAAACTTTGAAGCTTCCAAAATGGTAAGCCATGCGCGATTATCTTAACTATTAAGATAATTACAGCCATTTGAAAATGACTTAGTTTTGTATTATTGCACACACATTAGAACGGGTCGATTTGTATGGACCCAAAAAAATTCACAGGGGCCCATGGCGATTATGGTTAATTGGATAATTTCAAGCATTTTTGCCGAAGAAACTATAGGTCTAACATGAATTTTGAGCTAGCCGATTTTTCAAACGTATTTTTTTTTTTCTTAAAAAAGTGATTCACTTGTTAAAAAGCTGTGTTGAAAACTAAAAAAATTCATTCTATATATGCATTTGGGGGTTTTTTGAGTCGATAAACCCATTTCCGACATTCATTTTTTATTTTGAAGTCCGCCAGAGGGCGTTTCCGTCCTTTTATTTTTTTATTTTTTTGTTTTAAGTAATTGACTCGTTGAAAAGCTGTATTGAAAACTAAAAAAAAATCATTCTATATATGCATCTGGGGGTTTTTGGGGTCGATAAATCCATTTCTGACATTAGTTTTTTCTTTTTACGTCCGCCAGAGGGCGTTTACGTCCTTTTTGGATTTTATCTTTATTTTTACGTGGTTCACTTGTAGAAAAGCTGTATTGAGAACAATAAAAAGAACATTCTATATGTGCATCTGGGGGTTTTTAGGGTTGATAAATCCATTTCTGGTATTGATTTTTTATTTTGACGTCCGCCAGAGGGCGCTTCCGTCCATTTTTTGAATTTTAACACCTTTTTCCGAAAATCAACAACAATGTTCCGAAAATCTATGAAATTCGACTTTCCCACAATGCAATTTCTTTTTTTTAAGTAGACTAACACCTCGATTCTATATTCTTGTTAAATTGTCAAGATACAAATTTTTTTATCAAGTATTTTGAATTTTGCGTAAAAAACCAGTTGTATTTTATTAAAATTAATTTCAAAATATTATTTTTTAAGCAGAATTCAAAATATTTGATACAAATATTTGGTTTTTTTATCAAGATTGATAATTATAACCCCGATGGTTTGCTGGGTACTGTTTATTTACATTGTATTACAAATGACACACGTGATCCCGCTACTTTTCATTTCTATACTGTGTTTGCTATAGTTTCCGCGTCAATTGACATTGATAATAAACAAAAAAAAAAATCAACCAATAAATCAAGAAAAAATGTTTTTAAGAAAACTAAAAGGTATGTATTAAAACAGTTATTAATAATAAAAAAGTACATGGTGGAAGTTAAAAAGAATAGTTTGGTTTTGTGCAAAAAAAATATTTGTTTGCTTAGTTTTTGTTTTTGTTTGGCATTAGGTTAACGGTGCGAAATCAAACTAAAAAAATATCACGCATACATAAACTCTACGTATAACTTTGATTTTAAAAAAGCACCGTTAACCTAATACCAAACAAAAACAAAAACTAAGCAAACAAATATTTTTTTTTGCACAAAACCAAACTATTCTTTTTAACTTCCACCATGTACTTTTTTATTATTAATAACTGTTTTAATACATACCTTTTAGTTTTCTTAAAAACGTTTTTTCTTGATTTATTGGTTGATTTTTTTTTGTTTATTATCAATTTCAATTGACGCGAAAACTATAGCAAACACAGTATAGAAATGAAAAGTAGCGGGATCACGTGTGTCATTTGTAATACAATATAAATAAACAGTACCCAGCAAACCATCGGAGTTATAATTATCAATCTTGATAAAAAACCAAATATTTGTATCAAATATTTTGAATTCTGCTTAAAAAATAATAATTTGACAATTTAACAAGAATATAAAAAAGAAATTGCATTATGGGAAAGTCGAATTTCATAGATTTTCGGAACATTGTTGTTGATTTTAGGAAAAAGGTGTTAAAATTCAAAAAATGGACGGAAGCGCCCTCTGGCGGACGTCAAAATAAAAAATCAATACCAGAAATGGATTTATCAACCCTAAAAACCCCCAGATGCACATATAGAATGTTTTTTTTATTGTTTTCAATACAGCTTTTCTACAAGTGAACCACGTAAAAATAAAGATAAAATCCAAAAAGGACGTAAACGCCCTCTGGCGGACGTAAAAAGAAAAAACTAATGTCAGAAATGGATTTATCGACCCCAAAAACCCCCAGATGCATATATAATTTTTTTTTAGTTTTCAATACAGCTTTTCAACGAGTGAATTACTTAAAACAAAAAAATAAAAAAAAAAAATACAAAAATAAAAGGACGGAAACGCCCTCTGGCGGACGTCAAAATAAAAAATGAATGTCGGAAATGGGTTTATCGACTCGAAAAACCACCAAATTCATATATATAATGAATTTTTTTAGTTTTTAACACAGCTTTTTAACAAGTGAATCACTTTTTTAAGAAAAAAAAATACGTTTGAAAAATCCGCTAGCTGGAAATTCATGTTAGACCTATAGTTTCTTCGGCAAAAATGCTTGAAACTATCTAATTAACCACAATCGCCATGGGCCCCTGATGCAAAAAAAAATCGACCCGCTCTAACACACATACACAGTAACACGTATAAAATTTAGTAAATTTTAAATGGCTGTAATTATTTTAATAGTTAAGATATTCGCACATGGCTTACCATTTTGGAAGATTCAAAGCTTCAACTTTAAGAGTATGTAAAAATATTTTCAAAAAAGTTTCAAAAATTGCAAGAAAATTCACTTTGAAAAAATACCATTTTCCCCATACAAAATGTATGGGAAAGGGCGAAAAAAATAGCCACCCCTAAGGGTTAAGTTAGAGCGCTAATTTTTTGCAAGGCTTATTTTCTCGTCAATGCCTAAAGTTTCAGGGGGTAAGACCGAAAAATAAACCAATTTTTTTTTTATTTGAATCACCCTAATATATATACTCTTCAAGATTTTACTATTGCAATACTTAAAGTCAAACGGGGCTTACATCTGAACTTAGTGCTATCGGACGTATGCAATTAGATACATGATAAAGTATATGTGTACGGGTTACTATATTATTTCAATCTTATACTAAGTGGGCGTTACCCATTCAAAGAATTAATAAACAAAAAAATCAGAGACCTGACATTCGGTCCTTATGTACTCTTCGTGAGTTTTCTTAAACTTTTAAAATCCTTATGTGGACTTACAAAAATAACACTATTGTTTTAAAATCAATTTATGAATTTGACACAAGTCATAAGTGTGTATGTATGGGTGTTTGAATAATGCAAATATATTTCATATACCATAAGCGTATATGCATGTGTGGTTTTTCGACTATCCAAGGATGTGCATGTAGGAGAGAGTCGGGGCTGAGACTCGATGTGCCCACTTAGAGGATATCGACTTCCACTTAGCTCAGTCTGACCCACTTACACCCCCATGCACGCCATTTATGCGTCAAAAAAAAAAAAAAACAATTTATAAATTTAAGTTGGCTTATATCAGCCGATCAAAATGAATGGAAAATGAAAATTTATGACTTTTAATATAAGGCCACGCAAGTGGAAGGCTTCGGTTACCCCACTCGGGTATAAAAAAAAAAAAACAAATTTGCAACTTCCTAACCCCGCCCTGGCCTACAAGACGTCTTGTTATGAGGGTGGTAGAAAGGGGCTTACTACAACGAGTGCAACTTAGTCAATGCACTTACACACGGCTTAATAGTCCACCAATCGTGGGGTAAGTAGGCCGTCGGTTTGGGACCTAACAGAGCATGTCTCTTTCATACATGTTAGTATTTTATACAATATTAATTTTTGTAACTCTTTTTTTTTAACATTTGAGCTGAGCTCGTACAAAACTTTTGCATTGTGCTACTTATCGGGTGGTATAGGGGTCATACTACATTGGCCTGAATGGATAATGGAATAGGTGGTTCTGGCCGGCCGTCCCGGCTACAGGTGTAAATCCCTTTACTAACTACACACTACACATATTATAAAAACCTGGCTTATTAATTTTTTTAACTCATCAATCAACTTGATAGGTGCTTTCGATGGTGGCGGTGCTGCGTACCTGTGGCAGACCGCTGCTGGTGGTGGCTTTTGGCCTTGTGTCCCGAACTGCTAGAGGCTTTTTTGGTTATGGTGGTGGCTCACGGGGATATACCGCTTAGCCTGTACTGCGGTTTTCCTCTCCCCGCCTTCACGTAAAATTCCTGGTTTTGGTGGTATCAGGTACCAGTGGCGTAGGGTGGTGACGGGTGAAAATTTCTGGCGACTTGTACGTGTGTGACACCAGTGGCGGTGGTGGTGATGAAAATGTTTGGTTACTTACGGCGCTGGCAATAACCTGCGCGCAAAAGCAGATTGGTACTGCGTGGGGACTTCCGTTCCTACACATAAAGAGAATTATTAGACCTAGTTTTTCCCGAAATTCCCTCTTAGTCAACTTACCCACAAAAATTACTGTTCCGACACCCGTGGTCCTTGCAGGTGTATTCCCCAAAGACAGGTTTTGCGATGGGACCCGGAGCACTCCCCCAGATTGCATCCACTTCTGGATGCATAGCACTTTATAACAAATAAATTTTAATTTACCGGTTGCTGCTTCTGTTCTCTGCTGCTACTGCTGAAGGAAAGGTAAAAAGCGTCGCCGTTGATTTAGTCGGAGATATCGTCAGATCTCGCTCTGTGAAAAACCTGGAAAGGTCGCAGAGGTAACCGTTGATTTTATTACAGAGTTCATCAGTATAGGGGCCCTTCCCCGTCGCCATTATTGTACAGTCGTCAGCATAAGAAACGACGGAGACACCCTCTGGTGGTGGGGGCATCTTCGATAGATAGAAATTAAACAGTGTCGGGGATAGGACACCACCCTGTGGCACCCCCTGTCTAATTCGTCTTGGTTTTGATGTTGCGTTTCTAAAGTTGACCGACGCCTGCCGCCCATTCAAGTAATTAGCGGTCCATCTCTTTAACCCATCAGGTATTTGTGTTTCTAATAGATCTTGTATGAGAGTGGCATGGTTGACTGTGTCAAAAGCTTTCGACAAGTCAAGTGCCACTAACACAGTCCTGTGATTTGGTTGGTTTTGATTTAGACCGCTATTTATTTGCGTTGTAATGGCATTGAGTGCGGTGGTGGTGCTGTGCAGCTTACGGAAGCCATGTTGATGATTAGCCAGGTGCAGATTTGCGGTGTAATACGGGAGCAAAATGGACTCTAGCGTCTTCACTACCGGCGACAAAAGTGATATAGGGCGATATGAATCGCCTATGTTTGCTGGCTTTCTAGGTTTTAATAATGGAACCACTCTCGCCTTTTTCCATATTTCAGGAATGACGAAAGTGTTCAGTGAAAGATTGAATAGAGCCGCTAAGTATTTGTGTCCCTCCTGGCCTAGATGTTTCAGCATCTTCATGGCAATACCGTCGGGGCCGATGGATTTTGAGGGCTTAGCCTGTCTGATGGCTTCCTTGACCTCTGAGGCAGTGATGACAATGGGCGTGTTTTGGTTTTTGTATTTACGCGCCTGTCGCATGGTTCTATGTTTAGCTCTATCGGGTGGGGAATGTAGTACAAATTGTCTACAGAAGGAGTTCGCACATCCCCTAGGGTCCTTCTTCACCCTGTTACCGAAAGTAATATCAACTTTATCCTTGTGTTGTGTTGGATTAGATAGAGCTTTGACCGTAGTCCATAATTTGCCAACACCGTCAGAGAGGTTGCATTGCTCTAGGTGTTGTTTCCATTTGGCCAGTTTGTGTTTATCGACCAACCTACGAATTTCCGCGTTGAGATCCCTTATACGGGGGTCTGCGGGATTGAGACTTCGCACTTCATCTCTTTCTCTAGCCATGGCCGCTGCCTCCGCGGGGAAATTTGGTCTTATTCGGGATATTCGACCCGCAGGAATGAAGCGTCTAGAGGCCAAGTCAATGATGTTGCGGAAGTCTCGTTCGCCTTTGCGTACGTCCGTAGGAATGGATAGAGCAGCCAAGGATTCGTCCGTATATGTCTGAAAACTGTCCCAGTCCGCCTTGGTAAAGTTGATGTATGTACCATGCTCAGGTGTTATAAAGTCCGTCGGTCGTTCGATGGTAATGACTATTGGGAGATGGTCAGACGCCAACGTGAGTATGGGTCGCCAATTGGTGTTGTTCAATAGTCCTGCACTTACGATAGAAATATCTGGCGAACTATAGCAGTTACCCGATACTCTCGTTGGGGCGTCTCCGTTCAATGTACAGAAAGCCGTATCATCTATTTGTTCTGCGAGTACATGCCCCCTACTGTCTGCTGGCAAGTTTGAGTGCCACATATCGTGGTGCGCATTGAAGTCGCCCAGGATCACGCGGTTATCTCCTCGTAATAGCAAGCTAATGTCGGGGTGATAACCGGTGGGGCAACTTGAGACAGGGGGTATGTAGATGTTTATGATTTGCAGATCGACATCTCCTGTACGGATGGTAATACCTTGGCTTTCTAAGATATCATCCGTTCCTTCGATGGCGGTATCAAATAGATGATACTGTACAGAGTTGTGCGTTATGAACGCCAGACCACCTCCCAGACCTCCTGTTACTCTATGACGGTCTTTCCGGTGAATGTTATATCCGCCATAGGTAATGAGGTCCGACCTTGGACTGAGCTTGGTTTCTTGGATTGCGGCAAGTCATATTGCGTCATCAAATTGGTTATCTCTGCGATCTTACCAGTTAATCCGTTACAGTTGTGCTGTAAGATTTGGAAGTGCGCCGGTGGGGTCGATGTCGAGTTAACCAAAGGCGTGAGAGACGGATGTGTTCGCCCAGGTGTTGGTAGGCGAAGACCAAGGCTGTGCCTCAGCCTAGTTAGCTGTGGACCTGGTGTAACCGGGTTGGCTGGCGTCGTAGGCTGAGGCGTGTTACAGCATGGTGCTATGAACGCATCCGTCCAAAGATTCCTGTTCGCGAGCCCAGAGCATAGATGCACGTGGCATTGGCCTAAGCAGTTATTGCATTTGACCGATGACGCGAGCGTGTATAATCTTTGCCGACAAACAGTACACGTCGAGACAGGTGCAAGAAGATGTTGATCCTGACTCACGTGTAAACGGGAGGGGGGGTGTAAAAAAGAAACAGACAGAGACTGATGCTCGGAGTTGCTCATGTCTAAACTGCTCCGGTAGGAGCAAGAGTGTTGAGCTGCTGCGCGTGATGTTGACGCCATAAGGCACGAGCAACAGTCTGGAATTTGTGTGGCGGGTAAAGCAGAAATGCTGCTAGTCGTTAAGACATTATTATTATTATTATTAGTATTGCTACTAGAAGGTGGCGGTAGGGGTGCGCTTGAACGGCGCTTACCGCGGGACGCCCGACGGCGCAAACAACAAGGGGCCACGAAAGTACTAAAGAAAGTACGGGGTCTGTGGATGTTAAGGTTAAGCCCTGAACATCCAGATTTATGGAGCCATCTCTTACACGAGAAGCATTGCACAGAATGCGACCGTTTAATATATATTTTTTTGCAACAGACACTGCATATCCATTCTTTTGGTCCGGGGTTCGGCTCAACGCCCGCCCGTAACAAAAGAATATCTTGCAGCCCTGCTGCAAGGGGGGAGGATGATAGTTTCGGAATGGGACAAAACATACTAAACAGGGTTACATTGAAAGTGACAGTCCTTGGCCGAGGTAAAACCCCGGGTGGTTCCACTGCGCAGAGATCCATGGCGATGTCCTGGGTTTTCTGCTCTGAGAAGTGACTGTACATAGGGAACCTGTGAGAAATGAATTAGACATTTTCGTTGACGGCACTAAGCTACCAACTGTCAGCCACCCAAAGTTATTAGGGATGACATTGGATAATACTTTCTCATTTGCTGGTCATGTGTCTGCAATGGTCTCAAAGGTACGTGGTCGCAACAAGATCCTCAAGTCACTTGCCGGCAGTACTTGGGGAAAAGACAAAGAAACGTTGTTGACTACATATAAGGCCATTGGCCGACCAGTCTTTGACTATGCTGCACCCATATGGTCGCCTAATGTACATAACACCAACTGGACGAAGTTACAAGTCTGCCAAAATACTGCCATCAGAACTGCTACGGGATGTCTCCTCATGTCTTCCGAGTCTCACCTCCATCAGGAGGCAAAACTGCTCAATGTAAAAGAGCATGCGGAAATGCTGAGCAAGCAATTCCTTCTGAACTGCCACAAGCCAGCACATCCAAACCGTCATCTTTTGGACATAGATCCGCCCCCGAGAGACATAAGGAAACATCTCCGTAAACATTATGATGAGATCCGGCATCATATTACCTTGCCGTTTGATCTGCAGAATCATAAGCGGGCTCTAACCGATATCCACACCGAGTCGGTAGATACTTTTGTCGGATCTCTACCCGTGAACCCCGTTCTGAACAGTCCTCCACCGGATATTGCTGAAGAAGAACGCACCTTACCAAGGGAGACAAGAGTTACCCTGGCACAGCTTAGGTCTGGATATAGTGTAAGGTTAAATTCCTACTTGTCCAGACTTAATGACACAATCTCAAACACATGCCCTGCATGTGGTAGGACCCCCCATGATACTCTACATCTCTTCAATTGTTCATTTGAACCTACTCTTCTAACCCCTCTGTCCCTCTGGACAAACCCTGTTGAAACTGCACGTTTCCTTGGACTCCCCTTAGAAGAGCTTGATGAAGATCTTCGGAATGATCATACACTCTAGACAGGGCAATGCATTGTTAACAACAACAACAACAACAAGGAAAGGCCGGAAATCGGAAACGCTGAAGTTAGCTGCGTTTTAATTTATGACGTTTGCTTGCTGACGTGGCATGACGTTTAAGGGAAGTCTTCTGAGAATTGGGTTGCCAGATCGCGTAGTTTGACTATTATGGTAGTGGGTAGCCGTAACATGACCGTAACAAAGTTTTTTCTCTTTCATCTTTTTTTCATATTTTTAAGGAAATCTTGAAAACATTTTCTTATTAATAACACTTTATGTGAGAAATCGCAAAGAAATAAGAAGAAATTGCACTTAATAATATCAATAAGAATTTCCTCTTTAAACCAAATAGATTTGCGTATAGTTTTTTTTATCGTTTCCGTCGTTTCGACTACCCCTGAGCCCAAAAACCGCTCATAAAGACAATCTTATTAATTTTATTAGGCATTTTTGGCTCTGTGTATCATCTCATTTTAATGCATATTTCTTTATCCCTAGTGTTTTTGATGTGGTAGGGATCGATCTCATTTAAGATAGATGGAATAATATTGTTTGTCAAACTTTACTATGATAATCAGTTAAAAAAAAACTTCCTTGACGCGCACTGACTTGAGTTTGTTTGTGAATAACGTCTAAAAACTCTAGTTTTGATCAAATTTTAACACATAATCGTAAACTTTGAGATTTTTTGTGTGACATAGATATAAAATAATAACTTTTTGGCATCCAAAAAAAGATAAAAGTCACACTGCTGCTCGGGGAGTCCTATCGTTACATATGAAATTGTGTATCTTACAATTGTGGTTATTGCCAAAAAGTGGAAAATTTTTCGAACATTGCGCATTTATATACATATAAGATGATGGTAGCGTGTTAATAAATACCAGGGCTGCAAACCACATAAGTGTGGTTCGGTTCAGTGTTTCGAACCACTTCTTGCAAAACTTGTAGTTTTAGTTCGATGTAAAACGTGGAAATTGGTATAGGGAATTATAATTTTTAACCGAACCGAATCATATTTTCTTTTATGGTTTCCGGTTCGGCTTTTAAATTTCAAATTAAAAACGGTTGGGTTCGTGGTTATGTTAGGCTCAAGGAGTGAAACATGGGGTATTTCGGTTTAAAACCGGTTCGGTTCGTGGTTAGGCTAAAGGACTGAAAAGATGGGGTATTTCGGTTCGAAAACCGGTTCGACTCGAAACCAGTTAATAGCCCTGTAGTGGAATTCAGTACGCTATTTTAACAAGAGTTGTCATTGCTACGTTGACTTAACAACAATTTTATCTATTTCGCTATTCACTACAAGTTTATTTGACAACATTTGTTATTGAAATGTCAGCTGTTATTGTTAACGCGAAATAATTGTCGACCTATAATTTGGTGTTGTTTGTTAAAATAACAAATAGGTACTTTTCTTATATAATTTAGCTGTGACACTTCTATGTTTTGCTATGTGTTATCTGAGATAGTCACCTTTTGTTTCTATGCTTAGCTGAGAATCTGCTATGTTTTGCTATGTTTACCTGAGACAATCACCTATCGGTAGTTGTTAAGGGATATTGGTTCTATGCTTAGCTAAGAATCAGCTACTTTCTGCTATAATTCACCTGAGACAATCACTTATTGTGCTACAATTCACCTGAGACAATCGCCTATTGTTAATTGTTAAGGAAGAGCTACTGAATCACCGAATCGATAGTGCAAACAACGAAATTGTTAAGCTAACAACCCGTTTCATAGTATTGTTTAAAGTTACTGAATTCCACTACTGATAAATACATACATTTCACACTTTCTATTGTTAAGAGATGTAAATAAAAATTTTCGTATTCAGGATTTTATAATAAACGTAAATAGCCGGCGATAGTTCTCAATTTTTACTTTAACTTAAAATTACATTTAAATGTGTCACTTAAGCAATGTTTTCTAAAAAATAAAACAAACAAAAACCCTGTTATTATTTCCTTCTTTTAAGCTACCCATCCCATATGAAGCATATTATCGAAACTTGCTTACAGATTAATGTAGTTTAAGTTCATTCCTAAGTACTTATTCATAATTTTTTTTTCTTTTACTTAAAGGTACAAAACAGAACTATGTCGTCCATTTGAAGAAGCTGGTGAATGCAAGTATGGAGAAAAGTGCCAGTTCGCCCATGGATATCATGAGCTACGTAATCTACAAAGACACCCAA
The DNA here is from genome assembly GCA_964058755.1 of Campiglossa producta. Lineage (NCBI taxonomy): Eukaryota > Metazoa > Arthropoda > Insecta > Diptera > Tephritidae > Campiglossa > Campiglossa producta. Next base: position 53,913,090 of record CAXKVI010000005.1, on the reverse strand, counting down.
AGTACAAAACTGAATACTGTCGCACATTCCACAGCGTTGGATTCTGTCCTTATGGACCGAGATGTCATTTTGTTCATAACGCGGATGAAGCTAAAGCCTTTCAACAAATGCAACAACAACAACAGCAATCAAAAATACAAAACCATTCCAGTTTACATAACAGCATTTCGACTTATCCTTTGCAGTCTAAACAAGGAAACAACGCTGCTAACCCCAATCATTCGATTCCTTTGAGTCCTCCCCTGAGCTTGTCCACAGGTTCCGACCGAGAATCTCCAACAGGTTCACTATCTTTAAGCCCTACTAGTTCTATGACCAATTTTACATTTGGTGATCAAGTTAGCCCCGTTAATTCTGTTTTCCAAAGCACATTTTCCTACATAAACACTCCACCAGAAAGTCCAAATGCCCCAATTTCACCAGTGAATACACCACCACCTAATTTAATATTAAATTCAATACAAAATCAGACTTCATTATATATAAAACCTACTACAATTCAAGGAAAACAGGTTTTACAAAAGAGTTCTAGCTCCCCAATTGCTATAATCAGGAATGTAAATAAAGTTCCAGCCAAAGTTAATTCTGTTTCATCACTTAATAGTGGTGAAGATGCACGTTTGCCAGTTTTTAACAGATTGAGCTCTGCTCTTGAAAAATTTCCTAACATAGCTTTATAATTTGACGAAATCTCAATTTGCATATTATTTAAAATTCTAGTTTTGTGTTACTTTACATTTTTAATAATATATATATACATATATATAACCTAAATTATTTAAAATGAAACAATATTTTATAATTTATATATTTTATATTTAATATCTCTTTATCCAGAAAAATGGGTATACTAGAAAGGGTGACTTAGCTCATAGGAAACAGTTGAAGAACGATAAATAGGCAAAATATGCTTTTGCATTTATTAAATTACCTAGATATACACATATAATATTTATTTTGCATTCATATACATATAATGTATATATGTCTACTTATATACATTTATATACTATATGCTATATATACATAAATATATATTTCATTTCATTTTTTTATGCAAACAAATTTCTTTGCCACTAAAAACATTTTCACATAAATTATTAATATATAATTTAATTTAATGGATAATGTAATAATATAAATTAGGTGCAGTTATGAAAATTATAATTGAAATTAAGTCAATTTGAAATAAGAAATTTATATTTTGTAGTATTAAATTTGAAAATATATTTATCCGGATAACATATTAACGTAACTACCTGTCAACGTAAATTATTACCTACTTTTTGATGGTTTTAAAGAACAGCACATACAAGTATATAATATGTAATGTGTAATTCAAATGATAAATATTTATTTCCAATGCGTTACAAAAACTCGAAGATGGTTAACACTGACGAAAATTCTCAAAGTGCCTTACAGTTAATTAAATATATACATATGTAGATATATTAGTATTTATACCATTTTTATTTCATTGGTTCAGAGATGATTCATGAATTAGTCGTCTTCCTTTTATACTTTCGTTAAAAAATGCTTCCATTTACTTTTACATGTGCTTATACAAATTTTTGAATAAATATACATTACTTTTTCTTATTAAATGCTTTTAATTGTTTTATTTTATTCGCCGCATAACATTTCAGATTAGCAGATTGTATACTGACATACATGCTGTCTAAGGCCTTTTTGAAATTGCTATTAGGCAACTCTGATGTATATGAGGTGGTGGCCAGGAAACAAGTCTTAATGATTTAGGTATTAGGTTCAAGTGGCTGCCGCAGGCGCACACTTAGGCCAGTTTTAGAAGGCCTGTGATGATAGGACCAACACTAGGAAAGTCAGTTTCGGGACCCGACCATATGGAAAATCCCTGTGTTTTCGGCATTCTCCATATATAGTAGAATCCCGGTACTGACACTCCTCAAGTTTTATTCCCTTCTTTTAACTTTTCTGTTTCTGTTTTTGCACCTATGTATGTATAACTGAGGAGCTTCAAACCAAAACGCAATAAATTACCACCTAATTTTTTTTTGAGATATTGATGGGACTCGACTTCTCCTTCTGAAATCTATGTAACAACATATTTAAGCTGTAAAAACTGGCAATTCAGCCATTGTGTATCGCAATTAAAAATACGATTCACAACAAAACGCAATAACTCCATACGATTTTTATATTTACTAAAGTGAAAACTAAACTATATACAGAATTTTTTATTTTGAAATGACACATAAAAACGCTGAAACACGTGAACTCTATTTTTGGCCGTAGATTATGAGGGTGTCCTATTTGTTCTATATTAGGTCATTTTTGGAAAATATTGCGATTTTTTGCAGTATCATTACTTAGTATAAAGTAAAGTTTCTACACGAATGAAAACATTTTTGGAAACTGAATTGAACAATAGTAGCATCTTGTTTGTTGAATAAATTACTCACAATTACATTATTTTCTTCTCCTAACCCAATGGCTATTGATAGGAACTATGATAAATTACTTTAAAACTTGTATTTTGCTCTGGGACTCATCAGAAATTGATATATCGTTATCAAAATGACTCCGCAAACCCCCTTCTCTGATTATCCAAAAACATTCAAACCAAAATGCAATAACTTCAGTCGCATTCAAACCAAAACGCAATAAATATAAATTTTCACACCAAAGCGAAATAAATCCAAACAACTTTCTGCTTTAACTTTAACCCTTAAATGCATGAGGTCAGCGCAAAGCATAGAGACCAAGTTTTTCCTGTTTGAAGTAACCCCCTGAACACGAAACGGATAATAATTTTTAAAACAAAGTTCCCATTTTCCGGGAAAAGCGATAAAATTGACTTTTTTTGTACCATATATGGTACACTATTCATGGGAGCAAAGCATAGAGACCAAGTTTTTCCTGTTTGAAATAACCCCCTGAACACGAAACGGATAATAATTTTTAAAACAAAGTTCCCATTTTCCGGGAAAAGCCGTAAAATTGACTTTTTTTGTACCATATATGGTACACAATGAAAATTATAATAAGTTATAATATTACTACGTAACATTATTTTTTAACATTTTATGGTAATCTGCAAATAATTTCGTTTATCATTTAAACAAAGGTGCAAGTTACATTTGTCACATTTGAATATTGATCGGTTATTTACCTTGGTATCTCCCTTATTGCATGTTTCGTTTTTGCATCTTGCACGACCTTCAACAACGGGATTGTGATGCATGCCATCGAAACGTAAATCTTGTGGTGGTCCGTATTCATCTTGGGAACGAGAAGGTGGCGTTTGTACTACAGACCGGTTTCTGTTTTTTTTTGGTGTTAGCTGTCATATTCGTCAGCACATAACATATTTCCAGGCGAAACGCCTTTTGAGTCATTGATAGATATACTGGGATTAGCTCTTTTGAAAAGTAGCCAAGCATTGACCATGCATATATCCAATAGGTGATAAAATATTCTGATATACCACTTCCGACTTTTCAAACGACCGAGGTGAGAATCCATAAGATCTACACCTCCCATATGCATATTATACTCTTTAATTATTTGGGAACAAGAGATGGTAATAACTTTCTTCTCTTTTTTGTCCCAGCGTTGTATAACCTGATCTCCAAAGTTGAGACAAGGTTAACTACCCGATTGTTATTGGTACACCATATATAGTTGTTGTGAATTCTGCTGATACTCCTCGATTCATTTTCATCATAACCTTTGGGTCCGGGAGCTTGCAATTTTTAATTCGATTACGGTTGATGGTCCCAATACTCTGTATACCTTGTGTTCGTAGATAAATTAATAATGGTATAGAGGTATAATAATTATCCATGTAAATGATAAAGTTTTGGAAACGGGGAATACCACGAGTCATGCGCACTACAATATTAGAAGTGGCCTTCAGGTCTGGTTCTCCAGACAGTACACAATGGGTTTCGCCAGTATAAATTTCAAACTTGTACATAAACCCAAATACGTCACATATGGCAAAGAATTTAAACCCCCATTTCTTGGGTTTGTTGGCATGGTTCAATAATGTATGGTTGAACTGTCAGCTGTGGCTAACTGTTTTTTCATGCACAGTTAGTTTTCGATCTCTCAAACTATCACCATTTTTGTTTTCTTGTTTACATTGCTTTGCATAGTTCGTGGAAAAGCTACGGAACTCGTTTGCGTGTTTTAATGAGTTTTAGTTAATTTTTTTAGAAAAAAATAATTGTGAAAAGAAATTTAGTGAGTACTTTGTGATAATCTCTTTATAAAATGTGGAAAAACAAGTAAAAAGCCAGGAAAAATAAGTATATCGTTTGTGCAAGTGTTTTTATGCGTTTGTGGAGTTATGAAGGATTTAATGCATGTACCTTATATGGTACGGTATGCATTTAAGGGTTAAATCTAGTCATCCGATAAATGTAATTTTTTGGGGATAGGTTTGTTATTATATAACTGATGTCATAAATGTTTTTTGAAAATATCTATCCATTTCCCGGTAATCATATTTTCTCATTTATCAACGACCTTTTTATGTGTAACTTATTGCGTTTTGGTTTGAAGCTCCTCAACTATTTTGTAAAATTTTCCTTGTAATAACTTTAGTCAGATTGATGCATGGGTCGGCAGATTTGCAAATGCAGGTGTATAAGTGAGAGCGCTTATACACGCGCTGTGATCGTCCGAAATATATTTTTAACATTCGCTGACCAAACAAGCGACACCTCCACGCGATGTGGTTGCGCCCCTTGCTCAGCGACGACAAAATCATTTGGTAAATAAAGAGCGCAACTTGTCTGTGTGATGAATCCAACTTGTTTGACTGATCTTAAGATCTATGGGGCGCCGATGCTTGGATTGATGTACTACTTAAAAAACTTAGGCCCACTTGCACAACGCTGAGTTATCTTTTAAACTCAGAGTTAATTTAAAAAGTTGTCAAAAAGGTATGAGTTTAACCTCTCATTTGACCTTAACTCTGAGCTAAAAATATAAATTTTCGTTGTGCAAGTGAGCCCTATACGGCTGATACATTAACTCTGCTTTTGGGAGTTAACTTGAGCATAATATTTATTATAAACTGTTACGTAACTGCCTGGTGCGGGAGAGGAGGAGTGGCGGGTCGGCATGGTTGTAGCCCGGCTGAGGCTCGTCGGCATTGGGGCGCAGTTCTTGCCACTTCTCCTTTCCCAACAGTTGCGAAGCAAAATTAGAGTTCATGCCTGGGGAAAGAATATATGCAAAAAAAGAGATAGAGATATAGAAAAAGCGGGAGAAAACCTGTCCGAGTCAGGTGGAGCCTTCCCACCCCTCCTCACATCTCGTGAACAGCCTTTGGACTCTACTATGGCTCCGCTTCCCGAGTAGAGTCCCCTTAAACCTGACTAATGTCCGTCTATGTGTACTTACGTTACTCCATTATTTTCTCAACTACCCCAACTTACCATCAGTTGCCACAAGGGCAACACCTGCACCAACAAATGTATGTCTTTAGCCAGACATGTTATGGACTCAATTAACTGAAGCAAAGAACTCAACCCATGTACTTTAAAGGAAACTTTCTTTTGAATTGACAATATTCGATAATTTACAATTTTATTCAAAATATTCAATGATAGAAAATAAACCCTTACGCTAATTGAAAATTCATTCTTAATACAAAAATTTCTATTAATTATTTTCTAATCCTAACACTTAAAAGATATTCAAAATTTTAATGGCGACTGGCAACTTCAAAAAAAAATCTTAGAATTCAACCAGCCTAATGTGTTTCTAGTTATTTGTACACGGGCACACATTTAAATATAATTAACTATGTATGGAAGTATGTGCGCTCCTCTCTCTAAAATTTGTAAACAAACTATGTATATGTATGTGTATGAGGTCTCACTCAGATAAATTGGTAGCTACATTTATGTGTGTATGAGCATTCTCGCTCTGAGAAAAAAGGATCTAATAATATATATATGAAGGTATGTGTATGTGTGTGTGTGTGTGTATATTATTTTTCCTCTGCAAAACACTCACCTCGCTTTACAGTCCACGTTGGTACCAAAGTGACGGTGCGAGCTGTAAAGAAATGAGAAAAAAACAAACAACATACACAGGGCTATATTAAAGACAGTGGTTCAGTTATAGGTCTTTGACCGCTTGACCGTGGTCAAGGCTAATTTTTAAGAACAATTGTCTTTTGGGTTTTAGTTTAACAAAGCGGTTCGGTGCATATGCATTATTTTATGCATATTCTAAAAAAAATTTCGTATACAAAAAAAATTTCGCGATAAATCGGTTAAGTGGTTTCGCCAAAGCTAAAGTGACTAAGTTAATGAAAAATATAAACGCATAATTTGCGGAATCGAATCGAGAAAAAAAATCAAAAAAAGTTTGTGAGAAATTTGGAATTACTTTTAAATTGTGAGTGCACAACACTAGTGAGAACACTAGTAAAATGAACCAAAAAAATGTTTAAGTTGCAAACAAGAAATGCAAAAAAAAAAATTGTTATATTGTGAGCCAAGCTCGGATACTATGTTTAAAAATTATTGCTAGCAAGTGGCAGCACACACCTAAGTGTTTGTGCATACGCCTTAGCCGGAGTCGGCACGATAGTGAAAAAATTGTATATAAAAAAACAAAAAAAAGACTAAAGGTAAGAAAGTTCAAAATGCAATCGAACTTCTACTCACTAACTTATAAAACTAGTAAAATATGTATGTAAATAAATTCATAAATGTAACAATTTAACAAATCAAAAAATTCAGTTTGAAAGTTTTTTTTTCAAAAAAGTTAGTTGGGTAATGCACCCTTTTAAATGTACAGAAGTGTGTGTGATGGTGGTGGTAGTAAAAATTAAGAGTTGAAGTTGGTGAGCGTTTATATATTTAAATGTCGCGGCCTTCGTTTGGCTTCGTGAGCTGCAATAGAGAAATGTATATGGATATTTTTTTTTTTCAAATATTTTTATTTTTTCAAATTTCTTGATAACTTTTGTTTTCTGGCCCTTTAAAAATAAAATAAAAAAATTTTCTCGTTTATAAAAATGATCAGAAATCCATTAAATTAATTCCTTAAAAAAAAAAAATGTTCTTCTTCTTCTTCTTTGTTTGCATACGTGCTCGTGTATATATATACATACATATATACATGTAAGTGCACTTGTGCATATTTTAATATTTTTGAATTTTCCGAATTATATTAAATTTTATCTAAATTAAAAATTCAAGTAAAATCCAAAACGTAAAAAAAATGGGATTTTGGGGTCAAAAATTATAATTCGTGGTTTAAAATTTTATGGTTTTGACAAAAGTGCAAAAAAAAATTATTTACAACAACAATCCAACATGTTTGCTTGCGTTCATGCTCGTGTACATATTTACATACATATGTACACGTAAGTGCATTTATGCAGTTATGCAATAAAAAAATTTGAGAAACGGTTTTGGGGCTCAAAAATATTATTTAATATTTCACGAATATTTTAGTGGATGCTGATGCAATTAAATAAACGGTCCTTTTCAGGGCCACAAAATTTCTATCAAGAGAGATCAAAAATTACGAAGCATCATTTTAGTTATAAACAAATAAAAATTATAAAAAAAAAATGTTTCAAACCCTTGCCAGAAAACCACAATCTAAATTAACAAAAATCTAATTTTTAATCGGAGCTTTACAAAACGATAAAAAAAATCTCTAGCTTCACCAAAGTTATTCAAATAAAATTTCACAAAAATTATTTTAATAAACTTTACAAAAAAACAAGAAAAGGTTCTTCAAAAAAAATTTTTTAAAATTTCACAAAGTGACTTACCGGTAACTCTTCAGATTGCTTGAAGGGATTTATCTCGCCCTGGGGTGGCGGCTCTCCTGGCGCTGGCTAGGATCCTCTTGGGGACTCCTAGAGGTAAGGAAATTCACAATTTTGTTTACGCTCGCGTTTACTTCAACGTGAAACCGCACTTAAAATAAGATTATAATTTGTACACACGCGCACCTACACTTTAAGGTGAAAAACGCACTTTGTAAATAAACTTTGTTTTCAAACACTTTTGGCACTCGATCAAGACCGCGACTTTTTCAAATTTGATCTGTCGATCAGCGGAACCCCTTTTTATACACCATTGTCCTTGCGGCATTTCGGGCACCGTACGGCACGAATTGCCTGCCTGCTTTGGTCGAACCAATCCGCGTTCGACACTTAAGCGGCACGTATATGTGCATATGTACGAGCAACATTTTAACCCACTCACACCATTATCCACCCGCTATGCAAATATCGTAAAAACGAATAAGGGAGTTCGGTTAGCGGTTGCCCATACTTCTGCTCATATACCCGCTTGCGCGTAGTCAGAGAAATCTTCAAAGGCTGTCGTTACAGGCTCGCATCCGCCGATGGTGCCTGCATCATGGAGCGTGTGCGTAAAAGAAATTCATAACGCAGCCTTGGGTTGGTTTGTACGTATAGGGCTAACGTGTGGCCTCGACCCACGATCTAATGCCGGGCTTCAAGTTCGCTTCTTACCCACCATCTACTACAACATGTATTACACTTATTATAATTATCGATTTGTGAACTCTGTTTGAAATTTCGGCGGTATACCATTTGTCCAATTTTAAACGACACATCCCTACTCCTAGTATTATAAACCTTTTTACTGCGTTCGTGGGCCAACCTCAGCTCTTGCATGATTTTGTTCCTAATTACCTGTAGTTTATCTGCAGATGTTTCCACCTCGCAGCCTACATCCTTAACTGTCCCTAATTTTCTGTATAGTTCGTACGATGCACCATGTTGCACCATTGGCATACCAAACAGCGCGTAATATGGTGAAGTATTAATGGCGGAATGGGTCACACTTCTTAAAGCAAAAGCTGCATCACTGATGTGCTTATCCCAGTTCTTCTGATTCTCGCCTACATATGACCTAACTATTTGTAAAATTGAGCGGTTTACTCTTTCTGCCGCATTGCCTTGTGGCGAGTAGAACGCTGTCCTTATGTGTGTTGCACCATACTTTGCTAAAAACGACGCGAACAGTTCTGACACGAACTGTTTGCCATTGTCAGAGTGTACGTACTCTGGCACACCAAATACATGAAATACATCTCTTTCTAAAAATTTTACCACTTCAGCTGAGGTTGCCTTACGCATCGGTTTCAAAAACACAAATTTCGAAAAATGATCTAAACATACAAACACATAAACATTACCATCACACGTACGTGGGTATGGACCCATAAAATCGATAAATAAATGTTGAAAAGGGCGTTCAGTAATATGTTGTTTTCCCATCAACGGTTTGTGGAAAGCATTTTGTGTTTTATTGCTTTTGCAAATATCGCAACCTTTAACATAATTTTGCACGTCAGCCACAAGCCCTGGCCAATAATACCTTTCGCGGATACGTGCAAGGGTTTTATGAATACCCCCATGACCTGCAGAAGGCGAGCAATGTGACGCTTCCACCAACCCTGAACGCAGTTCAGTCGGTACCCAGAGCTTCCAGGCATGGTCTCCTTGAAGCCCTTCCCCCCTGTCGAATTGCGTCCGTCTATAAACATACCCGTCTGACACGCACAGTTCGGGTAGTTTGTCTTTGTTTGATGTCACCGTGTCAATCAGTTCTTGGTACTCAGTCGTTTTGAAGTACGGTGAGGTAACATCTATGTCTAGTACTCTGTCACTTAACAAAATTTCATTCATTTCGGCCCTGGATAAAGCGTCCGGTACTACATTTTGGGTGCCTTTACAGTGTTGGATATCAAAGTTGTATCCTTGTAGCTTCAAACTCCACCTTGCCAGCCGACCTGATAGGTCTTTCTGACCCATCAACCATTTCAAGCTGGCATGATCAGTTATCACCGTAAAGGGCAATCCCTCGATATAAGGCCGGAACCTCTTTATACTCAGGACCGCTGCATAACATTCTAGTTCAGTAATACTGTAGTTGCGTTGTGCCTTGTTCAACTTTGCTGATACGTAGGCAATCGGTCGTTCGTTTCCGTCCTCGTCTAGTTGGAAGAGTACACCTCCAACTCCGTCCGTTGATGCATCGCATTGTACATAAAAGTGTTTGTTGAAATCCGGATGGATTAACACCGGTGCCGATATCAGTTTTTGCTTTAAACAATTGAATGCTCGCATTGCTTCGTCCGTCATTTTGAATGCTTTTATCTTGTCTTTAGTGAGGCAGTCGTGCAGTGGTGCTGCAATAGTCGCGTAATCCTGTATGAATCTACGGTACCAGCCTGTCATCCCTAGGAACCGCCTGAGTTGCTTCGGTGTTCGGGGTTCAGGGAAGTCTCGCATTGCTGCCACCTTATTCAGATCCGTACGGATACACCCATCGCCTACAACATAACCCAAATACCTAACCTCTTTAAAACAAAATTTGCTCTTTTCAACGTTTATCGTCAATTTTGCATCACGAAGACATTTTGCAACACGGGACAACAAATCTAAGTGGGACGAAAAATTCTCGGAACAAACAAGTAAATCATCTAAATAAACAAACACAGAATCACGAAGCGAAGAGGGGATGACCTTGTCCATTAAACGACACATACGTTGTGCCGCGTTGCACAGTCCAAAAGGCATGACTGTGAAATGGTACAGAGGTCTACCAGGTACAGTGAAAGCAGTTTTCTCCCTGGACTTTCGCTCTAAAGGTATCTGCCAAAACGCGTCTTTTAAATCAATGGCAGATATGTACCTGGTATTCTGAAGCCGACTTAGAATACCGTCGATATGTGGGAGTGGGTAAGCGTCTTTGATGGTTCTATCATTTAACTTGCGGGCGTCCAAACATAGGTGATTTTTGGTTCCTTTGATCACTAATGACACGGGTGAACTCCAACAGCTGTTGCTTTCTTCAATAACCCCCATCTCCAACATCCTGTCTAGTTCTGCGAAGACCAATTTTTGTATTGCTGGGGAAATAGGGTAGTGGCGCTATTTCACGGGAAGGTGTTCATCAGTCACTTCAATGATGTGCTCCTCTACGTCGGTTTTGCCCAACCCAAGTACCGCGAATGAAGAATACTGTGCTTTTACGCGATCCAGAGCAACAGTTTCTTCGGGACTCAGCTCGTGTTGCACCGCGTCAAATGACAAGTCACCCTCGGCAGGCACAAGCTCTGACACGACGTTAACCTTTGATTGGATTTGGGGCCCCCTGCTGACTACATTAAGCTGGAAGGCTTTCCAGAAATCGATCCCTAGATAGACCTCTTGTTGCAACCCAGGTACTATAAGGAATTCCAGCTCCCGAGTGGTACTGTCCCAGAGCACTGAAAGAGTCACTACTCCTAGAACCGCAGTTTCACCCCCATTGGCTGTCTTTACGTTTTGTCCCTGAATCGGCAGAATCAGATTCTCTTTTCCTTCGAGCAATTTATGGGCATTTTTCCCTAAGCAGCTGGCCCCGGCCCCAGAATCTAAGAGCGCGAGCACCTCGCGTCCACCGATCTCCGTCTTAGCGAACAACCTGTTATCGCCCTGCACCGTAACTATCGTCGAAATTATCTTCTTCTTAATTCTTTTAAATAACTTTTGTTTTTCCCTAATTTTCCTTATCTTTTAAAAATTTCTCTTCTTTTTCTTGGCGTTCAACTCCTCACAAAATATTCTCCTTCTGGCTTCTTCATACTTTAATTTCCTAACGTGTAAACTATCTCTAATTTGTTCGATTTTCTTTTCTACCACTTTCTCTTTCTTCTCTATTTCCTTATCCCTCTTTAAGATCTCTATCTTCCTATTTTCTACGAAATCTCCGGGCGATCCTGGTTTGAGGCAGAGCTCCCGGACATCTCTGCCAACGCCCGGTTTCCCGCCTCTGGCTTGAACACACAAAAAGACGAATCACCACCACACGCAAAACATCTCATCAAATGAAAATTGGATTTACATTTAGTGTCCTTTGCTGCTTCTGCCGGGTTCTTTGTGTAAAAATCCACCGGCATTCCACAAGCATAGCACAACATAAGGTGAAACGGGGATGGACAAATATTTGGTTTTGGACAGGACTAACACTTTGACAATGGACATTTGATGACGAACTAGCCACATGACTAGGGAAGTTAGTTGGGATAGAGGGTTTAGGAGGGTTTTGGGTGACAGGGGCACGAGACACATTTCTATTAATATTAAGATTCTTATTGTCCCTACTGAACGCCTCAACGCTTAACTCGCTCTCCTGCTTTTCTGCCCAGACCTCACTACCCAATCCTATCTCACTTACTGGCTTTCCCCTTGACCTATTTTCCTTCATTAATTTTTCCGCCCTCTTACACTCTAGCTTTAATTCCGCCAAAGTTTCTGTTTTTGTGGCAAAAGTTAAGTTGGCCAGGTACGGCTTTAGGTTGCCCTTTATAATTTTGACCAGCTCGTTCTCCGGGATTCTTTGCCTCAGTTGGAACGTGAGATCGTGGACGTCGGCGTAGAACTCGTCGAAACTCTCTTGGGGCTGCTGCTTCCGCTCCATAATCTCTCGGATTACCTCATAATCTGATTCTGCCGACTTGAACTGCGACAAAATCTCCCTTTTTAAACCGGAGTAGTCAAAGGACTCATCGTCGGCGTGATCCTCCAGTACCTGCCAATACCACTTGAGAGCTGACCCTGTCACTAAGCAATGGAAGTCCGAAAAGAGTTGCTCAAAGGACAGTTGGTACTGGATCCGCATCCGTTCTAAGCGAAAAACAAAGCTTTTCACCGTCCTACCTTTTGTTGACCCGTCGAATTTCAGGTGCCACTTATCTAGATCCACCTTCTTCCGCCCCGAGTAGTTGAAATGGCTGTGGCCTGCATCTGTGTGGTTCCCAGTGCTGTGGTGGTTCGCTGTAGCATCCCTATTTCGTCCTGGCGTGGATGTGTTTGGTGGAGGAGCTGATGCAACAGGAGCGCGGATAGATGTCTCCACATGAGCGACACGATTGCTAAGGGTGGATATATCCGCCCTTACCTTTCGCACTTCGCCCATGTGACGATTCATCTCAGCGTTCTGCTGCATCATCACCTCCATCATACGTCCAAGGTGGTCGATTCGCTCGTCCACAGTTGCCTGCGTGCGCTGGTTGCAACCATTGTTTCCGCCGTTCGTAGCCTCTCTTCCTTCACCTCCAACAGCTCCTTCCCCGCAGTCAGACATCTCCATCAGCTGGTCTAATTTGTTCGAGAAACTAAGGGACTGGTTTGCCACGTTCAAAGTGACCCTATCGGTAACCGTCAATTCCTGTCGGTTACTCGGAATATCCACCTGCCCAAAAACCCTAGATGCACAACGGTTCAAGAGGTCTATCGGAACGAAATCGACCGGGAATTCGATGCCTGTATCGATTTGGGTGAACAAGGACCCTGCCACCTGATTTTGTAATTCCAAGTCCCGTGCTAATCTGCGTGTTACCCTCCTGTCGCTTGCTAAAATACCTAAGCCACTCTTTGGAATCGCCCCCTGGTCCTTGGACTTCTCCATAAACTAATAGGACAGGTATAAAAGGGAAATCCGCGACCAGAAAACCAACCGTACCGAATCTTACTAGATAGAAGAAAACAAAAAAAAACTGATAACTTTTCCCCAAATACCGACAAAAAATATAGGAGGTAAATTATGGATTAAATATTTCACATATATGTTTATTAGCCAAAAATGTAAAAAAGAAATTAGTTCAAATGTCAAATGTATATGTGTATATATATATATGTATATCAAATAAAAGTAAATATATATGTTATATAATAAGTGGAAAAAAATGCTATAGGGATTTCACATAAAAAAATGAAAAGAAAAAAAAAAGTTATTTCTATAATAAAGATGCTCTAAAGGTATATGTATGTACTTAAAAAATTTTTAAGATTAAGAAGAAAAGTAGAAGTGTAAAAAAAAACTATTGTAAAAAATAAAGAATTCTTAAATTCAAAAAAAATTATTAGTTTCTAATATACAAAACTATCGATAAAAACAATTAAAAAAAAAAAAAAAATACCTTAACGGATTTTTAGTTAAATAAATCTTTATAAAAAGGAAAATTGAAGTTAACTTCTCAAATGAAATAGTCGTACTGTTGGTGCATTCTGGTGTTGTCCTCGCCTGATGGACTCTGTGGGTAGTTGAGCAAAAATGAGAATTCTGTCCTAGGTGTAAGTCAGCTAATCCCCACTTAACTATGGAATGTGGCACGACAGCGTCTTAAGGCTGGCTCCAGACGTGGTTGCCACAATTCCCCCTTTACCCTATTAATTTACTCTACCCCCTGCAGACATACAAAAACCTCACATACGTACAGTTCTGGACCATACGTATGGCAGCTAATGTTGCATGCAACAAACACAAAAACAAGGAATGTCGTCTTAAAGTACTGCCGATGACTTCTGATACCACTTTTTAAAAACGTTGGAGTTCTTAAAAGGAACTCAGAAATCACCGCCAGCACTCCCCCCACTGTCTTGTCACTTAGGCACATATCGCTCGTTGCTTGCAACAAGCGATGTTGCCCTCGCGACCCTAACTCTGTCCGTGAGAAGGAAAAATTACGAGAGTGAAAGAGATAGGAAAACTGAAAATAGTATAAAGGAAAGTAAAAGAAAGTATGTTATAAAGTAAAAAAAAATTGAAATTAGGAAAATATGTGAAAATTGAAACTTTAAACTAGTGGGCTAACACGTTGGGCGCCATTGTTACGTAACTGCCTGGTGCGGGAGAGGAGGAGTGGCGGGTCGGCATGGTTGTAGCCCGGCTGAGGCTCGTCGGCATTGGGGCGCAGTTCTTGCCACTTCTCCTTTCCCAACAGTTGCGAAGCAAAATTAGAGTTCATGTCTGGGGAAAGAATATATGCAAAAAAAAGAGATAGAGATATAGAAAAAGCGGGAGAAAACCTGTCCGAGTCAGGTGGAGCCTTCCCACCTGTTCACGAGATGTGAACAGCCTTTGGACTCTACTATGGCTCCGCTTCCCGAATAGAGTCCCCTTAAACCTGACTAATGTCCGTCTATGTGTACTTACGTTACTCCATTATTTTCTCAACTACCCCAACTTACCATCAGTTGCCACAAGGGCAACACCTGCACCAACAAATGTAGGTCTTTAGCCAGACATGTTATGGACTCAATTAACTGAAGCAAAGAACTCAACCCATGTACTTTAAAGGAAACTTTCTTTTGAATTTACAATATTCGATAATTTACAATTTTATTCAAAATATTCAATGATAGAAAATAAACCCTTACGCTAATTGAAAATTCATTCTTAATACAAAAATTTCTATTAATTATTTTCTAATCCTAACACTTAAAAGATATTCAAAATTTTAATGGCGACTGGCAACTTCAAAAAAAAATCTTAGAATTCAACCAGCCTAATGTGTATCTAGTTATTTGTACACGGGCACACATTTAAATATAATTAACTATGTATGGAAGTATGTGCGCTCCTCTCTCTAAAATTTGTAAACAAACTATGTATATATATGTGTATGAGGTCTCACTCAGATAAATTGGTAGCTACATTTATGTGTGTATGAGCATTCTCGCTCTGAGAAAAAAAGATCTAATAATATATATATGAAGGTATGTGTATGTGTGTGTGTGTGTATATTATTTTTCCTCTGCAAAACACTCACCTCGCTTTACAGCAGTGGTAGGCACTTCGATTTGAGTAGTTGTAGTGGTAAATGCGAGAGTAATTTTGATACAGTGGTGCAAAGAACAAATCTGTCGCGTCAGTTGCTTAACCGACAGCAAGGTAGTAACAACAATACCGCTTCAAAGCAAAATTTTGATTATAATATTTATGCGCGCTAAAAATGAGCTTCAAAAATTTTTTTATGATTAAAGATGCTTTTGGGGGAATGCAATGTCTCCTATGCTACGCTTCGTTGGGGAACCGCGAATATAACATTAAGAGACATTACAATTCTTTTCATCAAGATTTCGATAAGTACGAGGGTGTGGAAAGAGACAGAATTTTTTCGTGACATAACCCAATATTCATTTGAAATTCAAAATGAATTGTTACTTCTAAGAAACGAAATGCCAGTTAATGATGAACCAGACATTACCAATTTCTGGAGAAACTTAGATAGCGAATTTTATAAAAACCTTAAGGAAATTTCCCTCAAGATTTTATCATTTTTCCCATCAACATTCTTCTGTGAGCACATTTTTTCTGACATGAAATTCATCTGTTCAAAACAGAGGAACAGATTGACTTCAAGAAATTTGTCAAATGCACTACTAACAAGAAATTGCCATAAATCTATATATGATAATGAGATCATTCAAAATTGAATTAAGAATTCCATTTTTTTCGTCATTTTCCAAAACCCATTCCTTATACTTTTGTAAAAGTATATTCTTTTTTTCCGAAAAAATTCTTTTTCCCATTTATTTTTGCGTTACATTTTAATCCAGCTATCTGAAATCGCTTTCATTAATTTAAAATCGCGCATAATTTACTACCGCATGAAACAATCAACAAAGCGGCGACACATGTTACCCCTTTGCTGTCTACGCCAAGACTGGCAGGAAAATGATTTTTTAACACCACTGTGGCTAACTTGATTTTTTGCTCTCAACAGCAACTGAAATTAAGAGCGTAAGATTACATGTACACGCACGCACACATGCGTGCTGCTCATTTGAGTTAGGAATGCCTATCAGTGCTTTACAGTCCACGTTGGTACCAAAGTGACGGTGCGAGCTGAAAAGAAATGAGAAAAAAAACAAACAACATACACAGGGCTATATTAAAGACAGTGGTTCAGTTATAGGTCTTTGACCGCTTGACCGTGGTCAAGGCTAATTTTTAAGAACAATTGTCTTTTGGGTTTTAGTTTAACAAAGCGGTTCGGTGCATATGCATTATTTTATGCATATTCTAAAAAAAATATCGTATACAAAAAAAATTTCGAGATAAATCGGTTAAGTGGTTTCGCCAAAGCTAAAGTGACTAAGTTAATGAAAAATATAAACGCATAATTCGCGGAATCGAATCGAGAAAAAAAATCAAAAAAAGTTTGTGAGAAATTTGGAATTACTTTTAAATTGTGAGTGCACAACACTAGTGAGAACACTAGTAAAATAACCAAAAAAATGTTTAAGTTGCAAACAAGAAATGCAAAAAAAAAAAAAAATTGTTATATTGTGAGCCAAGCTCGGATACTATGTTTAAAAATTATTGCTAGCAAGTGGCAGCACACACCTAAGTGTTTGTGCATATGCCTTAGCCGGAGTCGGCACGATAGTGAAAAAATTGTATATAAAAAAACCAAAAAAAGACTAAAGGTAAGAAAATTCAAAATGCAATCGAATTTCTACTCACTAACTTATAAAACTAGTAAAATATGTATGTAAATAAATTCATAAATGTAAAAATTTAACAAATCAAAAAATTCAGTTTGAAAGTTTTTTTTTCAAAAAAGTTAGTTGGGTAATGCACCCTTTTAAATGTACAGAAGTGTGTGTGATGGTGGTGGTAGTAAAAATTAAAAGTTGAAGTTGGTGAGAGTGAAAGAGATAGGAAAACTGAAAATAGTATAAAGGAAAGTAAAAGAAAGTATGAGAAAATGAAAATTAGAAATTGTGCGCTCCTCTCTCTAAAATTTGTAAACAAACTATGTATATATATGTGTATGAGGTCTCACTCAGATAAATTGGTAGCTACATTTATATGTGTATGAGCATTCTCACTCTGAGAAAAAAAGATCTAATAATATATATATGAAGGTATGTGTATGTGTGTGTGTGTGTATATTATTTTTCCTCTGCAAAACACTCACCTCGCTTTACAGTCCACGTTGGTACCAAAGTGACGGTGCGAGCTGAAAAGAAATGAGAAAAAAAACAAACAACATACACAGGGCTATATTAAAGACAGTGGTTCAGTTATAGGTCTTTGACCGCTTGACCGTGGTCAAGGCTAATTTTTAAGAACAATTGTCTTTTGGGTTTTAGTTTAACAAAGCGGTTCGGTGCATATGCATTATTTTATGCATATTCTAAAAAAAATATCGTATACAAAAAAAATTTCGAAATAAATCGGTTAAGTGGTTTCGCCAAAGCTAAAGTGACTAAGTTAATGAAAAATATAAACGCATAATTCGCGGAATCGAATCGAGAAAAAAAATCAAAAAAAGTTTGTGAGAAATTTGGAATTACTTTTAAATTGTGAGTGCACAACACTAGTGAGAACACTAGTAAAATAACCAAAAAAATGTTTAAGTTGCAAACAAGAAATGCAAAAAAAAAAAAAAAATTGTTATATTGTGAGCCAAGCTCGGATACTATGTTTAAAAATTATTGCTAGCAAGTGGCAGCACACACCTAAGTGTTTGTGCATATGCCTTAGCCGGAGTCGGCACGATAGTGAAAAAATTGTATATAAAAAAACCAAAAAAAGACTAAAGGTAAGAAAATTCAAAATGCAATCGAATTTCTACTCACTAACTTATAAAACTAGTAAAATATGTATGTAAATAAATTCATAAATGTAAAAATTTAACAAATCAAAAAATTCAGTTTGAAAGTTTTTTTTTCAAAAAAGTTAGTTGGGTAATGCACCCTTTTAAATGTACAGAAGTGTGTGTGATGGTGGTGGTAGTAAAAATTAAAAGTTGAAGTTGGTGAGCGTTTATATATTTAAATGTCGCGGCTTAATTTTTTCAAATTTCTTGATAACTTTTGTTTTCTGGCCCTTTAAAAATAAAATAAAAAAATTTTCTCGTTTATAAAAATGATCAGAAATCCATTAAATTAATTCCTTAAAAAAAAATGTTCTTCTTCTTCTTCTTTGTTTGCATACGTGCTCGTGTATATATATACATACATATATACATGTAAGTGCACTTGTGCATATTTTAATATTTTTGAATTTTCCGAATTATATTAATTTTTATCTAAATTAAAAATTCAAGTAAAATCCAAAACGTAAAAAAAATGGGATTTTGGGGTCAAAAATTATAATTCGTGGTTTAAAATTTTATGGTTTTGACAAAAGTGCAAAAAAAAATTATTTACAACAACAATCCAACATATTTGTTTGCGTTCATGCTCGTGTACATATTTACATACATATGTACACGTAAGTGCATTTATGCAGTTTTTAATCTTTTAGGAATTTTTCGAGTAAAATTTTAGAAAATAAAAAAATAAAAAAATTTGAGAAACGGTTTTGGGGCTCAAAAACATTATTTAATATTTCACGAATATTTTAGTGGATGCTGATGCAATTAAATAAACGGTCCTTTTCAGGGCCACAAAATTTCTAAACAGAGAGATCAAAAATTACGAAGCATCATTTTAGTTATAAACAAATAAAAATTATAAAAAAAATGTTTCAAACCCTTGCCAGAAAACCACAATCTAAATTAACAAAAATCTAATTTTTAATCGGAGCTTTACAAAACGATAAAAAAAATCTCTAGCTTCACCAAAGTTATTCAAATAAAATTTCACAAAAATTATTTTAATAAACTTTACAAAAAAACAAGAAAAGGTTCTTCAAAAAAATTTTTTAAAAATTTCACAAAGTGACTTACCGGTAACTCTTCAGATTGCTTGAAGGGATTTATCTCGCCCTGGGGTGGCGGCTCTCCTGGCGCTGGCTAGGATCCTCTTGGGGACTCCTAGAGGTAAGGAAATTCACAATTTTGTTTACGCTCGCGTTTACTTCAACGTGAAACCGCACTTAAAATAAGACTTATAATTTGTACACACGCGCACCTACACTTTAAGGTGAAAAACGCACTTTGTAAATAAACTTTGTTTTCAAACACTTTTGGCACTCGATCAAGACCGCGACTTTTTCAAATTTGATCTGTCGATCAGCGGAACCCCTTTTTATACACCATTGTCCTTGCGGCATTTCGGGCACCGTACGGCACGAATTGCCTGCCTGCTTTGGTCGAACCAATCCGCGTTCGACACTTAAGCGGCACGTATATGTGCATATGTACGAGCAACATTTTAACCCACTCACACCATTATCCACCCGCTATGCAAATATCGTAAAAACGAATAAGGGAGTTCGGTTAGCGGTTGCCCATACTTCTGCTCATATACCCGCTTGCACGTAGTCAGAGAAATCTTCAAAGGCTGTCGTTACAAAACTCCCAAAAATGAAGAAGATTTCAGCAGATTTCAGCAAACGAGCTAACGATTTGACCGCTACTGTCATAGATAAATAAACAATAAATATTTTTTAAAAAAACTAAAACTAACGCTTTTAGAGAGTATTGAATTAAAAAGTTGAAAATAATTTTAAAAACACTACACAGTAGTATTCTGGAAAAGGTGTGGTCCACTTTGTTCCATAATCTTCGTTTTTTATTTAAATTATTTTTACCTTTTTAGTGCAATATTCTTTAAAAGAGCGTGTTTTCGCTTTTTAAACTATATTTATTTTTTACTTTTTAGTTAAATGTGTTATGAAGTAATAGATAAATATATCGAAGTATACCGCAGTCCAAACGAAACCTCTGGGCCTCCACTTTCGTTTGATACCCATATTTTACCTTCCTGTGGCATTTTACCTGATTGTAGTGTGGCGAATGTTCTCAAGAATCGCTCATCTCCCAACTCTAGCGTATTTCTATCACTAGCGTCACTACCACAACTACAGCTGCGAGAGGCAGCTCGCGTGTTTGCGAATGTGGCACAAAGAGGAGATGACGATAGATAAACGCTTCGAGAACACTGTTGCACGAATAAACCAGAAAGGTGTAGACATTTCTAGGTTGTGAAGCGGCTGTCTGCTAGGGTATATAAACCGCGCAAAGACAACGCAAATCAATCAGTTTATTTTGAAGTGTTGTACAGTGAAGTACTGAACAGTAAATTAACCCGCGATATTGTACTACGGTTTTTAGTACTGAATAAAGCGTACTACTTATTAAACAGAATCGGAGTGTTTTATTTAACGTACAGTGATCGAACTCAGGGAAAATAATCAAGGAATCATCGAATTCGTCACAATTGGTGTCAGAAGCGGTATTGTTAAATAAATACAAGGACATTGAAAAGGATAACAAGGACATTGAAAAGGATAACACGGACACTGAAAAGGATAACTAGGACATTGCAAGGATATGGCAAAGTTTAATGACTTGAAGATCCAACAACTCAAAAACGAGTTGTATGTACACGTAAGTGCATTTATGCAGTTTTTAATCTTTTAGGAATTTTTCGAGTAAAATTTTAGAAAATAAAAAAATAAAAAAATTTGAGAAACGGTTTTGGGGCTCAAAAACATTATTTAATATTTCACGAATATTTTAGTGGATGCTGATGCAATTAAATAAACGGTCCTTTTCAGGGCCACAAAATTTCTAAACAGAGAGATCAAAAATTACGAAGCATCATTTTAGTTATAAACAAATAAAAATTATAAAAAAAATGTTTCAAACCCTTGCCAGAAAACCACAATCTAAATTAACAAAAATCTAATTTTTAATCGGAGCTTTACAAAACGATAAAAAAAATCTCTAGCTTCACCAAAGTTATTCAAATAAAATTTCACAAAAATTATTTTAATAAACTTTACAAAAAAACAAGAAAAGGTTCTTCAAAAAAATTTTTTAAAAATTTCACAAAGTGACTTACCGGTAACTCTTCAGATTGCTTGAAGGGATTTATCTCGCCCTGGGGTGGCGGCTCTCCTGGCGCTGGCTAGGATCCTCTTGGGGACTCCTAGAGGTAAGGAAATTCACAATTTTGTTTACGCTCGCGTTTACTTCAACGTGAAACCGCACTTAAAATAAGACTTATAATTTGTACACACGCGCACCTACACTTTAAGCTGAAAAACGCACTTTGTAAATAAACTTTGTTTTCAAACACTTTTGGCACTCGATCAAGACCGCGACTTTTTCAAATTTGATCTGTCGATCAGCGGAACCCCTTTTTATACACCATTGTCCTTGCGGCATTTCGGGCACCGTACGGCACGAATTGCCTGCCTGCTTTGGTCGAACCAATCCGCGTTCGACACTTAAGCGGCACGTATATGTGCATATGTACGAGCAACATTTTAACCCACTCACACCATTATCCACCCGCTATGCAAATATCGTAAAAACGAATAAGGGAGTTCGGTTAGCGGTTGCCCATACTTCTGCTCATATACCCGCTTGCACGTAGTCAGAGAAATCTTCAAAGGCTGTCGTTACAAAACTCCCAAAAATGAAGAAGATTTCAGCAGATTTCAGCAAACGAGCTAACGATTTGACCGCTACTGTCATAGATAAATAAACAATAAATATTTTTTAAAAAAACTAAAACTAACGCTTTTAGAGAGTATTGAATTAAAAAGTTGAAAATAATTTTAAAAACACTACACAGTAGTATTCTGGAAAAGGTGTGGTCCACTTTGTTCCATAATCTTCGTTTTTTATTTAAATTATTTTTACCTTTTTAGTGCAATATTCTTTAAAAGAGCGTGTTTTCGCTTTTTAAACTATATTTATTTTTTACTTTTTAGTTAAATGTGTTATGAAGTAATAGATAAATATATCGAAGTATACCGCAGTCCAAACGAAACCTCTGGGCCTCCACTTTCGTTTGATACCCATATTTTACCTTCCTGTGGCATTTTACCTGATTGTAGTGTGGCGAATGTTCTCAAGAATCGCTCATCTCCCAACTCTAGCGTATTTCTATCACTAGCGTCACTACCACAACTACAGCTGCGAGAGGCAGCTCGCGTGTTTGCGAATGTGGCACAAAGAGGAGATGACGATAGATAAACGCTTCGAGAACACTGTTGCACGAATAAACCAGAAAGGTGTAGACATTTCTAGGTTGTGAAGCGGCTGTCTGCTAGGGTATATAAACCGCGCAAAGACAACGCAAATCAATCAGTTTATTTTGAAGTGTTGTACAGTGAAGTACTGAACAGTAAATTAACCCGCGATATTGTACTACGGTTTTTAGTACTGAATAAAGCGTACTACTTATTAAACAGAATCGGAGTGTTTTATTTAACGTACAGTGATCGAACTCAGGGAAAATAATCAAGGAATCATCGAATTCGTCACAATTGGTGTCAGAAGCGGTATTGTTAAATAAATACAAGGACATTGAAAAGGATAACAAGGACATTGAAAAGGATAACACGGACACTAAAAAGGATAACTAGGACATTGCAAGGATATGGCAAAGTTTAATGACTTGAAGATCCAACAACTCAAAAACGAGTTGGAGAAACGTGGAATGGTAACAACAGGCAATAAGCCAGAGCTACAATCACGTCTACGCGAGGCTATGGAAGCGGAAGGAATCAACGTTGACGATTATGTTTTTCAGCTTTCGGAAGAGGGAGCGACGAAAATAGAAGAGCAAAAGGATACTCCGGATTCAGTGGCAAATGTGGACACAAACTCGCTGTTGGCTGTATTGGCTCAGATGTCGACGAATATAACATCAAAGTTTGAAGAACAGAAAACTTGCATGGAACAACAAGAGACACGCTTGGCATCTCAGTGGGAGGAAACGAAGACGCACATGGCATCTCAAATATTGCAGTTGTCTACACAGCTGGAGGAACAGGAAGCACGTATGTCCTCAAAACTAGAGGCGCGCATGGACGAGAAACTAATGCAGCTTGAGGAGAAAGTCGAAGCCGAGGTGGATGCGTTAAGAAGTCGTATCCAGGAGTTGCAGCTGAAGCGTCCAAGTGTTTCCACAAGCGTACCCAAGGTAAAAACCCCATCATTTGACGGTTCTGTTCCTTTCCAGGTATTTAAGCTACAATTTGAGAAGACAGCAGCTGTGAACAACTGGGGCGCTGAGGACAAAGTCGCTGCTTTATTTGTGTCATTGAAAGGACCTGCAGCCGAAATCTTACAGACTATTCCGGACGCTGAAAGAAACAACTATGAAGCGTTGATGGGAGCCGTTGAAAGACGTTACGGCAGCGAGCATAGAAGGCAGATACATCAAATAGAGCTACAGAATCGCTTCCAGAAGGCTAACGAAACATTACAGGAGTTTGCATCGGACATCGAGAGGTTGGCTCATCTAGCAAACGCAGACGCACCAGTGGAATACATCGAGAGGGTGAAAATCCAAAGTTTCATAAATGGAATACGTGACGTGGAGACGAAGCGGGCCACCTATGCAAATCCAAAGAGATCATTTGCGGAGACGGTATCACATGCTCTAACTCAAGAAACCGCATCTCTTTTGAGCAAACCATTGTACAAAGCTCATCGTGTGGAAGTGGAGACGCCAGACTTGGTCAACAAAATCGACAAAATTTTGGATGCATTGAATGGGGTACAGAAGAAAAGCGATGGCTCCATTAAGTGCTTTAAGTGCGGAAAATCTGGTCATATTGCACGTTATTGTGGATCTAGCTCCAATAATTCCAGTAATGCAAGCGGACGTAAGCGCAAGGCTGAAGGAGATGAGCAAGTCTCCCAATCCAACCAACCGTTAAACTAAAGAGAGTCAGCCGCAAGGGGCGTAGGCTGGCTCCCGCAATTGGAGGCCCCATAATCTCTGTCTCACAGATCGGAAGGAAGTCAAGTAATGTTACTGTTGGAGGACTCGTGGACGGAAAAGAGCGTTTACTGACTATTGATACGGGCGCATCTCATTCCATCATTCTATCTGATTTAGTCAACAAAGAAGTGAGGCCATTACATGGAGCAAAATTTCGTACGGCGACTGGTGAGGACACTCAAGTCCAAGGAGAAATAACATGTGAAATCGGAATTGGAAATGTCACCGTACTGCACAATTTTATAGTGGAAGATATTGTTGATGAGATCATAGTTGGTGTGGATTTCTTAAGCAACCAAGGCATCAAGATCGACATGCAAAACAGGACCATGAGCTATAAGAACATGGATGTGCCACTCAAATTTGGTTACGAGAACAAGTACATCAGTAAGCGGGTACTCGTGGAAGATAGTCAACAAATTCCACCGAAGTCGGAGGCAGTCGTTTGGGCAAGGATTGATGGAGATTATGGGACAAACAAATTGTGGGTTGTCGAGGCAGCAAACAATTCAAAGACGGATATACTAGTAGGAAAAACACTGGCTACGACAAAGCAAGATGGACGTATACCGGTAAGAGTACTAAATGAGTTCCGATCGCCGATCAAGCTTTCCAAAGGAGCTATATTGGGACAATGTCAGGAGGTGGAGGTGATTATAAACTGTGAACAGCTCCAGGGAAATGTCTCTACCAGCAACAGTAATCTATCAGATAATATCACGGCGTGGACGCAAGAGCTCGAAGAAGACCACCAGAGTAAGGCAAACCAACTTCTACTAAAGTACTCTACCATATTTGACAAGGATGGCTCCAAACCAGGTCGGACCAATGTAGTGAAGCATCACATTGATACCGGTGACGCGAGACCAATCCGCCAAGCTCCTCGAAGTGTTCCATTGGCCAAACGCCAAGTGGTAAGAGAAATTATTCAAGAAATGAGTGACAGCGGCGTGATCGAACCATCAGCTAGTCCATGGAGCTCACCGGTAGTACTAGTGAAGAAAAAGGATGGAAAAATGCGGTTCTGTGTGGACTACCGGAAGTTGAACGACGTAACGAAAAAGGACAGCTATCCATTACCCAGAATTGACGATACTCTGGACTCACTATCTGGTACGAAATGGTTCTCAACACTGGACTTGAAAAGCGGCTATTGGCAAGTAGAGGTGAAAGATGAGGATAAGGAAAAGACAGCCTTCAGCATTGGAGAGGGGCTGTGGCAATTTACGGTAATGCCCTTTGGACTATGTAACGCTCCAGCTACTTTTGAGAGACTCATGGATCAAGTATTGAAAGGACTGCATTGGAAAACATGTTTGGTGTACCTGGATGACATCATCGTGCTGGGAAAAAGCTTTGAGGAACACCTTAAGAACTTGGAGGAAGTTTTCCAAAGGATAGCTGGCGCCGGTCTGAAATTAAGTCCCAAAAAGTGTGCATTGTTCAAGAAGGAAGTAAGTTACTTAGGTCACAAGGTTACTACGGAGGGAATTTGCACTGCTAAAGAGAAGATCGAAGCAGTAAAGGATTGGCCAAGACCGAAAAATTTACATGAGCTACGAAGTTTCCTCGGACTGTGCACGTATTATCGTCGATTTGTACCTAATTTCGCCAGCGTAGCCAGTAGCCTTCATGAGTTGACCAGGAAGAATATGTCATTTGATTGGAAGAAGGAACATGAAGTGGCTTTCCAAACCTTGTAGGAACGGCTGTGCAGTGCCCCAATGTTAGCGTATCCAATCCCAGGCTCAACATTTATTTTGGATACAGACGCGAGCGGTTACGCGATTGGAGGGGTTTTGTCACAGATTGTCGATGGGCAGGAGAAGGTAGTGGCGTACTATAGCCGCACAATTGGGAAGCCCGAAAGGAACTATTGTGTAACACGGAGAGAACTACTGGCATTGGTGGAGTGCATCAAGCATTTCCACAAGTATCTCTATGCACAGCGATTTCACGCCAGGACAGACCATGCAGCCTTGAAATGGCTCTTGCAGTTCCGTAATCCAGAAGGTCAATTGGCACGGTGGATAGAGCGACTACAAAGTTATGACTTTTCCATAGAGCATCGCAAAGGCAGCAACCACGGCAATGCTGATGCAATGTCCCGGCGACCATGTAACCTAGAATGCAAGCATTGTTCGAAAGCTGAGGCCAAGGAAGATGTTATAGATGTGCGGCTAATGACTATAACATCTACGGACGAATGGAACATGGATCAACTAAGGAAGCATCAGCTAGAGGACCCAGATCTGGTACGTGTGATGCAAGGAATCGAGCAAAACGAACGACCAACAAGAGAGGAGATGTCAGCAGAGAGTCCTGTTGCCAAGTCATATTGGGCACAGTGGAACAGTCTGAAATTGGTATCCGGTTGCTTACATAGAGTATGGGAAAGCGAAGATGGTCAATGCGCTCGGAAGCTGGTAGTTGTCCCAAGGAAGAAAATCTCTGATGTTTTGAATGAGCTACATAATGGCCCAAGTGGAGGTCATCTCGGAGTCACGAAAACGTTGGAGAAAGTCAAGCAGAGATTCTATTGGGTTGGTTGCCGGCAGTCGATCGCGGAGTGGATTGCCAACTGTGAGGTGTGCATCAAAGCAAAGGGTCCGAAGTCGAGAAGTCATGGACAGATGAAGCAGTACAACACAGGTGCACCGTTTGAGAGGATTGCCATGGATGTAGCTGGCCCATTTCCTACTAGCAAACTCGGGAACAAGTACGTATTAGTTGTTATGGACTATTTCAGCAAATGGCCAGAAGTTTACCCGATTCCAAATCAAGAGGCAGAAACCATTGCAGAGATAGCGAGGTTTGGTGTACCGATGGAGTTACATTCTGACCAAGGCAGGAATTTCGAATCAGCCGTATTCCAAGAAATGTGCAAGATATTGGGTATTCGGAAAACTCGAACAACTGCATTGCATCCTCAGTCAGATGGCATGGTGGAACGTTTCAATCGAACCTTGGAAGAGCACATGAGGAAAGTAGTGGATAAGTTCCAGAAAGATTGGGATACGCACATCTCCTTGTTCCTGATGGCATATCGCTCGGCAATACAGGAAACAACGGGTCAGACTCCGGCAAAAGTAATTTTGGGAATGATCTGCGGTTGCCAGCTGACTTGAAGTTTGGGATAAATGCTGATAAAGGAATAAATGCCAGGAAATCCACTAGCATCTTGGAAGAAGAAATGAGAGAAATACACGATCTTGTAAGACAACGGACGAAGATCATGAGTGATAAGATGAAAGCCAGATACGACAAAGCCATCAACTCGGAAGGTTTTAAAGAAGGAGATTTAGTGCTGTTATACAACCCACAACGAAAGAAAGGTTTGTCCCCAAAACTGCAATGTAACTGGGAAGGCCCATATAAAGTAATAAAGCGGATAAATGATGTTGTCTACCGCATACAAACTGTTGGAAGACCACGAAACAAAATGAAGGTGGTTCACCTGGAGAGGCTAGCAACGTTTGGATCGGGAAATGTGTCTGATCGGGACGATCAGACTTAGGTGGAGGGCAGTGTGGCGAATGTTCTCAAGAATCGCTCATCTCCCAACTCTAGCGTATTTCTATCACTAGCGTCACTACCACAACTACAGCTGCGAGAGGCAGCTCGCGTGTTTGCGAATGTGGCACAAAGAGGAGATGACGATAGATAAACGCTTCGAGAACACTGTTGCACGA
This sequence comes from Campiglossa producta, assembly GCA_964058755.1. Lineage (NCBI taxonomy): Eukaryota > Metazoa > Arthropoda > Insecta > Diptera > Tephritidae > Campiglossa > Campiglossa producta. Next base: position 53,884,923 of record CAXKVI010000005.1, on the reverse strand, counting down.
ATAAACCAGAAAGGTGTAGACATTTCTAGGTTGTGAAGCTGCTGTCTGCTAGGGTATATAAACCGCGCAAAGACAACGCAAATCAATCAGTTTATTTTGAAGTGTTGTACAGTGAAGTACTGAACAGTAAATTAACCCGCGATATTGTACTACGGTTTTTAGTACTGAATAAAGCGTACTACTTATTAAACAGAATCGGAGTGTTTTATTTAACGTACAGTGATCGAACTCAGGTAAAATAATCAAGGAATCATCGAATTCGTCACAGTAGGCATTATGACCGATAACTTAGTTATCGATAAATATATCGAAGTCCAAATGCAACCACCTATCGTTTGACCCCCATATTGAAGACACATTTCAAGGTCTTGGGATAGTCATATGCCACTATCGGGTAGGCTGAAGTAGAGTTACATACAAGCAACATATGAATGTACATATGTACAAGTAAAGCCAATGAAACCGTAGTAAAAAAACTAGCATTATGTGGGAAAAGCGTCGAGCGCTTGATATACGAAAATTATGGCACAAAGCGGACCACGCTTTTTCCACAATACTACTGTGTAGGGTTTTTAAAAATATTTTCAACTTTTTAGTTCAATACTCTCTCAGTTTGTGTCAAAAATTTCTCATGCACATACAACTTGTATGGGAGCAACCGAATTTGATCGCACTGCGTAAAAACCTAACTTGATTTCCAATTTTTGTTCTGCGTGACATTTCGATTTGACGTTTGTACACAGCAAAGATAGAAACGCACGCACATTTATTTCGGTTACAAGGAAAAAAGTCATGCATGTCCGTGCGGTAAACGGCTGTAAAAGCGTGAGTTTAGTTTTCTTAAGCTATATTTATTTTTTACTTTTTAGTCAAATGTCTTATGAAATTATCGATAAATATATCGAAATATACAGCAGTCCGAACGAAACCTCTGGACCTCCAGTTTTGTTTTATAGCCATGTTGTAGGGACATTTTAAGGTTTTTGGGCAATCACATTTTGACGATAATTCAGTTATCGATAAATTTATCGAAATATATCGAAGTCCAAATGAAATCTAGGGCCCTCATCTTTCGTTTGATACCCGTATTGTAGGGAAAATTAAAGGTTTTTGAGTAATCACATTTTAAACGGTTACTCAGTTATCGATAAGATTACCGAAATATATTGAAGTTCAAAAGAAACCTGGGGCCTTCCCCTTTCGTTTGGTACCCATATTGAAAGGAAATTTTAAGGTTTTTGAGCATTCACATTATGACCGATAACTCAGTTAAGGGCCGTTCAAGTATTACGTAAGCAGTATTGGGGGCGGGACGTATTTTTTTTGCTTATTTTCGAAGACAAGGAGGGTGGAGGAGTTTAGATGAAGATTACGTCATGAGTAGTTATTTACTTTTTTACACGAATGTGTATTTGCATTTCCGGGGATTCCCGCATACGCATACGCGCTATTTACTTGCTTAAATGTTCTGTCAGTGTATTGTTTCGTTTGGATGAAATAAACGTTGTGCAAGCATAGTAAAGCAAGTTAACAATTGTGTTGCCGTTGAAATTGAAGTGAACCGCTTTGCTCATTTTCGATTACAAGGGGGATGTGGGGTAAATAATTGTGATTTATTATTGCTCACGTAATACTTGAACGGCCCCTTGTCGATAAATTTATCGAAATATATCGCGACCCAAATGAAACCTGGGGCGTTCCCCTTTCGTTTGATATTCGTATTGTAGGGACATTTTATGGTTTTTGGGCAATCTCATTTCGACCGATAACTCAGTTATCGATAAATTTATCGAAATATGCATATTATTTTCATTTTCATTTTCATTTTATTAGTAATTTGATCAGTTAACAAATTACAATAGTAGTCTAGTACAAAAATATACTTACAGACTACGTAGATATAATAGTAATAATAATAATAATACAATATAATTATGCTTGAGCAATTACAGATTTAAAAGTAGGTTTAGATACTGAGAAGTCGATTTCTAAAGAATTTGAACGAAGATTAAATTCAGTTAAAGTTCGGAAAATGGGAGCGTTAGAAGCATAGAGGGTCCGAATAAACCCCGTATAAAACAAGTTGCTATTTCTAAGCGGCCTGTTTGGTACATGGAATTGAATACCCTCGAGGAGAGCTGGCGCATCGACTGAACCGTTGATAATATCGTAGACAAAACTCATAGACAGCAAAGTTCTTCTGGATTCTAGAGACTGAAGGCTGATGAGAGCACATCTGGCTTCGTAGGAAGGAATCGGGTCGGAAAAATTCAAAGAACGCAGTGCAAACCGAACAAAGATCTTTTGCACACGTTCCAGCCTCTTGATATGACACTCATGATAGGGTCGCCAAATGAAACAGGCATATTCCAACTTTGAGCGAACGAGTGAGGTGAACAGTATCTTAAGCGTATAAGGATCCGTAAAGTCTGAGCTAAAACGCCGGATAAAACCAAGAAGAGAATAAGCCTTAGCAATTGTAGAGTTCAAATGTGTAGAGAACGAAAATTTTGAAATGAAAACTACACCTAAATCTTTCAATTCCGTAAGAGTCGACAGGCGAGAACCGCCAATAAAATAAGAAGTGAATATGGGATAACGCGATTTTGAAAATGTTACGTGAAAACATTTGCTAACGTTTACCGGAAGTTTGTTTGAGTTACACCGGACAGCGACATTGTCCAAGTCAGGTTGTAACTTATCTGAGTCTGACGAGTTTAAAATTGTAGAGAAAACCTTTAAAATCATCAGCATAAAGCAGAAAGTTTGTGTGTTGAAAACAGACAGAAATATCATTTATAAAAATTATAAAAAGTAATGGTCCAAGAATGCTACCTTGAGGTACGCCAGAGGTGGCAACAAAAGAGTTTGAATGTGCATTTTCAATCACAACTACACAGTTCCGCTGGTTAAGGTACGATTTTAGCCATGATAGAAAAATTGAGTGGAAGCCCACACCAGCCAGTTTTGAGATCAGTATTGAATGGCTGATTTTGTCAAACGCTTTAGAAAAATCAGTATAAACTGCATCGACTTGAAGGCGACTGTTGAAAGCTGATAGGCAGAATTCAGAGAAAATCGACAGGTTTGTCACAGTAGATCTGCCAGACACAAAACCGTGCTGATTCTCTATGATTAGGCGCTTAACGGCAAAATACATTTTCTGTTTAACAATATACTCAAAGAGTTTGGAGATGGTAGACAACTTGGCAATGGGCCTATAATTGGCAACATTGTTTTTGTTACCGTTTTTGAAAATAGGGGTGATGAAGGTCATCTTCCATGCATCTAAAAACTCACCGCACTCGAGAGATAAGTTAAAAATTAGCAGAAGTGGGGTGGCTAAAGCCAAACAGTTTTTAAAAAGATAAGACAATAAGCCATCAATATCAGTCTGGGTAGATAATTTTATACTTTTAATCCCATTAATGACATCGTCAAGCGACAGAGTAAGGGCGCCAAAATTAATAGGATTATCCACTAATGAGGAGAAAACCGTTTGGAGATCAGAGTGGGCCACGAAGGTGGACTGAAAAAAGTCGGCAAATAAATTAGCCGCCCCAACAGGTGAAGAAGCACGTTCGGAATTGTAAAACACTGACGAAGGAATAGACGAGCAAAGTTTTTTAGCCTTAACGTAGTTCCAGAAAGCCATTGGGGTTTACTTTGATGTCAGATTCATATTTGCTAACAAAAGACCTGTGGAGCCTCTTGCCTAACGCTTTGAATTTATTGGAGTACAAAAGGTATTTACGTTTATGAACCAGCAATTTGGTAGATTTGAACTTTTTAAAATATTTGTTACTCAGATTCTTTAATCGCTTTAATCTCATAGTATACCATGGAATTTTATAACAGCTCTTTTTCTTTCGAGGAATATTATTAACACAAATTTGATTCATGGTATTTTTAAAAGCATTAAAACACTCAGAAAGATCAAAACCCAGAAAAAGAGCTTCCCAATCAATCAAAGAGACCTCCTGAAAAATACGATCAAAATTGCCACGTCTAAAAGAAAAACCAGGAGATCCATTATCGGCAGTGATGCTGTCGAAAATGTAAAACTCAACGGCAAGCGTGAGCGGTAAGTGGTATAAACCAGAACTAGATAATGGATCCAGACATTCAGACAACGTGCAATTAATATTATCACTAATGAAGACAAGATCTAATATTCTTGATAACTGATTGGAGAAGCTATTTATCTGAGATAGATTAAAATTAAATAAATTATCAATAAGATACACCTCGGAGGTACTGGAAACATTCGTAGGGATTAGATTTGAACTATTGTTGACACATGACCATACAATATTAGGCAGATTAAAATCACCTAAAATACAGAAGTGATCATCAACATGATTGCGTACCAAGCCAATAATGTTATCAACATGCGATTTGTAAAGATGATCCAGACTTGCAGGAGGGATGTAGGATGCGCAAATAAAAATTTTAGAGGTGCCCTGAACAGAGACACAGAGTTGATCTAGTAGTGAATTCATGTCACTGAGATCCACTAATGATGAGCGTAGATGACGGCGCACAGCGATCAGAACACCACCACCTCGCGAGAGACCAGTTCTAGAGTAGTCTCGGTCATTGCGATAAACATTGTAAAGGTTGCAATCAAAGAATTCACCATCATAAAAATCAGACTTGAGCCAAGTTTCGACGAGAACAAATACATCGTACTCAGTATGTGAGCTAAAGTTGAAAAGCGCGTTAGATTTTGTTCTCAAGCCAGATACATTTTGAAAATAAATATTTAGTTGCGCTGAACAGCCGTCATTGAGACTACTCCGTCGGCCAAATTTATTACTTCTTTGGAAAAAGGTGAAATGGCTTTACCGTCACATTAGAGGGCCACAGTTCATCATTAAATAGTTTACTGTAGTCATTAGAAATCACCCGTACTTTAAAAGCAACTCTGACCAAGGTGTTGACATCGACATCTTTCTTAATTAACTTAAAGCAAGCAATTTGCGCCAGCAGCAGCAGCGAAAGAGCGACTACCAGCAGCAATCGACAAGTCAGTGTTTGATTTATTATTGTTGCGTACGTTGGGGAAACTGGTTTTGGTACCTGCGAGCGCAATCAACGGAGAGCCAGCGTCATTAGGTACAACACTAGCTGTGGTAGTAGTCAGAAGTGTAGTTGTACTAGAATTATCACCCACAGTTACAGACGAAGAGGAGCACGGCTTATCACTCTCAACAAAATTCACTGGCTGAGTTGATTTGTTTGATATTATATCTTGTGTTGTTTCGCCCTGTGCTGTACTATTTTGTGTTGCATTAGGTGCACTGACCTTTGTTTTTTTTGTTTTTGAGCGCGTGCGGATTTCATTTTCCTCATCAACTGTACGGCTCTCACCCGGAATTAACAAGTCGAAAAAACTCTGCAGCGCACTTAGACTTTTTAATGCTTTATGTATTCTAGAGCGCGAGAACATAGTAACACTTTAGGGGTGTAAAAGTAGGTCGCCTCCCAGTTGGTGCACCCTGGGTAACGCTAAATGACCTACATAGCCTACACGGCTAGTTTCTTGTATTGCCGGTTCTACGAGAACGGTACCAGTACTTGTGCTGTACCCATCGTGCCGAAACGACCCGGGTCGTTTTCTTATATCGACCCGGCCAAGAGCAATACACTCGGGGTGACCCTGTCTGACATTTAGGCAGGGCTACACCTCGCTACAACAACAACAACAACACTTGTCACATTTGTACATAATGTTTTTATTGTTAATAAGTAAATTAGCTGCATTTTTTTTGCAAATTTGTGCAATTGAAATGAATTTTGGAGTGACAAACACCACAAAATAGAAAATCGCCCGGTGAGCATTGATGACTGCATTTAGAGCACTTTCCCATTTTAGAAACGACAGTGTAGAAATTAAGTAGAAAAGATATAAAGTAGACTAACGAGCACGAAAAAACACGTCTGTTCACTTCAACTGTCACGGGAGAGCTGTATTAATGTCCATATGAAACCTGGGGACTTCCCCTTTCGTTTGATACCCATATTGTAGGGAAATGTTAAGGTTTTTGGGCAATCACATTTTGACCGATAAGTCAGTTATCGATAAATTTATCGAAATAAATCGATTTCCAAATGAAACGTAGGGCCTTCCCCTTTTCGTTTGATACCCATAGTGTAGGAAAATTTCAAGGTTTTTGGGCAAACACATTTTGACCGATACTCAGTTATCGATAAGTTATCGAAATATATCGAGGTCCAAATGAAACCTGGGGTCTTCCCCACTCGTTTGATAATCATATTATAGGGAAATTTTAAGGTTTTCGGGCAACCACATTTTGGCCGATAACTCGGATATCGATAAATTTATCGAAACATGTCGATGTCCAAATGAAACCTGGGGCCTTCCCCTTTCGTTTGATACCCATATTGTAGGGAAATTTTAAGGTTTTTGGGCATTCACGTTTTGACCGATAGCTCAGTTATCGATAAGTTTATCGAAATATATCGAGGTTCAAATGAAACCTGGGGTCTTCCCCACTCGTTTGATACTCATATTATAGGGAAATTTTAAGGTTTTCGGGCAACCATATTTTGGCCGATAACTCGGTTATCGATAAATTTATCGAAACATGTCGATGTCCAAATGAAACCTGGGGACTTCCCCTTTCGTTTGAGACCGATATTGTAGGGAAATTTTTGGGTTTTTGGGCATTAACATTATGACCGGAAACTCAGTTAACGATAAATTTATCGAAATATATCGAGGTCCAATGAAACCTGAGGACTTCCCCTTCGTTTGATACACATATTGTAGGGAAATTTTAAGGTTCTTGGGCATCCACATTTTGACCGATAACTCAGCTATCGGTAAATTTATCGAAATATATCAAAGTTCAATTGAAACCTGGGGCCTTCCCCTTTCGTTTGATAGCCTTATTGTAGAGAAATTTTAAGGTTTTTGGGCATTCACATTTTGACCGATAACTCAGTTATCGATCAATTTATCGAAATATGTCGATGTCCAAATGAAACCTGGGGCCTTCCCCTTTCGTTTGGTACCCATATTGTAGGCAGATTTTAAGGTTTTTGGGCAATCACATTTGAACCTATAACTCAGTTATCGATGAATTTATCGAAATATATCGATGTCCAAATTAAACCTGGTGCCTTCCCCTTTCGTTTGGTACCCATATTGTAGAGACATTTTACGGTTCTTGGGCCCTTGGGGCTTAGACCGAACGAGAGTTCTTCTAATAACTTTAAACGAGCTAAACTTGTATATTTACATATTTGTATATTTGCAGGTTCGGTACTATCTTGAAAACCGCTTGACCGAATGGGATGAAATTTGGCATATAGATAGTATGATTTATTCTAAGACTATACACTTTGGGGTTGCCACTTGGGGCGGTTTACAGGGTTGCCACCTATTTAAATTTTTTTTATTTATGGAGCTTGATATGCCAATATGGGTATCAAATGAAAGGTATTTTCGCTGACATACCAACTAAAATATTTTCAAGTAGTGTAGTCGCCTATGGTTGCCACCTTACCGGAGTATATTTGTATATTTGTAGGTCCGGTACTATCTCGAGAACCGCTTGACCGAATGGGATGAAATTTGGCACAAAGATAGTATGATTGATTCGAAGACTATACACTTTGGGGTTGGCACTTTGGGTGGTTTACAGGGTTGCCACCTATTTAATTTTATTTTATTTATGCAGCTAGATATCCCTGCCCGCTGAGCTATTTAAATGCGGCGGCGAGGAGCTGGTAAGGTGCTTGCATCAGCTCTTGTGCAGAATATGGTCGGATGAATGCATGCCTGAAGATTGGAATCTAAGTGTTCTCTGCCCAATCCCTAAGAAGGGTGATCCCGCAAACTGCGCCAATTATCGTGGAATCAGCCTTTTGAGTATCGCATATAAGGTCCTATCAAGCGTATTGTGCGAAAGACTGAAGCCTGACGTAAACCGACTGATTGGACCTTATCAGTGTGGCTTCAGACCTGGTAAATCTATCATCGACCAGATTTTTACAATACGCCAAATCTTGGAAAAAACCCGTGAGAAAAGGATCGACACACACTATCTCTTTGTTGATTTTAAAGCCACCTTCGACAGCACGCAAAGGAGTTGCCTATACGCCGCTATGTCTGATTTTGGTTTCCCAGCAAAACTTATTAGGTTAGGTTAGGTTAGGTTGCGAGGGCAGGACAGAGTGCAGGACCCTGCCCACCACTTAGGCCAGTCAAGTTGGCCCATTGTGATACCCTATGCGGTCTTAAGACCCACCCCATATCCGAGAGACAAACATCAACACTCTCACATTCTCACAACTTGGATTAGAGGATCAAACCAGCTCGTGGAATCAATGAATTTCGATAGAGCCCTAATATCCATTTTTGAAACCTCCGTGAGGTCATCGATGAACGGTTGGCCGAGAATAGCCAATCGTCTTCTGCTGAGTGCAGGACAATGACACAGCAGATGTTGAACACTCTCCTCCTCTTCAATACATCTGCAACTGCGACAGTAATCGTGAGTTATTACGCCCATCCTAGCACCATGTGTGCCTATTAAGCAGTGCCCTGTTAACACCCTTATCAGTGATGAGACACCGGATTTATTAAGTGACAGCAGACAGTTAGTGCGTCCTTTGTTGTACGAAGGCCAAGTTAGCCTTGATATCTCGCACGTCGAGAGACCTGACCAGAGCTCATTTGCCCTTTGTAAGGTATTTGTGCTAGCTCGGAGTTTGAAAGATGCCATGGGAATGCCTACCAGATCATTTCCTGGAAGGAGATGAGTGGTGGTACCTCTTCTGGCCAGCTCATCCGCTATACAGTTGCCTTCAATATCCCTGTGACCAGGTACCCAAATAAGGCTGATACTGAAGTGCTGAGCCATCTCGTTAAGAGATCTGCGGCATTCAGTTAGCGACTTTGTGTTGTCGACATATGAGTTCAGTGCCTTTAGCGCGGCCTGACTATCTGAGAAGATAAATATCCGTTTGCCGTTTTGGGGCGTAGACGCTAGGCTTTTCACTGCACCGTGTATTGCCAGCATTTCTGCTTGGTACACGCTGCAGTGGTCGGGAAGACGAAAGGAGATCTCTAGTCCCAGGTCCGGTGAAAAGATACGTCCACCCACCTTCCCTTCAAGCTTAGAGCCATCGGTGAATATGTTCATGGCATTCCGCACAGTATGCGGTCGGTAATCCCATTCTTGTCTTGTGGGTATTTTCACCTCGTAGTTCCTAACGAACACGTTGCTTGGCGTGCAATAGTCAGTATGCAATGGTATGCTCACAGGTGCATGGGAGCCTAAAATTGTGGCGTGACCACATGTACCGCCCTTCCATACGTCGGTCTCCCTTAGTCGCAGAGCTGTAATCACAGCCATTTCTTTAGCCACCAGATCGAGTGGTGGAAGATTCAGCATCGTGTTGAGTGCTTCTGTCGGAGTGGAGCCGAGGGCCCCGGTTATGCAGAGTTCTGAACTCCTTTGGACTTTTTGTATCTGCTTGAGGTACGTGTTCTTGGTAAGTGCCGGCCACCAGACCAGCACACCGTACAGTAAAATTGGACGAACAATAGCTGTGTATATCCAGTGCACCACTTTGGGAGAGAACCCCCACGATATACCAATTGCTCTCTTGCAAGTAAACAACGCGCATGTTGCCTTTTTAACTCGTTCCGCTATATTGTCGCTCCAGAGTAGTTTCCTGTCTAGAATAACTCCTAGATATTTGACTTTGTCACTGAGTACTAAAGTTGTATTCCCAATTTTTGGTGGTATTAAGTTCGGTATTTTGTACCTCCTAGTGAAGAGGACAAGTTCGGTTTTCTCGGGGTTAACCTCCAAACCTGAAGCGTTCGCCCAGTCGCATACTTTAGTCAGAGCATTTTCCATTAAATTGCAGAGGGTTTGAGGAAATTTTCCCCGAATGATAACGCAGATGTCATCGGCGTACGCGATTACTTGGTAGCCTTCAGCTTCCATGAGACGTAGAAGTTGGTTTACAGTAACCAGCCACAGGAGCGGAGAGAGAACACCTCCTTGCGGGGTACCTCTGTTAACGAGTCTGTGAACCGTATTACCGCCTAGCTCCGTTGTAATCCGTCTGCTAATAAGCAATTTGCGGATAAACTCCACAAGGCAGGCATCGACCCGCAGACCCGTTAACGCCGAGGTGATGGCTTCCGGTAGAACGTTGTTGAAGGCACCTGCTATATCAAGGAAGGCCACCAGTGTATATTCCTTTGTGTCAATTGACTTTTCTATAACAGATACCAGAGAATGCAAGGCAGTGTCAGTCGATCTACCTTTACTATAGGCGTGTTGAGCCCGCGACATGTGAGTTGAGTCTATCGATCTTCTGACATAGTCCTCCAAAAGTCTTTCCATAATTTTAAGTAGAAATGAAGATAGGCTTATTGGCCTAAAATCATTAGGTTTAGAATGGGATGGTTTCCCGGATTTTGGGATAAATACTACCTTAACCTCTCTCCATGATGCAGGTACATAGTTGAGCCTGAGGCAACTAACAAACATGGTCTTCAGCCAGGGCTTAATAAGCTCGGCTGTTTGTTGTAACTGGGCCGGGAATATTCCGTCCGGTCCTGGCGATTTGTAGGGCTTGAGACTGGCCAAGGCCCAGTCCAGCTTTTTATCATCGGTTATTTCCTTTATCAGCTGATCCGAAAGCATTTCATTCCCGACCGTAGTAGTAGCCGTGACTGTGCATGTCGGAAAGTGAGCATCCAGAAGCAGATTCATTGTGTCAGTGCTCGAATCGGTCCAATTCCCATCCGGCATTTGTATGTGGCTCAGTGTCGCTGGCGATTTTGAGAGCACCTTCCTCAGGCGCGAAGCTGCAGATGTTGATTCGATATTGTTGCAGAAATTCACCCAGGAGGCCCGTTTGGCCTTGCGAATTTCTTTCTTGTAGTTACCAAATTTAGTTTTGTGAAGAGCCCAGGATGTTGCGCTACCATCCTGTTTGGCTTTGTTAAAGGCCGACCTACATGTCCTTCTGAGATTATCTAGATCGGACGACCACCAGCGTGGTCTGTGGGTTTCAGTTAACTTTTTAGGCGGACACGCCTTGTCTAGAGCAATCTTGCAGTGTTGATTGAAGGACCTGACGAGGTCGTCTAGCTCCTCTTCCTTTCTAGGTGTTACCAGCTGATTTGACAAATATTTGCGAATAAGCTTTTGGTAGTAACCCCAATTTGTTTTCCTAATATTCTGTATATATTTCGGACTTGTATGTATATCTACTAAGGAGAAGCTATTGTATCTATGGTCTGAGAAGGAGTGCTCGCCTAACACCCTCCATGATTCTATGAGGTGACTGTGAGAGTCAGTGACCAACGTTATATCGAGAACTTCCTCTCGGTTTCTTGTTACGAAGGTGGGTTCATTCCCCGTGTTACATATACTTAGGTTAGTGCCTAGTAGGTAGTTATAGAGTGACTCACCTCGCTCATTTGTGTCAGTGCTGCCCCATTGGTTGGGATGGGCATTAGCGTCGCTGCCTAGCACGATGATATCGTCCCGTGGTTTTGTGGAACTCACGAACTCTCTGAAGTTGTTTGATGGTAGTGGTCCTTGGTGATCGTGAGCTAGATAGAATGATGCGAACCTGCAACTTCTACCTAGCCCCTCGACGCTTATCGCTGTCAGATCTCCGTCACTAAACTGGGGTAAGAGAAGAGCGTTAATATTTGATTTAACTAAAATACACGTTCGAAGTTTACCTTTACCTGTTGCGCTATAAAGCTTGTAAGTAGGGGTCCTCAAACCACAGATCCTATCTCCAGTGATCCATGGCTCTTGCACCAGGACAATGTCTACTGCGCCTTTTGAGAGCTGCAGTAGTAGTGCGGCCGAAGCAGCTTTGCAGTGATGGAGATTAATCTGGAGGACCCTCATCACTTTTTTTAGCGCTCTCCTCTGTGAGCGTCACGTCCGAGTCGCCGTCGCTCAGAAGCTGACTCTCGGAGTAGAGTCTCCTGAGAGCCGAGCCACCGTCCGAGCTGGACGACGCGAACCCACTCCCTGTGTCAGACGCCACTGACTGCCTGTCATCCGCGTCCACCTCCATATCATTTTCACTGGGGGGGGGGGAGCTCCACCTCCGGATTAGAGGTGAGGTTGGCTAGGGCCTCGGTATCGGACTTATATACCTTGAGGACCACCTTTTCATAGCCATACCTCACTACGTACTTGCATCGGGCCAGAGCCTCGATGCTTGCCTCATCCAGAAGCAGAACGATCTGCATGGTAGCCTTATCGGTCTTATCCACGTTCACCACCCTCCAGTTTGATGTAGGCAGCTCAGGGTTGTACTCCTGCAGCACATCTAAAATCTCATCTGGTTCCGTGCAACCAACTGGAATCCAGACTCTAGCCCTTGGGCGTTGCGGGATATCAACCGCGTCCACTGCCCTCAAGCGCGCGCCGGGATAGACTTCTCCTATGCGCTGTATGCCAATTTTGTACAGGTCCACGGACCTGCTGTCATCGCAAGCGATCAGCTTCACGTTGCCCTGGTACCAACCCGCATCGGCGTAGTTGGGTGGAGGACCAGGGTTGTCACGTTTGACCTGTACAGCCACCTTTGCGAGCGCGGCCCTGATCCACTTCCACTGCTGCTTGGGGATCCTGCCGTCTACGTTGCTCTCATCTATTACTCCAATGATCTTGCGATCCTTGGCAATGTCAGCGAAGGACCTCGTCGGTCCTCCTATTCTGGCCCTTTTCGGTGCCGTAGGGATGGTTTCCTCCAGCGATCGGTTTCGCTTAGAGGTTTCCCCCTTGTTGTTAGCGCCATACAGCTCAACCTTAAAATCCGGCAATATCCGCCGAGCCCACGCAAGATCGCGCTGGAGCTTCGCCCAGGCCTCTGCCGAAACGTCTTCCTCCCTTATCGGTGAGGTCGCGTTCTTAAACAGGATCCGGGCTGCCGACCGCTTGTCATTGTGGTTGGGCTTGGTGGATTGCCTGCCCGCCAGGTCCTCGACCCTAACGAGAGCACCAACATTCCTGGAGCCCCCAGCCAAGGGCTCACCAGACGCTTTACGCTGAAAGGCAAGACCACTTGTGGAGGCTACGGGGTTGATAGCCTCGTTTTTGGCCTCCCGATCGGAACCCCTGGAGGAGGCACCGATCATCGGACTACTCAGACCGGTTTTACACTCGGCCCTACTACGTCGAGCTGCAGCAGCAGCAATGAAACGCTGGGGAGTCCTCTCAGCTTTACTAAGGTCCGGCTTGGCCGTGACCTTTTTAACGGAGCGAACTCCAGTTGGCTTTTTTTGAGGAGACCCAGACTCCTTATTTTTGTTGTTGTTGTTGGGACAGTTGTTCATATTTGAACCCACGAGCTGCGGAAGGTCCACCCTGGGCAGAGATCCGCATACCCAGGGTAAGGCTAATTAGAATCGGAGGTCGCCAGGTATCCGAAGCACTCCGTTAGCGACTGGGCTATTTTAGGGCCCCCAGCCAGGCTGATCCTCGGCACGGGTCGTATGACACCTTGATCCAGCCCATTTCAAGGAGGGAAGATAGGAAAGGGGAGGGAGTGGACTGTGATAGAGGCTACGAGTAGCGGAAGGAAAATCAGGTAAGAGGGGGGGGGGGGGGGGGAGAGGTCGCCGCTCGAATTAGCCGCCGAAGCGTTACCGGGTGTCACCACGTGGAGGCTCCACGCCCACTTGGAGGAGGAGGGTGCATGCACCTACGAGTCGACGGTTTGAGGTGGCGCTGGTGTGTGCAAGGCGCGAACACCCCCATAAAAGACACTCAGCAAAACTTATACGGCTGTGCAAAATGACGCTGAACAACACCACCGGCTCGGTTAGAATTGGGAAGGACCTCTCCGAGCCGTTCGAAACTAAACGAGGTTTCAGGCAGGGCGACCCCCTATCGTGCGATTTCTTTAATTTGATGCTGGAGAAAATAATACAAGCTGCAGAACTTAACCGCGCTGAAACAATATATTACAAGAGCGTACAAAGGATTACTTAGTTCTCTGTAAAACTCAGTTTTGTCGCAACCCGAAACGATTTTACAGCTTTGTTTCACACACGTTTTCAAAATAGTCCTTATCCGTATCACCTGAAAAGTTCAAATTGCGTTCTTAATCCTGTTATCGATCATGGTATTGTTCTTCAGAGTCTTAAAACATTGAAACCGAACTTTTCTCCGGGTCCCGATGGTGTTCCCAGCTGTATACTTAAGTATTGTGCTGAAAATTTATCTGGGCCAATCTTAAAATTATCTCTTGAGTCTGCATCGTTTCCATCACTATGGAAAACATCTTTTATTATACCTCTGCATAAAAAAGGTAGTAGGTCAAATATCGAAAACTACAGGGGCATAGCTAAGCTCTCAGCCATTCCTAAGATGTTCGAACAGATTATTACAAGCCAACTTCAATATCAGTGCACTTCTTTATTATCACCCTCTCAATATGGTTTTATACGTCAACGGTCATCCACAACCAACTTGCTAGTATTTACCTCGCTAGTAATTGATGGCTTTATGAAGAAGAAGCAAACGGATGTCATCTATACTGACTTCAGTAAGGCATTCGACTCTGTCAATCATGAACTTCTTATTCATAAACTTGATCTGATAAACGACTTACCTCAGATAATCTTACACTCCAAAACCCTGATGTACGCGGATGACGTAATACTCTGTTACACATATTCTTATAATGACACGGATTCCTTGAATCTCCTTCAGGCAAATGTCATTTCACAGAGTAAAACCAGTTTTAAAACCTTATATGCTAAATAGCACCTCTTTGGAGCGCATCTCTATTGTAAATGATCTAGGTGTTCTTTTTGATCCAAAACTGAGTTTTAAAATGCATATCTCGTCTAGTTCCAACAAGGCGATGGGTGTACTTGGATTTGTCAAAAGATGGGCTAAAGAGTTTGACGACCCGTATCTTACTAAGCTCCTTTACACATCGTTGGTTCGTCCAATTGTTCAATATTGCTCATGTGTGCGGTGTCCTGTGTATCAAACCCATATAAACCGAATTGAGTCAGTTCAAAAACAATTTTTAGTCTTTGCCCTTCGCGGCCTCAATTGGGACTCACATCGTCATCTTCCACCTTACTCAAGCAGGCTTCTTCTTATTCGCTTACCGTCTCTGGAAGAATTTTACTTGGAGTAATGTTCCTCCATAAACTGATAATAGGTGAGATAGATTCTTCCGAACTTCTCGGCCGATTGAATTTCGCTGTACCTGTCAGAATATCCCGATATTACGTTCCCTTTCACTTGCCTATTTGTCGTCTAAACTTTGCCAAACACGATCCTCTGCGCATTTGGTGCTCATACTACAATGACTTGTATAGCTGTATTAGTATTCAATGTACCTTCAGTACTTTGTGTAATGCAATACTTGATTATTTAGCCTAAACAGAATGATGAACCGGGTACACTGCTCTTTGAAATATTCACACACAATTTACCGAGTGATAAGGATTGGAAACGAGTGCTTTCCAACCCTTGGATTGTCACTGATTGAGTTGATTGGAATTTATTGCATTCCAACAACGTAAATAACTCTATTTGTAATACGTCCTGTCACGACTGGAATCTAATACATTCCTCCGAAGGGTCTTTGGACTGCCGCCTACTGAGTTGATTGAAATCGATTGCATTCCGAAAATGTCAAATAATATTTGGATTAGTATCAACACAATTCATCGGAATCAAATGCATTCCGACGCCATACTGTTCGGAATCCCTGAGCATTCCGACAGCGTGCCGATCGGAATCTATAGCATTCCGACAGAGTATAATCAAGTCTCATGAAGTCCACCATAATTTTATTTGATGTAAAAGGCTCGATCGATGGTTTTTGTATTATAATAATTTGTATTTTTAGAATTAAGATTATAGACCAAGATCCCAGAGCCTAAAAGCGTCACTTATTTTATAATGGATGAAACCAATACCGATCGATAGTCCTCCCCGAATCTAGAAAGAATGTGAAAATTTTAAAGCTGTACCTATGACAAGGGCCTAGGAATCGGGGGTCAAAGTCGCCAAAAAATGACCTAACTTCACTTAATTTATAATGGATGATTTTCACATATTTGACGTAGATTACCACCCCGCGTCAGTATCAAGTGTTGTTAGACCCGTACCAGTGACAAGGCTCCAGCCAGACACCCCCAGTTCGCGGATTTTCCTATGGAAATTTATTCTGTTTTACTAATTTCTCGCATTTGGGCCACTTTGGCTGCTTTTAACTACCCAATATTTTCCCATTTTTTGTAGAACACTACTCTCAAGTAGTATCAGGAACTTTTAGACTTCGTCCCATGGCAAAAACTTCAGCCAGACATCTCAAAACTCGGGAAATTTCCCTAATTTTTACTGCGCTTTCACATTTTTAAGCGGATTTGACCAACTTTGGTCTCTTTTAAATAACAGATCTTTACACATGTGTCGTAAAATGCTACCCTTAAGTAGAATCAAGCATTTCTAGACATCATCCCATGGAAAAAACTTCAGCCAGACACCTGAAAGTTCGAGAACTTTAATTTTCCTATTAATTTGCTTTCTCTTGTTTGTCCCACTTTTACTAATTTTAAATGATAGATCTTTTCACATGTGTCGTAGGACACTACCCTTAAGTAGTTTCAGTAATTTTTAGACCTCGTCCCATGGCAAAAACTTCAGCCAGACACCTCAAAACTCCGGAAATTTCACTAATTTTTACTGCGCTTTCACATGTTTAAGTGGATTTGACACACTTTGACTTCTTTTAAATAGCAGATCTTCACACATGTGTCATAGAATGCTATCCTTAAGTAGAATCAAGCATTTCCAGATATCATCCCATGGCAAAAACAAAAGACACCTCAAAGTTCGGGAACTTTTATTTTCCTATTAATTTGCTTTCTCTTGTTTGTCCCACTTTTACAACTTCTAAACGACGGATCTTTTCAGATCTTTCGTAGGATACTAGCTTTAAGTAGTTTCAGTTATTTCTAGACTTCGCCCCATGGCAAAAACTTCAGCCAGACACCTCAAAGCTCGGGATTTTCACAAATTTTTACAGAGACTTCACTTGTTTCAGCAGGTTTCTCCAACTTTGGCCACGTTTAAACGGCGGATCTTTACACATGTGCTGTATAACACTACCCTTAAACAGTATCAGGCATTTCCGGACTTCATTCCATGAAAAAAACTTAAGCCAGACAACCCAAAGCACGGGGACTTTTCATCATTTTTAATGTGCTTTCACATGGTCAAATGGGCTTACCCAACTTTGGCTGCTTTTAAATGGCGGATCGTTACACATGTATCGCACAACACTACTATTAACTAATATCAGGCATTTTTAGACTTCGCCCCATGACAAAAACTTCAGCCAGACACCTCAAAGCTGAGGAAATTTCATAATTCCTGCAGCGAATTCACATGTCTAACTGCGTTGGTCTAACTTTGGCTGCTTTTAAAGGGCAGATAATTTCACACGTGTCATAGAAGACCACCCTTAAGTGGTATCAGGTACTTTTTGACTTCGCCCTATGTCAAAAACTTCAGCCAGACACCTCAAAACTGAGGAATTTTTATAATTCTTACTCCACTTTCACATGTTTAAGCGAGTTTGTCCAACTTTGGCTGTTTTTGAAAGGCAGATCTTTGCACATGTGTCGTGGAACACTATCTCCAAGTAGTATCAGGCATTTTTAGACTTCATCCCATGGAAAAAACTTCAGACAGACACCTCTGAGGAATTTTCATAGTTCTTACTACTTTTTCACATGTTTAATCGGGTTGGTCCAACTTCGGCTGCTTTTAAAGAGCAGATCTTTTCACATGTGTCATAGAGGACCACCCTTAAGTGGAATCAGTTACTTTTAGATTTCGCCTCATGTCAAACACTTCAGCCAGACACCTCAAAACTGAGGAATTTTTATAATTCTTACTGCACTTTCACATGTTTAACCGAGTTTGTCCAACTTTGGCAGTTTTTGAAAGGCAGATCTTTACACATGTGTCGTGGAACACTATCTCCAAGTAGTATAAGGTATTTTTAGACTTCATCCCATGGAAAAAACTTCAGCCAGATACCTCAAGGCTGAGGAATTTTCATAGTTCTTACTGTTTTTTCACATGTTTAATCGGGTTGGTCCAACTTCGGCTGCTTTTAAAGAGCAGATCTTTTCACATGTGTCATAGAAGACCCCCTTAAAGAAGTATCGGGTATATTTATACTTCGCCCCATGTCAAAAACTACAGTCAGACACCTCAAAACTGAGGAATTTTCATAATTCTTACTGCGATTTCACAGGTTTAAGCGAGTTGGTCCAACTTTTGCTGTTCGAAAAGGGCATATCTACACACATGTGTCATAGAAGACCACGTTAAAGAAGCATCGGGTATTTTTATACTTCATGTCAAAAACTCCATGTCAAAAACTACAGCCAGACACCTCAAAACTGAGGAATTTTCATAATTCTTACTGCGATTTCACGGGTTTAAGCGAGTTCCCTGCAGCGAAACCTCAAACTAGTCAGAAAAATACTAGTATATAACTATAATTTTCTGGCAGAACTCATACTAGTCCGGAAATATCCATTTCATACTAGTATACAACTATAACTTTCTGGCAGAACTCATACTAGTTAGGAAATATCCATTTCATACCAGTATACAACTAGAATTTTCTGGCTGAACCCATACTAGTCAGGAAATATCCATTCCATACTAGTACACAACTAGATTTTTCTGGATGAGATTATACCAGTTGAAAAAAACAAACTGCATTCGTTTCGTTTTCTCTTATAATTCATAGATGCTTTTTCGTGATAGGGTAAATACAAATAGCCGCTGCTTTCTTAAGAATAAACATGAAAATAAAGTCAAATGATAAAATAAAGGGTAAGCCAGGAAAATTCTGGTTGAAATCCTTTTTAGACTAGTTCGTTTTTTGGAAATTATACTACACCTTTTTCAGTTTATATTCAGAGAATTACAATTCATATTCAGAATTTTCATTTTATATTCAGAAAATTACATTTAATATTCAGAATTTTCATTTCATATTCAGAGAATTACAATTCATATTCAGAATTTTCATTTCATATTCAGAAAATTACAATTCATATTCGGAATTTTCATTTCATATTCGGAAATTTTAATTCTGAATATGAACTGTAATTTTCTGAATATGAATTGTAATTTTCTGAATATGAAATGAAAATTCTGAATATGAATTGTAATTCTCTGAATATGAAATGAAAATTCTGAATATGAAATGTAATTTTCTGAATATGAAATGAAAATTCTGAATATGAATTGTAAAAT
Source organism: Campiglossa producta (assembly GCA_964058755.1). NCBI lineage: Eukaryota > Metazoa > Arthropoda > Insecta > Diptera > Tephritidae > Campiglossa > Campiglossa producta. The sequence goes on along the minus strand of CAXKVI010000005.1, from coordinate 53,865,583 downwards.
TCTGAATATAAATTGTAATTCTCTGAATATAAACTGAAAAAGGTGTAGTCCAGGATGAACTAGTATGGAACTGGTATCTTACAACTACACCTTTTTCAGTTTATATTCAGAAAGTTACAATTTATATTCAGAAAATTACAATTGATATTCAGAATTTACAATTGATATTCAGAAAATTCCAATTAATATTCAGAAATTTCATTTGATATTCAGAAAATTACAATTGATATTCAGAAAGTTCCATTTGATATTCAGAAAATTAAAATTAGTATTAAGAAAATTACAACTGATATTCAGAAAATTAAAATTGATATTCAGAAATCCAAATTTATATGAAAAAATTTTAAATGCGGAGTACAAAGAGATTTTCTGAATATGAATTGTAACTTTCTGAATATCAATTGTAATTTTCTGATTATTAATTTTAATTTTCTGAGTATCAAATGGATATTCTGAATATGAATTGTAATTTTCTGAATATGAAATGGAAATTCTGAATATTAATTGGAATTTTCTGAATATCAATTGTAAATTCTGAATATCAAGTGTAACTTTCTGAATATGAACTGAAAAAGGTGTAGTATGAAACTGGTATTTCCTGACTAGTAGATAACTGGTATATTCTGGACGAAATCTGACAATTGACATCTTGTAGGACATCAACACGTAAAAAATACCAGTTGCTTATATGGAAAAAAGACAGAACACTGACTAGTTGGGCCCGGTGCACCAACTAGTTGTAAAGTGGTTTTCAACTAGTTGCTTTCGCTGCAGTGTAGCGACATAAGAGTGACACTGTCTGAAATGCATCAAATGCCACATCTGAACACTTTGTATGTTCTAATTTGCTTGATCATGTCCTATGGAGAGATCAATGGCGAAAAAAAACTCGGGCTTAGATGTAGTTTTTGTCATGGGAAGATCTCCAAAAATGCCTGATACCACTTAAGAGTTGCGTTCTACGACACATGTGTAAATATTCGCCTTTTAAAAATAGTCAAAGTTGGACAAACCTGCTTAAACAAGCGAAAGCACAGTAAGAATTATGAAAACTACCCAGATTTAAGGTGTCTGGTTAAAGTATTTGTCATAAGGCGAAGTCTAAAAGTACCTGGTATCACGTAAGGGTGGTCCTTTATGACACATTGAAAATATCTGCCCTTTAAAAGCAGCCAGAGTTAGACGAACCATCTCAAAACGCGGTGAAAACGCAGTAAGAATTATAAAAATTTCTCAGTTTTGAGGTGTCTGGCTGTAGTTTTTGACATGGGGCGAAGTATAAAAATACCCGATACTTCTTTAAGGTGGTCTTCTATGACACATGTGTGAAGATATGCCCTTTACGAACAGCAAAAGTTGGACCAACTCGCTTAAACCTGTGAAATCGCTGTAAGAATTATGAAAATTCCTCAGTTTTGAGGTGTCTGACTGTAGTTTTTGACATGGGGCGAAGTATAAAAATAGCCGATCCTTCTTTAAGGGTGTCTTCTATGACACATGTGAAAAGATCTGCTCTTTAAAAGCAGCCGAAGCTGGACCAACTCGCTTAAACCTTTGAAATCGCAGTAAGAATTATGAAAATTCCTCAGTTTTGAGGTGTCTGGCTGTAGTTTTTGACATGGGGCGAAGTATAAAAATACCCGATACTTCTTTAAGGTGATCTTCTATGACACATGTGTGAAGATATGCCCTTTACAAACAGCAAAAGTTGGACCAACTCGCTTAAACCTGTGAAATCGCAGTAAGAATTATTAAAATTCCTCAGTTTTGAGGTGTCTGACTGTAGTTTTTGTCATGGGGCGAAGTATAAAAATAGCCGATCCTTCTTTAAGGGGGTCTTCTATGACACATGTGAAAAGATCTGCTCTTTAAAAGCAGCCGCCGAAGTTGGACCAACCCGATTAAACATGTGAAAAAGCAGTAAGAACTATGAAAATTCCTCAGCCTTGAGGTGTCTGGCTGAAGTTTTTTCCATGGGATGAAGTCTAAAAATTCCTGATACTACTTGGAGATAGTGTTCTACGACACATGTGCAACGATCTGTCTTTCAAAACAGCCAAAGTTGGACAAACTCGCTTAAACATGCGAACGTGCAGTAAGAATTATAAAAATTCCTCAGTTTTGAGGTGTCTGGCTGAAGTTTTTGACATGGGGCGAAGTCAAAAAGTACCTGATACCACTTAAGGGTGGTCTTCTATGACACATGTGAAATTATCTGCCCTTTAAAAGCAGCCAAAGCTAGACCAACGCAGTTAAACATGTGAATTCGCAGCAAGAATTATGAAATTTCCTCAGCTTTGAGGTGTCTGGCTGAAGTTTTTGTCATGGGGCGAAGTCTAAAAATGCCTAATATTAGTTAATAGTAGTGCTATACGATACATTTGTAACGATCCGCCATTTAAAAGCAGCCAAAGTTGGGTAAACCCATTTGACCATGTGAAAGCACTTTAAAAATGATGAAAAGTCCTCGTGCTTTGGGTTGTCTGGCTTAAGTTTTTTTCATGTAATAAAGTCCGGAAATGCCTGATACTGTTTAAGGGTAGTGTTATACGACACATGTGTAAAGATCCGTCGTTTAAACGTGGACAAAGTTGGAGAAACCTGCTGAAACAAGTGAAAGCTCTGTAAAAATTAGTGAAAATCCTGAGCTTTGAGGTGTCTGGCTGAAGTTTTTGCCATGGGGCGAAGTCAAGAAATGACTGAAAATACTTAAGGGTAGTGTCCTACGAAACATCTGAAAAGATCCGTCGTAAAGTTGTAAAAGTGGGACAAACAAGAGAAAGAAAATTAATAGGAAAATAAAAGTTCCCGAACTTTGAGGTGTCTGGCTGAAGTTTTTGCCATGGGATGATGTCTGGAAATGCTTGATTCTACTTAAGGGTAGCATTTTACGACACATGTGTAAAGATCTGTTATTTAAAAGAGGCCAAAGTTGGTCAAATCCGCTTAAACATGTGAAAGCGCAGTAAAAATTAGTGAAATTTCCCGAGTTTTGAGGTGACTGGCTGAAGTTTTTGCCATGGGACGAGGTCTAAAAATTACTGAAACTACTTAAGGGTAGTGTCTTACGACACATGTGAAAAGATCTGTCATTTAAAATTAGTAAAAGTGGGACAAACAAGAGAAAGAAAATTAATAGGAAAATAAAAGTTCCCGAACTTTGAGGTGTCTGGCTGAAGTTTTTGCCATGGGATGATGTCTGGAAATGCTTGATTCTACTTAGGGATAGCATTCTATGACACATGTGTGAAGATCTGCTATTTAAAAGTAGTCAAAGTTTGTCAAATCCACTTAAACATGTGAAAGCGCAGTAAAAATTAGTGAAATTTCCCGAGTTTTGAGGTGACTGGCTGAAGTTTTTGCCATGGGACGAGGTCTAAAAATTACTGAAACTACTTAAGGGTAGTGTCTTCCGACACATGTGAAAAGATCTGTCATTTAAAATTAGTAAAAGTGGGACAAACAAGAGAAAGCAAATTAATAGGAAAATAAAAGTTCTCGAACTTTGAGGTGTCTGGCTGAATTTTTTTCCATGGGATGATGTCTAGAAATGCTTGATTCTACTTAAGGGTAGCATTTTACGACACATGTGTAAAGATCTGTTATTTAAAAGAGGCCAAAGTTGGTCAAATCCGCTTAAACATGTGAAAGCGCAGTAAAAATTAGTGAATTATGCGTGTTTTAAGCTTTTACGATCTAATGGGATATAGTGCAAATAAAAAACTTTATTTCACCTTACAGCCCGACGTTTCGCCAAATTTCCTTGGCTTCTTCAAGGGCGACTCTGTATTTATTTTTTAAAAATTATAAAAATACAAAAAACAACATTAATTAACTGGCATAAACATAATAAACATGATCACGACAATGTAAACAGAATTTAAAGACATTTTACTTACATTAAAGGTGTGTTAAAACATCAAATAAAATTAAAAATTAAAAACTATTGCGTAAATTGATACCATCTTATGTGGTAAACTGGTCAAACTAAAAATTAATTATTAGGTCATCATAAACATAATGTGTAAATAGCTGCTATATCATCAGTATCTTCTTTTTTATTAATTGTTTTGTCCCTGTTTTGCAAAATTCGTAAACTCTCCAGCGTATACCTTGTTCTTTCTTTATCTATAATTGTTGTGTTTGCAAAGTCAAAAGTGTGTTTATTTGTTATTGCATGTTATGAGAGTGATGTACTATGTTTTTCTTTTCTAACATCCGCCTCGTGCTCAGCTAACCTTTTGTTGAGCGCGCGCCGAGTCGTACCTATATATATTTTGTTGCATTGTTCATTGCTGTTGCCTTTGCATTGCACTTGATATACCACGTTGCTTTGTTGTTGTGTGCTTATTGGGGTTTTTGTTTTTGTAAAGCAACCTGCCAAGGTACAATTTGATTTATAGGCTAAAGTTATGTTGGGCTTTTTGATGATTTCTTGTGCGAATTTTTCTGTTAGCCTGGGAATATGTGTGATGCTGTGATATTGCTTTGTCTCATTATTGTTTGTTGTTTGTGTTTCATTTGGCAGTTGGGTTATTGTGTTGCGCTTTTCTTGTATTAAATCATAAATGAGGTGATTAGGATAGTTATTGTTTTTAAGTGTTTTTGTGATTTTATTTATGTTGGTTTCGTGGAATTTCGGGTGGATGATGGTAAGTATTTTATTTATGTAGTTTTTTGCTGTATTAATTTTATATTTTCTAGGTTGCGACGATAAAAAATTGATTAGGCGCCCAGATGCTGTTGGTTTCGAGTACCAATCTAATATTAAAGTGTTATTGTGCTTGTGTATTCGCGTGTCTAGGAAAGGAATGCTGTTGTCTTCTTCCATTTCCATTGTAAATTGCAACCGATTATGATATTGGTTGAGCGTGCTAAGTATAATTTGTGCGTCATTTCTTTTGACGATAGCGAATATGTCATCTACATACTTCACTAAGAATTTCACGCGGTGCTGTCCTTTGCTGAGCTCCAAGTATGTGGCGTTTAAAATGTCATCCATAATAATATCGGCAATCGTGGGTGAGAGTGGGTTACCCATAGGCATACCAAAGGTTTGGATAGAGATTTTATTATTGAACATAAAATAATTATTGTCTTTCAGGCAAAACTCTAAAATATTTTGAAATTTATTTTTTGGAATATTTGTGCATGTTTGTATTTTCTCCCAGTTCTTCATTATTATTTTTATAGCTAGAGTGGTAGGAATATTTGTGAAAAGGGATACCGCATCAAAAGACACTAAGATATCGTCATCGCATAATGTTACATTCTTCAATCTATCCTTTAACTCGAAAGCATTTTTAATATTGTGTTCTTCTGACACTAATGTAGTTAAAATTTTTCCTACGTGTTTGGAAAGATGGTAGCATGGAACGCTTACGGATGACGAAATAGGTCTTAATGGGAAATTAGGTTTATGAATTTTAGGTAGCCCATACAGTCTAGGAGCCGTTGTAAAAATTTCTTGGTTTTGTTGTAAGATTCTATTATAAACTTTTCCGCCGCGTTATGCTTAATATTTCTCTTAAATTGTAGAATCCTGTTGCTTAATTTGTTTCTAGCCATATCCTTATCCTTTTCGTTTTCCAGTGATTGTATTACTTGTTCTAAGCAACAGGATTCTACAATTTAAGAGAAATATTAAGCATAACGCAGCGGAAAAGTTTATAATAGAATCTTACAACAAAACCAAGAAATTTTTACAAAAATATAAAGATGTTTTAATTGTGACTAGCGCTGATAAAGGGAATAAAACAGTCATTTTATATAAGAAGGATTATGAAGAAAAGATGGAGCACATACTAGGAGACAAGAAAACATACAAAGTAGTAAGAGCAGACCCAACGAATACACTGCAAAGGAAAAACAACATCATAGTTGACGATTTATTCAAAGGGAAGTACATAAGCGTGAGGGAAAAACGTCAAATGGCCAGCTCAGCTGCAACGGCTCCTAGACTGTATGGGCTACCTAAAATTCATAAACCTAATTTCCCATAGGAGTGTAATGGGGTGTGGTTGCTGAGTGACCGCGCTCAATCCCGACTCTTGCGACCTCGTTCGTGCACTCTGGGCAACGTTGAGCTACCTAGGCTCGCGGCAGAAAGAGAGGGAGCCCCGGTGGGGCCACTCTGACATACTTGGTTTAAGGGCTCACCGGGGTCTTTTTCGCAGCGTCTGTACACCATGAGGTGCGGCTGTAAGCGAGCGTCTGTCTTGAAGCAAGCGGCTCGCGATATAAATGTGCAAAACTTTTCCCTCCCAATCCAGGGTGTTATGCGATACCGTGCCCATTGGACGTTTGCAGCCGGGAGGCAAATCGTGGCTGTAGTCGAACGGAGCCTCACTGATACCGGGCCGCCTCAGGGAGTAACTATGGTCTTACCGCGGTATGGGGCTCTGCCGCGGCGGACGACACACTTCCCCTTACACTACCCTTGACCCTAAGCTGGCCTTGTCCGGCGAGGGGTCGTACGAACAAGATGAAGAACACACAAAATACAAAGCAATTAACGACTTCGTTTACTCCGCAGCAGAGAAGAACTATGCTGGAGCAAGCGAAAACACAACGCCGGAGGACAAACTCCGCCTCAAAGTTAACTGGGAGGCCGACAGCGATGGAAACTACGGGTCAGTCATCCCCCAAACTGCTATCAAGTAAGAGTGACTTGATGGGAGCAAGCAGCTGTGCGGCTGCCTACGCAGTCAAGCAGAAAACGGCGGAAGCTAAACTTCCATCAAGCGCTGGTACGAAACCCAATCTCTTCACATCTGGGGCAATGGTCTCACGACCTGGTTTCAGAGTTTCGAAAGAGAAGGACGACGCCGCAAAGGAAGAGACCGCGATGGCAACTACGAGTCTGAATCCCCCCAAGAGGCATCTCCCCGACGCTTTGCGTACTGGGATAAAAGAAAGGCCGCAAGGATCCTTAAAAAATATGAGGGAGCATCGCAGGAGAAGCTGTCGCCGGAAGAAAGGAAGATGGTGGAGGAAGCGAAAGCTCTGATACCAAATTTCCAGAGGCCCTATGTGCCTAAGAGGGTGAACGGTAATCCCTTCAAACGCCAGAGATCGGACGGAGAGGTAAACCCCCATCCGAAGCGGCATCAGTTCAACCCCGTAGTGGGAAAACTCAGCTTTGCTGAAGTAACCAAGGACAGAATCCTTATAGGTTTCATTGGCCGAGGTAACGACCGTTGGTCCATCCCCAAAGACCGGTGGCTGTATGTCCGGAATGAAATGGGCAGGGCCCTCCTCGACTTAATGCGTGAGTCTCCGGGTAGTCCGCCGCGAGGTACTGACGCGGGCTGGCACCAAGGTCAGATCAAAATATTCGCGTGCGAGGATGCAAGAACTGTCGCACTGTATAAGGCAGCAGTTGCAAGACTGGGTGAAGTCTACCCAGGGGCAAGACTAGATGTCGTCGACTGGAAGGACATTCCTGCTCGGCCAAGGGCAAGGGCATGGATTCCTGCCGTCCCTGCAGAACCCGAGAATATTCTTGAGATGCTGCAGGTCTGGAATCCGTCTCTCCCGACGCAGGATTGGGGCGTCAATCTGGTCGATGATGTGGTTGGGCCCAATAGACAGGTGGTTATCACTCTGAATAAGGAGGCGCTCGAGCCCCTTAAACGGTGCAACGGACGAGTGCATTACGGCTTGGGTCAGATCGTGATCCACTTATACCGTGGCGATGCACAGCGCGCTGCTATTCCGGACGCTCCGGAGGACTCGGAGATCTAGGCATCGGAAGGGGAAGCAGAGGAGTCCGACGCGGAAAGTATGTTATCCGCCACGTCAAATTGCGATGGTGCTGCGAACAACTCGGCGATAGAAGAAAGCCTGCTTGACGAAGAAGGCCTCGACGTCACGATCGTGGCTAAACCTGAGCACACTAACGTTGATGCTGCTTCAGATAGCAGGGTTCCGCCAAATCGTGCAGGTGCTCTGAACAACTCCTCGTTGAGAGACAGCCCCCGGAACAGGCCAGACCTCGACGACACGCTGGCGGCAGGGAAGTCTGAGCTCTCTCATGTTGGTGGTGCTGCAGATAAATCTGCACAATTCTAAAGCAGCCTCGGCTGTTTTAAGCAGTCGTCTTTCTAAAGGCGACGTAGACGTGGTCCTTATCCAAGAGCCCTGGGTCAATAGCTCTAGGATCTGTGGATTGGGGACTAAGGGGTACAAGCTCATCCAAGCCAATGATGAGGGCAAGGTCAGAACCTGTATTTTGGTAAAGTCTGGGCTAAACACCTTTCTATTACCCAACTAATCAAATGGTGACGTTACAGCTTAACAGTCGGCAGCACCAGCCTAACGATGGCGTCGGTCTATATGCCCTATGACGCCGAAGAACCTCCTCCACAAAAGGAGGTGAAAGATCTGGTGGATAATTTCTGTACGGACCATCTTATTATTGGAGCTGACGCTAATGCTCATCACGTCCAGTGGGGAAGCTCCGATATTAACGCTAGGGGCGAGTCTCTGTATGACTACCTACTAACAACTAACCTGGTGGTTTGTAACGTGGGTAACGAGCCTACTTTTATAACTAAAGCTCGTAGGGAGGTTATAGACCTCACTGTTTGTAGCGAAGGCGCTTATGAGTGGGTCAGAAAATGGCGTGTTCTTGATGAGCATTCATTTTCTGACCATCGGTACATAGAAATTGTGTTAGACTTTATGGTTGAGCAGCCAGTTATGAAACGAAATCCACGCAACACTAACTGGCAGCTACATAACCAAATATTAGCTAGGGACCTACCAGTATTACCTCCACAAGCCCCCTCATCAGTGGGAGAACTGGATGGACTGGTAACGACCTTTACAACGGCGCTCTCAAATGCCCTAGAGCAGGCTTGTCCAGTACCAAAACCACGCGGCAAACATAGACCCCACTGGTGGTCTTACGACCTGGATTCGTTCCGTATATCATGCAGGAAGCAATTTAACAATGCCAAGAGCATCGGTACGGAGCCTGAATGGCTCGAATATAAAGCTAAACTGAGGGCCTATAAAAAGGCTCTAAGGCAAGCGAAGAGAACTTCGTGGAGAAATTTCTGCACCGGGGTCGAAAAACCTCCTATTGGTACGCCTGCGGTACTCCCTTGCGGTACTGCCCGACTGTCGTGGTAGCGAGTTGGTATTACCAGTGGAACCTTCTAGGTAATGTCATCGTTCCATAGGAGTGTAATGGGGTGTGGTTGCTGAGTGACCGCGCTCAATCCCGACTCTTGCGACCTCGTTCGTGCACTCTGGGCAACGTTGAGTTACCTAGGCTCGCGGCAGAAAGAGAGGGAGCCCCGGTGGGGCCACTCTGACATATTTGGTTTAAGGGCTCACCGGGGTCTTTTTCGCAGCGTCTGTACACCATGAGGTGCGGCTGTAAGCGAGCGTCTGTCTTGAAGCAAGCGGCTCGCTATATAAATGTGCAAAACTTTTCCCTCCCAATCCAGGGTGTTATGCGATACCGTGCCCATTGGACGTTTGCAGCCGGGAGGCAAATCGTGGCTGTAGTCGAACGGAGCCTCACTGATACCGGGCCGCCTCAGGGAGTAACTATGGTCTTACCGCGGTATGGGGCTCTGCCGCGGCGGACGACACACTTCCCCTTACACTACCCTTGACCCTAAGCTGGCCTTGTCCGGCGAGGGGTCGTACGAACAAGATGAAGAACACACAAAATACAAAGCAATTAACGACTTCGTTTACTCCGCAGCAGAGAAGAACTATGCTGGAGCAAGCGAAAACACAACGCCGGAGGACAAACTCCGCCTCAAAGTTAACTGGGAGGCCGACAGCGATGGAAACTACGGGTCAGTCATCCCCCAAACTGCTATCAAGTAAGAGTGACTTGATGGGAGCAAGCAGCTGTGCGGCTGCCTACGCAGTCAAGCAGAAAACGGCGGAAGCTAAACTTCCATCAAGCGCTGGTACGAAACCCAATCTCTTCACATCTGGGGCAATGGTCTCACGACCTGGTTTCAGAGTTTCGAAAGAGAAGGACGACGCCGCAAAGGAAGAGACCGCGATGGCAACTACGAGTCTGAATCCCCCCAAGAGGCATCTCCCCGACGCTTTGCGTACTGGGATAAAAGAAAGGCCGCAAGGATCCTTAAAAAATATGAGGGAGCATCGCAGGAGAAGCTGTCGCCGGAAGAAAGGAAGATGGTGGAGGAAGCGAAAGCTCTGATACCAAATTTCCAGAGGCCCTATGTGCCTAAGAGGGTGAACGGTAATCTCTTCAAACGCCAGAGATCGGACGGAGAGGTAAACCCCCATCCGAAGCGGCATCAGTTCAACCCCGTAGTGGGAAAACTCAGCTTTGCTGAAGTAACCAAGGACAGAATCCTTATAGGTTTCATTGGCCGAGGTAACGACCGTTGGTCCATCCCCAAAGACCGGTGGCTGTATGTCCGGAATGAAATGGGCAGGGCCCTCCTCGACTTAATGCGTGAGTCTCCGGGTAGTCCGCCGCGAGGTACTGACGCGGGCTGGCACCAAGGTCAGATCAAAATATTCGCGTGCGAGGATGCAAGAACTGTCGCACTGTATAAGGCAGCAGTTGCAAGACTGGGTGAAGTCTACCCAGGGGCAAGACTAGATGTCGTCGACTGGAAGGACATTCCTGCTCGGCCAAGGGCAAGGGCATGGATTCCTGCCGTCCCTGCAGAACCCGAGAATATTCTTGAGATGCTGCAGGTCTGGAATCCGTCTCTCCCGACGCAGGATTGGGGCGTCAATCTGGTCGATGATGTGGTTGGGCCCAATAGACAAGTGGTTATCACTCTGAATAAGGAGGCGCTCGAGCCCCTTAAACGGTGCAACGGACGAGTGCATTACGGCTTGGGTCAGATCGTGATCCACTTATACCGTGGCGATGCACAGCGCGCTGCTATTCCGGACGCTCCGGAGGACTCGGAGATCAAGGCATCGGAAGGGGAAGCAGAGGAGTCCGACGCGGAAAGTATGTTATCCGCCACGTCAAATTGCGATGGTGCTGCGAACAACTCGGCGATAGAAGAAAGCCTGCTTGACGAAGAAGGCCTCGACGTCACGATCGTGGCTAAACCTGAGCACACTAACGTTGATGCTGCTTCAGATAGCAGGGTTCCGCCAAATCGTGCAGGTGCTCTGAACAACTCCTCGTTGAGAGACAGCCCCCGGAACAGGCCAGACCTCGACGACACGCTGGCGGCAGGGAAGTCTGAGCTCTCTCATGTTGGTGGTGCTTCAGATAAATCTGCACAATTCTAAAGCAGCCTCGGCTGTTTTAAGCAGTCGTCTTTCTAAAGGCGACGTAGACGTGGTCCTTATCCAAGAGCCCTGGGTCAATAGCTCTAGGATCTGTGGATTGGGGACTAAGGGGTACAAGCTCATCCAAGCCAATGATGAGGGCAAGGTCAGAACCTGTATTTTGGTAAAGTCTGGGCTAAACACCTTTCTATTACCCAACTAATCAAATGGTGACGTTACAGCTTAACAGTCGGCAGCACCAGCCTAACGATGGCGTCGGTCTATATGCCCTATGACGCCGAAGAACCTCCTCCACAAAAGGAGGTGAAAGATCTGGTGGATAATTTCTGTACGGACCATCTTATTATTGGAGCTGACGCTAATGCTCATCACGTCCAGTGGGGAAGCTCAGATATTAACGCTAGGGGCGAGTCTCTGTATGACTACCTACTAACAACTAACCTGGTGGTTTGTAACGTGGGTAACGAGCCTACTTTTATAACTAAAGCTCGTAGGGAGGTTATAGACCTCACTGTTTGTAGCGAAGGCGCTTATGAGTGGGTCAGAAAATGGCGTGTTCTTGATGAGTATTCATTTTCTGACCATCGGTACATAGAAATTGTGTTAGACTTTATGGTTGAGCAGCCAGTTATGAAACGAAATCCACGCAACACTAACTGGCAGCTACATAACCAAATATTAGCTAGGGACCTACCAGTATTACCTCCACAAGCCCCCTCATCAGTGGGAGAACTGGATGGTCTGGTAACGACCTTTACAACGGCGCTCTCAAATGCCCTAGAGCAGGCTTGTCCAGTACCAAAACCACGCGGCAAACATAGACCCCACTGGTGGTCTTACGACCTGGATTCGTTCCGTATATCATGCAGGAAGCAATTTAACAATGCCAAGAGCATCGGTACGGAGCCTGAATGGCTCGAATATAAAGCTAAACTGAGGGCCTATAAAAAGGCTCTAAGGCAAGCGAAGAGAACTTCGTGGAGAAATTTCTGCACCGGGGTCGAAAAACCTCCTATTGGTACGCCTGCGGTACTCCCTTGCGGTACTGCCCGACTGTCGTGGTAGCGAGTTGGTATTACCAGTGGAACCTTCTAGGTAATGTCATCGTTCCATCTGGCTTAATAAATGGCTAGGCTTAGCGTCGCCTAGCTGAATTGCAGTGAGTTTGTCGAGCCGGGCCATTGCTGAGTCGCTGAACTCGTCTTTAATGTCATTTTTTAACGTTGTGTATGGCGCAGTGGTTGGTGGGTTTCGCACTAAATCAAGTCGAGGATGTAGTCGTCAGCATGCGCAATAATCGCTGTGTACTTGTCTTTTTCTTTTCGCACGCCGAAACCATGTAATTCGAACCATGCATCCACCTGTATAAATCACGATTCGATGTTATATTTCGAGTTCAGCTTTGGAAACGGTAATTTGCCGAAGACCGCATTGATTTGAGGTCTGCCGCTGTCTCCGTTGGCGCCGCTGCATGCGTCGCCACTTGCGTCGCCAACTGCACCTCTGTCGTCGTTGTTAATTTCTACGACACTGCTGTCGTTTTCTCCAGTAGCCCGTTTCTATAACCTTTCGTTATAATAACGATCGATTTGCTATCGCAAGGCTCGTATCGCTTACAATATGAAAAATGTTTCTGTAACACACTCAATTCACCTTGCGATAAAATAGTGGTGAGTTTTTATCATATCGATGGAATAAACGAAATGGAACATAGCATCTATCATTAATAGCAAAAAAGTATAATAAGGCTGTGTGTCAATCGAAAACATGTTTCGTCAGAGTAAAATGAGGTGAACAAATTTCCTATGGTGTACAAAAATTTTCCATTTTGCTGTGCCAAATGAAAAGTTAAATTATGACAGTAGTGAATTTTGACGTATGGAAAAAGCACGTGCAAAGCAGATACTTTGTGAATCAATTTTCAATTTACGTGTTTTTCATGCATTTATATGGCGTGTTATTCGCATTATATTATATTTTAGTGTTAAATAACACGTGTGAACCTAAATTTATGTCAAATAATATGAATGTCAACAGCACATGCATCCCTGTGCTCACATTATTGCTTGTCAAAATTTGACCTAGCCCCCTGGCTAGGGCAAATTTTAACGTTCATATTCACCACGATAACTGTCAGAATTTGCAATCGCTCTGTGAAAATTTGTTTTTTTAAACCAATTGGCACACGGCCTAACAAACAAAGTGCAGTGAGTTTCCAAATTGTTAATAATTAAGGTAATTGTCTACTTTAGCTGTCAACTGCTAAATAATTAGCTAATTATGTATTTGTTTCCTTTAGGGATCAACTGCTAAAAAATTAGTTAAAATTATGTGGGATAGCTCAAAAGACGGGGTTTGGCCTCAGGATCACGAATGCGGAAGCGCTTTTTTAATATTTTGCTTCTCTGAAGAGATATTTGCAAACAAAGTTGCAAGTTTTCATGTGGTTGTTTTAATTTTATTAGCCTGTACCTAAAAACATGCGAAAGAATGCGTACCGTGCATGTCGCCACGGTCCAGGCAAGCACCCGGACTTGGGATGGCGTAGCCCAGGGTTATTTTTTATAAGCGCGGCCGAAGGCCTCCAACTCACAAAGGTGTTTCGCACATAAATACCATGGATTCCGCCCCAATTTTGTTATCGAACCCGGGTCAATTTTTGGTTTTTTGGCCATAACTTTTCAATGAAACAAAAAATTAAAAATCGCTTCCGGATTCTTGATTCTGAGGCCAAACCCCGTCTTTTGAGCCCTCTTTCATAATTTTAGCTATTTTATTAGAAGTTGACAGCTAAACTAGACAGTTACCCATTTTTCGGGTTTTTGACGATAACTTTTCACAAAAACGAAATATTAAAAGAGCGCTTCCGGATTCGTGATCCTGAGGCCAAACCCCGTCTTTTGAGCTATCTCACATAATTTTAGCTAATTTATTAGCAGTTGATCCCTAAAGGAAACAAATACCTTTTTGGCCTTCATTAGCTTCAAAAGTTTTACTTCTTGGTTTTTCTGTAATTTTTCCACTACTGCTTTTTTCTATAAATAAAAAATTAATTAGAAAACAAAAAATCTAAATTAGTTACCAACGAACTTCACTCATTTTCGTCGCCGTCCATGATTGCTGCAACTTCAGCCTGGACGACACTGCAGTGATCAGGTAGTCTGAAGGAGAGCTCAAGGCTCAGATCCTTTGAATAAACCCCACCTCCAACTCTGCCGTCTACTTTTGGGAGTTAACTTGAGCATAATCTTCATTATAAACTCCCAAAAATTAAGAAGATTTGAGCGGCCACAACAAAATGTTCGCTGGCAACACTCTTCAGATAAATAAACAAAAACTGCAAGAAAACGCATAAAATAAGCAATTCCCAGTGACATCTAGTTTTAAATAGCAAGTAATACAACACAAAGCACTAGATGGCGGGATTGTTAATCTTCAATTTTGTGTGTATCAGGGTAAAATTTGGATCTGATTAAAAAAGATTTATTGGAGGTAATCTCCGTGTGTGTATCCATAGCATAACTTCGAGCCATCAGTATAAATGGAAGTGCCGCCATGAGTGGCGGGACTCCGATCCGTGCTCTCCCATTCTTCCCTGCTGGGAATGTTTATTTTAAAACCGCTATCTCCGACTGTTGTGGTCGCACAACGATCTGTGCTCAGTGGAAGAAAGCTATAGGATCCCAAAATACAGGCGTGTCCAGTAGTGCTTGCGCCCCAGCCGGACGTTTCCCTTAGACGCAGAGCCGATGCTGCTGCTACTCGGTGCCCTTCCAGATCGAGTGGCAAAATGCCAAGAATGGCCTGGAGTGCTTCATTGGGCGTTGTTCTTAACGCACCGCTTATACAGATCATGCAAGATCTGTGTACTGTACCTAGCAGATTAAGGTTTGTGGCCTTGCTCAGCGCAGGCCACCATACCACAACTCCATAGAGCATGATTGGTCGCATGATTGCAGTGTAGATCCATTTGCATATTTTGGGACTGAGCCCCCATTTCTTTCCAATGGCTCTTTTGCACGTGTAGAGTGCAATACACGCTTTCTTCTGGCGCTGAAGAACATTCTCCTTCCAGGTTAGTTTCCTATCCAGAACTGTACCCAAGAACTTGGCTTTGTCAGCCAAGTTCAGGTGCACGTTATTCAGTTTTGGTAGTATTAGCGGTGGTATCTTATAGCGGTTGGAGAAAAGGACCAGTTCTACTTTTCCCGGGTTGATGCTCAGTCCGCAGCGCGAGCACCATGAGGAAACCTCTCGCAGTGCTACTTGCATCAAGTCACACAAGGTTTGTGGGAATTTGCCCCTGTATACTATAGCTAAGTCGTCTGTATATGCCACTACCACAAGACAGTACTCCTTTTCATACAGCGATTTTTCAATAACAGAAACTAGGCTGTGAAGCGCAGTTTCTGTAGATTTCTCTTTGGTGTATGCATGCTGATAGCTAGAGATAAGGTTGCTATCAATAGTAGAGAAGAGGTAGTCATTTAATATCCTCTCGAAGGGTTTGAGCACAAAGGATGAGAGACTGCTCGGCCTATAGTCCTTGGGCTCGTAATGAGACGCCTTCCCCGCCTTAGGAGTAAACACTACCGTGGCACTTCTCCAGGAGCACGGAATATAGCAAAGAGCCAGGCGGGCTGTATAGAGAAATATGAGTTGTGCGGGAATAATCCCGTCTGGCCCGGCAGCCTTGAACGGTTCGAAGCTTTTAACCGCCCACCTAACCTTTTCCTCCGTGATGGGTATGTATACAGCCAGGTTTGTTGTAGGTGCTAAGGGTTCCTCATGCAAGTTCCTTGGGAAGTGCGTATTCGCGAGCAGCTCTAAGGTTACCCCCTCCGTGCTGGCCCAGTATCCGTCAGGTTTGCGCAAATAGATTGTTGCTGTTTGAGTTTTTGAGAGCACTCGTCTAAGTCTCGCTGTATCGTCGACATTTTCGACCCCAGTGCAGAAATTTTCCAACTATACTCTCTTTGCCTGCCTCAGAGCTTTTTTGTAGGCCCTAAGTTTAACTTTATAATCGAGCCATTGAGTCTCCGTGCCAAGCCTTATTAAATTGTGTCCTACATGATTTGCAGAGCGATTCCAGGACCACCAATGCGGCCTATGTTTACCGCGTGGTTTTGGCACTGGGCAAGCCTGCTCTAGGGTATTCGAGTGCGCCGCTGTAAAGGTCTTTACCAGATCCTCCAACTCCCCAACTGATGAGGGGACTTGTGGGGGAAGTGCTGGTAGGTCCCTAGATAGTATTTCATTGTGTAGCTGCCAGTTAGCATTACGTGGGTTGCGTTTCATATCCGGCTGCTCAACAGAAAAGTCTAGAACTAATTCTACATACCGGTGGTCGGAGAATGAATGTTCATCGAGAACACGCCATTTTCTGACCCACTCATAAGCACCTTGGCTCCAAATAGTGAGATCTATGCCTCCCTACGGGTTTTAGTAATAAACGTAGGTTCGTTACCCACGTTGCAAACTACCAGGTTAGTTGTTAACAAATAGTCAAACAACGACTCTCCTCTAGCATTGATATCGGAGCTTCCCCACTGGACGTGATGAGCATTAGCGTCAGTTCCGATAATAAGATGACCCATAGAAAAATTTGCCACCAGGTCTTTTACCTCCCTCTGTGGAGGAGGTTTTCCGGCGTCGTAGAGCATATAGACCGACGCCATCGTCAGGCTGGTACTGTCGAATGTTAAACTGGCAGCTGTAACGTCACCATTGGTAAAGTTGGGCAAGAGAAAGGCGTTCAGCTCAGACTGGCTCGGATAAGCTTAAAACCCTTAGTCCCCAAACCGCAAATCCTTGAGCTGTTGGCCCAGGGTTCTTGGATGAGGACCACATCTACGTCGCCTTTAGAGAGATGACTGATTAAAGCAGCCGAGGCTGCTTTAGATTTGTGCAGGTTTATCCGAATAACCACCAACATGAGATCGCTCAGACTTCCCTGCCACCGCCGTATCGTCGAGTTCCACCTCGTCTGGAGGCTTATCTTTCAACGACGATTTGTTCAGTACACGATTTGGCGTGGAAAAGCCCTACTAACTGTGGCAGTATCAACATTGGGATTATCAGGACTAGCTGCTATCACTGTGACGTTGAGATCTTCCCCGTCCAGTAGGCTGTCTCCCATCTCTGGGCTGTTCACTGCTCCTTCGGACATCTCCGACTCCTCTTCCGGCACTGCTATGTCCGAGTCCTCCGGTGCAGCCGAAATAGCAGCGCGCTGTGCATCGCCGCGCTATACTTGGATCACGATCTGACCCATAACATAGTGCACTCGTCCATTGCACCGTTTAAGGGGATCGAGTGTTTCCTTATTCATGGTGAAGACCACTTGCCTATCAGGCCCTACCGCATCCTCAACCAGATTGACACTCCAGTGCTGCGTCGGGAGATACGGGTTCATTATCCGCAGCATCCTGAGAATTCTCTCAGGTTCAGCAGGGATGGCAGGAATCCATGCTCTTGCCCTTGGCGGAGCCGGGATGTCCTTCTAGTCGACAACCTCGATTCTTGCCCCTTGGTAGATCTCACCCAGTCTTGCAGCTGCTGCCTTGTACAGTGCAACAGTTTTTGCATCCTCGCAAGCGAATACCTTGATTCGGCCCTGGTGCCATCCCGTATCGGAACCCATCGGCGTGGCAAGAAGGGCATTACCGATCGCGTTCCGGACGTACCGCCACTGGTCCCTAGGGATGGCCCAGCTTTCTTTACCTCGGGCAATGACGCCTATGAGGATCCTGTCCTTGGTCACTTCAGCAAAGCTGAGTTTACCCACTACGGGGGCGTTCTGCTGCCGCTTCGGGTGGGGTTTTAAATCCACGTCCGATATCTGGCGTTTGAAGGGATTTCCATTAACCTTCTTTGGCGCGTAATTGCTTTGGAAGTTCGGTAAGAGAGCTTCAGCCATCTCCACCGTCTTTCTGACATTCGGCGATAGCGTCTCTTGTGAAATACCTTCATATTTCTTCAGGATCCTTGCGCCGCTCTTTTGTCCAAGTACTCAGAACGACTGGGAGATGTCTTTTGGGGTGAATTTTGACCCGTAGTTGCCATCGCGGTTGTTCCCTTATTTGGATCTCTGGGGCCAGGTCGTGAGACCACTGCCACAGACGTTAAAGACTTGGCTTCTGTACCGGCACTTACTGGAGGTTTAGCATCAGCCGTTGTCGGCTTCACTGTGTTTGTACCGGTACTTGCTTTGGGGATTGCCCCGTTATTATCAAGAGCTAATCGACCCGTAGTTGCCATCGCTGTCGATCTCTCGGCTGATAAAGAAATGGAGTTTGTCCTCCGACGTTGCGTTCTCGCTTTCTCCACCATTTTCCTCCTCTGCTGTGCAGTATACATGGTTGTATCTTTAGTTTTAGGGTTTTGATTACTATTTTTCATCTTGTTCGTACGACCCCTCGCCAGGCAAGGCCAGTTTAGGGTCAAAGGAAGAGTAAGGGGAATGTGTCGTCCCCCGCGGCAGAGCCCCATACCGCGGTAAGGCCATAGTTACTCTCCGAGGCGGCCCGGTATCAGAGAGGCTCCGTTCGATTACAGCCACGATTTGCCTCCCGGCTGTAAACGTCCAATGGATAACACCCTGGATTGGGAGGGGGAAGATCTTAGTCTCGGCGCCAGAGGGGCTTGGCTTCTCTCGTGATGTAGTACCGGGCGGCGCTATAATCACAAGGGCAGCGTAGCCCTGTGGCTATCGACTTAAGCCCTCGTACCGCGGCTAGGTGTCCACCCTTTAAGAGGGGACATTAGACTGGGCCAAAAATAAAAAATTTGTTTTTTTTTTTTTAAATTATATTGATATTCTTTTTAAGAAAGGTGAAAAAAAATTACTGGAAATTTTTCATATTTGGTATGAAAACGAAAAACCATTGTTGTAAAACACCATTTACCTAAACATATTATTGAAGGAAATCGAATTCCCTACAAAATTTGCATTGACCAAAATTTTCTCATCCGTTTTCTAGTATTCTAGCCTCAAAAATTAGCATGTTTTTTTCGATTTCTCATTTTTTCTTTCAAAAATTGTCAAATATGCAAATATCCATGCACAACAAAGATGGATACAGATTCTTAAAGGAAATTGAGTGGGCTACAAAAAAGCTTAAACCACTTTTTTTTGTAAAGTTACTTATTCAAAACTTATTTAGTATTAAATTAAAAAATAAAGGCAGTCTCCCTAAAGAAGATGCAAAATGCATCGAAACTGGTAGGAGGAAAAAGGAAATAACATACATTTTTCGCTTCTTATTAACGGCCAAAAAAGCTCCATAGGAATACCCCATAAAAAATTCATATTTCCGTCTTTTTTTGTGTTTTTGATCCAATTTTTTACTAAATTTTGTGTATTGATATTCTACATGGTTAATTATCATTATATCGCCGGTTCCAAAGTAAACAGATGTATTTACTTTTTAAAATTTCTTTAAATAAATTTGAGAAAACTTAAAAAAAAATAGCTTTCAAGAAAAGCAACGCTTTAGTATACGCGTATTTGCCTTAATTCTAACTATCGAGATTCAAGTGTTTCATGGCATTTCTGCTCTGAGTTGCTCTAAGTTGCTCTATTTCTATAGGTTTGTTTATTGGGCTGCTCTAGCTTACGCCAGATTGAGATATTTCACAAAATTGTGTTTAACGAACACTTTTCTTGCTCTAGGTTGCTCTATCTTTTGTTTCATGAGTACGCTCAAAACAAAACTAGAGTAATCCAGATCACAAATTTCTGCTCTAGCTTTTTTTATGGAGTAAGTTAGAGCAGAGAAGCAATTGTCAGTCAGGAAAAAGTAAATTTTTGAAAACTTCAAAAAAATTAGCTTGCAAGAAAATCAATGTGTTTGTAAACGTGAATTTGCATTAATTTTGAATATTTAAATAAAAAAACCAAATAAAAAGAAACTATCGAGATTCAAGTGTTTCATGGCATTTCTGCTCTGAGTTGCTCTAAGTTGCTCTATTTCTATTTTGACAGCTGCCCTGCTCTGCTCTGCTCTAACCTGCTCTGAACTTTTTTTTGGTCAGTAAACAAATCTTATTTTGACAGCTTCCCTGCTCTGCTCTGCTCTGACCTGGTCTTAACCTTTTTTTGTTCAGTAAACAAACCTAATGAAATTTTGAATGACGTTTCAAAAACATTTTAAGTTTTGAAATACTTCTGTTTACTTTGGAACCGGCGATATGATGAATATTATAACAAAAAATATACATTTCTCATATACGTTCAAACATATTATTTCTTAATATATACTTCTTCTGCGAAGGTGTAATTTTACAGTCTTCAAATGGCGCAAAAACAAAAAAAAACAAAAAGTTGACGGATCTGTGAACTCAGTACATGAATTTTCATGTATTTTGGCGAGCTAAATCCAAATCCGTGATCAGAATTAGCCTAGGCAGCTTTTGTAGGAAATTCAATTTCCTACAAAAATATGTTCAGGTAAATGGTGGTTTTCAACAATGATTTGTCGTTTTTATACCAAATTGGAGGTTAAGTCTGTAAAATCTAAAGTAGCGATGAGAGACCTCTAGACTTTAATTTAAAAATCTGAAAAAATTACAGTAATTATTGTTCACCTTTCTTAAAAAGAAAATCAAGATCTATAATTTTTGAAAAGAAAAACAATTTTTTTATTTTTGGCCCAGTCTAATATGCATATTTTTGTGTAATTTGTTCGATGACCGCACTCGTTAGTTGTATTCCTTTTTATTCTTTATACCTAGGGTTGCCATCAACCAGTTCGACTGATGCAGTTGCCACACCCCCGTTCCCATCACCGCTACAGAGGTTCAAGAGGCCATCAGGAAAGCCAAGAACTCCAAAGCCATCGGACCCGATGGCATAGCCATGGTGCACCTTAAACACATCGGTGCTGTAGGAGTTAAGTACCTCACTGCCGTCTTCAATCTGTCCTTGACCACAGCTGTCATACCCGATAAATGGAAGCAGGCATCTGGGATCCCACTACTAAAGCCTGGCAAGCCAGCCAACGTTGAGGAGTCATATCGTCCGATATCACTCCTCTCGCCAGTAGTAAATACACTGGATACGGTCCTACTCCTGCTCTAAACATCAAATTTGATGTTAGCCGAGCACCACTATGGCTTCAGGAAAGGTAGGAGCACAACATCCGCTTTAAATGCCATAAACACTCAGATAACTGACGGACTAAATCAAAACAGACCCAATGACAGGACGGTTCTAGTTGCTCTTGATCTGAGTCAAGCTTTTGATACAGTTAATCATGCGCAGCTGGTGTCCGATCTGGAAGACTCGTCACTCCCCCCTGTCTTAAGTGTTGGTCCCCCAATTATCTCAGTGGTCGCCGGTCGTCTGTTGTGTTCAGGAACCAAAAAATCAAAAGCCAGGAAGATCAAACAAGGGGTACCCCAGGGTGGTGTCCTTTCCCCGTTATTGTTTAACTTCTATATTTCGAAGCTTCCTCCTCCAGCAGAAAAAGTTACGATTGTTTCTTACGCAGATGACTGCACGATATTGGCAACAGGCACTTCCACTGATGAGCTGTGCTCTAAAATAAATGGTTATCTTCCCTCTCTTGTCGAGTTCTTCACCGCTCGGAGCTTGACATTGTCGCCAACAAAGTCCTCGGCGACACTATTCACGACTTGGACGGCGCAAGTTCGCATGGAATTAGAAATCTATGTAGGTGATCAAAAAATACCTACTGCCAATTGTCTCTAAATTATAGAACCGCAACAAAATTCTCAAGTCACTAGCCGGTAGCACTTGGGGTAAAGATAAAGAAACGTTGTTGGTAACACGGCAATTGGTCGGCCGATCCTGAACTATGCATCGCCGATATGGTCGCCGGGGCTTGAAAGCGTTCATTGGTGTCAGCTACAGGCCTGTCAAAACACCGCACTCAGAACCGCTACGGGGTGCGTCCTTATGTCTCCTATAACTCATATACACCATGAGGCGGAAATGTTTCCAGTTAAGGAGCATAATGAAATGCTAAATAAGCAGTACCTGGTGAATTGCTGTAAACCACAGCACCCCAATAGGCAACTGTTTGAGCTAACTCCGCCTCCTAGGACCGTAAGGACGCATCTAGGTAAATATTTTGATGAGATCCGGCACTTTGTAACAACGCCGTTTGACCCAGAGGTGCATAAGCGTGTCTTGGGGCACATCCATGACAAGTCTGTTGACCACCAGGTCGCGCTCTGTCCGGTGAATACTGTTTTCCATGCCTTAACACCAGGCATTTCTGTAGAGGAGCGTCACCTTCCTGGAGAGACAAGGGTCACTCTGGCTCAATTACGCTCTGGGCAGCGCTCATCAGTTTCTTCTAATTTCGCGTGGAATACATCTTTTTCCACGTCGTCCTTGTCCTAGGTCGGTGCGTGCACGCAGATAAACGATGTGGTGAAAAATCATAGTTTTATTCGGATTGTGGCGAGACGCTCATTCAAGGCTGTGAAGGACACTACATGTTTCACTACTCTCTTTCCTACCACAAAACCGACGCCGAATCTGCGCTCATTAGTATGGCCACTCCAGTAGACATTTCAGGTTCGGATGGTCTTATAACCATGCCCCGTCCATCGCATTTCTTGTATAGCGGTGATGTCAGCTTTTGCCTTATTGAGGACCTAAACTAGGCGGGCATCGTCGCCTCCCCTACTAAGGGATCGGACATGCCCTGATTCATTCATTCATTCATTCATTCCATTTATCATAGTCCTAGTTCGTTTTCGACAGACTCCCGCTTGCAGCCGCACCTGATGATGACATACGCTGCTGTTGAAATCCCCTGGCAAGCCCTTAACCCGATTATGTCGGAGTGGTTGTCGCGTTCTCACATCAGTTCGCCTCCCCGCTGGTGCACCCTGGGTAACGCTAAATGACATACATGGCCTACACGGCTAGTTTCTACGTATTGCCGGTTCTACGAGAACGATACCAGTACTTGTGCTGTACCCATCGTACCGAAACGACTCGGGCCGTTTTTTTATATCGACCCGGCCAAGAGCAATACACGCGCGGTGACCCTGTCTGATATTTGGGCAGGACTACAGCGCGTTACAACAACAACACCAACAACCACTACAACAACAACATGGGAGCACCCCATAATCCCGGCTTTCAAAATCGCGACAAGACGTAATCCAGACAATTTTCAGAAATTCCGACAAGGCACAATCCAGACATAACAAAATCCCGAATTAACGATATCCCGACAGGACAAAATACAGACGTAACGCAATACAGACAAGGCAAAATCCCGACACCAGTAAATCGCGAAACACACAATCCAGACAATGCTTACCCTAATTTTGCTATAAAGTAAGAAAGCAACGAGAGCAGATAGATATTTTTATATTATCATATTCATCCATTAATAAATTAACAACTTCATACATTTTTTCAACAAAAATTAATGCTAACATAAGTTTCATTTAAATATAATTAAGGAAATATTTGGGTAGTAGTGCAGTTTAGGGTCCCGTCCGAAATTTTGTTCAAAGGGGGAAAGTGGGGCATCAAAAGACGCGTATTCACGAGTAGATTAAGAATCCGAAACATTAATACCATGGATCCCGCCCAAAGAATGCGTACCGTGGCACGTTGCCACGGTTCAGGCAACCACCCGGACTTGGCATGGCGTATCCCAGGGTTATTTATAATAAGAGCAGCCGAAGGCAGCCTACGCAGAAGGGTGTACTACGCAGAAGGACTTAGCATGGTGTAGCCAAGGGTGGTTTTTAAAATTAAATTTTAAATATTTCTCATACGCGGTTTTGCACCCAAAACAGTGGTACCTCAAATTAAAGGCAACTCAATTACCTATCCAATGCACAAAAGTATGGATTACACCCCCCGTTTTGGGCCGAGTTTTGGTAATTTTTTGGTTTTTTGCCAATAACTTTTCACAGATATAATATTTTTTAATTTCCGCTTTCGGATTATTGAAACTGGAGTCAAGACGCGTATTTTGATACCAACATCGATAATTTTGGACCAACATTAACCCATGATATAAATACTACAGGTAAAACCGTTAGTGACACTTGTTCACGCGACCGTGAACTTAAAATTTTTATCTTTTTTAATATATTTCTTGAATTATTGAATTTGAATTTAAATATCTCTCTAAAATATGAATTTCTATATTTATATATATATGTACATTAGGGTGATTCAAATAAACAAAATATGGTTTTTTTTTCGGTCTTACCCCCTGAAACTTTAGGTATTGACGAGAATTTGTATGGGGGAAAATGGTATTTTTTACAAAGTGAATTTTCTTTCAATTTTTGAAACTTTTTTGAAAATATTTTTACATACTCTTAAAATTGAAGCTTTGAAGCTTACAAAATGGTAAGCCGTGTGCGAATGTCTCAACTATTAAAATAATTACAGCCATTTAAAATTTACTAAATTTTATACGTGTTACTGTGTATGTGTGTGCTATAGTACAAAACTCAGCCATTTTCAAATGGCTGTAATTATCTTAATAGATAAAATAATCCCAGATGGCTTACCATTTTGGAAGCTTCAAAGCTTCAACTTTAAGAGTATGTAAAAATATTTTCAAAAAAGTTTCAAAAATTGAAAGAAAATTCACTTTGTAAAAAATACCATTTTTCCCCATACAAATTCTCGTCAATAACTAAAGTTTCAGGGGGTAAGACCGAAAAAAAAACCATATTTTGTTTATTTGAATCACCCTAATGTACATATATACATAAATATAGAAATTCATACAAAATGTATGGGAAAGGGGGAAAAAAATAGCCACCCCTAAGGGTTAAGTTAGAGCGCTAATTTTTTGCAAGGCTTATTTTCTCGTCAATACCTAACTTTTTAGGGGTAAGACCAAGTTGACATTTTTTTTGAATCACCCTAATGTACATACTAGCATTAGTGTAAGGCTCGTTAAAATAATTTAAATATTTATTCACGCTCCCTGAATAGCAATACGATACAATACACACACTTGTCAGCCGGTCGCTCACTTGTCAGCCGGTCGCTCGTTCTGCTTTGTCTCGTTATTCGGTTTGCTTTGTTTATTATTATCGCTATACTCGAAAAGAAAAGTTGATCTCGCGCTTTGTATTCGCAAATTAAATTATTAAATTATTTAAGTTGAAATTAATGTGAATAAAATTGTGAAACAAAGTCGAAAGGTGTTTCCTTTTGTTAAATACTCTTGCGCATATTAATTTCCCGCCGCGAAATAACAACCCCCAACCTTCACTATCACCGTCGCATTTCTGTGCACAATCACCAACTAGAGGTATTTAATTTTACTAGCCGCGATCACCAGCATCTGGACCATTCCCCAGCCACTGCAACCACCAACACCCTAGTGCAGCATCAGTAAGGACACTGCAATATTCATGACATTTTTAAGCAATTCTCATACTCATTTATTTTTTGCCACGACTTTTCTGTTTGGTTTTTTCAATCAAATAAATTACAAATCAAAATAATTTCTTTTTATTTTTCTTCAATTTGCGATTATGATTATTGCAAGAATTGTTAAAAATAAGAAGTGTAAAAGCGGAGCGAATGTGCCCCTCTAGCAGGCTAATCTACTGTCTCATTTCCTGTCGTTTTACAGTGTTCAGGCATCCACCTAAACGTGCAGTGTAAATTCGAAAATATTTTTTGATTTTTTTTTTCAAATTTTTCTTATTTTAAATTTTTTGAATATTTTTTTTCTATTTGACTTATATGCTGACACATTTTATATTGCTTAAAAACGTCAAAATAAAATCAAAAGAGAGAACGGTTTTACCTGTAGTATTTATATCATGCTTTAACCATTGAACCGTCTTGTAAAATGGTACCTTTTGTTTTGGAAATTTCAATACCAACAGAATACACATACAGTTCGTACATATAAAATCCAGATAAAATGGGAGCACCCCATAATCCCGACTTTCAAAATCCCGACAAGATGTAATCCAGACAATTTTCAGAAATTCCGACAAGACACAATCCAGATATAACAAAATCCCGACATAACGAAATCCCGACAGGACAAAATACAGACATAAGGCAATACAGACAAGTCAAAATCCCGACATCAGTAAATCCCGAAACACACAATCCAGACAATGCTTACCATAATTTTTCTTTAGAGTGAAAACACAAAAACAGCGAATAAATATTTTTATATTATTATATTGTTACATTAATAACTGACTAAATTAACCACTTCATTTTTTTTTCAACAAAAATTAATGTCTACATTTAACAGTTACATTTAAATATAATTAAGGAAATATTTGAGCAAAATACTTAATTACACATCTAACAAAACAAAATGGTTTACACTAGCCCCAAATGCGCAGCTATGTATTTTAAAAAGTCTTCTTTGCCATAGTTATCTCTTTCAAACAATATTGCTTTAATTCTGTCGTCTTTCTTCTCATAACACCTTCTTTTTGGCTGTTTTTCTCCCCCATTAATTTTTTCAATCTTCGTTTCAATTGTTATTTATTCCTTTCTTAGACTGTCAATTAAATGATAAACATTAGTATGCGTTTGACCTATCAAGCAACCTAGCCGTCTATGCCAGGCCTCGAGTTTGTTTTGAGTTCGAGGAAGATTAAATAAAACATTGTCATAAACAGACCAAAATTTTGGATTATATAAAGGCGCATGCTTTCTTCTACCCCGTTTAGATTTTTTCCCATATATGTAATTATCTTCTAAAAATTGGGCTACTTTTAAAAAGTCTTTGTTCCCGTTCTTAATAGACTCATAGTACTCTCGTATTTCTCCAGAGGGAACAAAAGCAAGAGCTTTGAGTAGCCTAATTTGCAACGAAAAAACTTCGTCAGTGCCATATTTCTTTTCGAGTTTTTCTTTACGAATCTTTCGCCATAAAATTTGGCCAAAGTGGAAAAAACAACCCTTGAATTTTGCTTCAGAAAAAAATGATTTAAAAACTTTAACACTTACTCTTTCAAAATCAGAAAGAATTAGGTTAGGATTAAGGGGAATGTTATGCATACATGCTATATAACAGAGTTCATATACGAACTCGTTTTGGCACCTCTCGCTTTTCTCTGACATTAAACAATAAACTAATGGAACTATGTCATTGCATGTGTCTGTTCCTACGCGACCTTGTGAGGGCACAACTTTAAAAGTACCATCCATGATCCTTATATTGGATTTCGCTAGCAATCGTAAATTATCAATTGTGGCCATTATACCTAATAATGCATTGTTCTTCAAACTTCTTAAATGATAGTACAAAAAGTTTTTCGTCCACATATTGCAAATAGTTAGGTATTTGAAATTCCTCAATAGATTGCGGCTGTTTCAAATGCATTTTTTGTCTAGATCTATATATTTTTTGTTGCTGTGACCTTACTGAGGGCAAATATTTCCTACAATGCTGATTGCAATCGGCGTTGACAGATGAAATTATTTGACAGGGTTTTGCAATCGAGTCCGATGCCTTTCTCTTAACAGAATTATTTGCCTTAATAATTTCCAGGTCAGCAGCCATTGGATCGTGATTATGCTCCGATGGTGAATTGACCATAACATGTTCCCCAACATCATTTATTAAAGTTGTGATCCTTCCTTTACAAAGGCCAGATTTTCTTTTTTCGCATATCCAATGTACTCTTGACTCTCGTTTTTTATCGACGTGATAAAAATATCCATTAAAGGAGAGCTTGATGCCACCTTTATTTGAATTTACGATGTGTATTTCATCCATTTGAATATGCGAAATCTGCCCAATATATAAAAATAAATAGATAAAGAAAGATGTACCTATAATTGCATATATAAATATATTGATATAATTTACTTACCTCGAGCAAAATAACAACAACAAAATTGTATTATAGATTTAAAGAAGTCACTATATTTTCACTGCTTTGGAATATTCCAAAACCTTTATTTTTGATTGCGAAAAGTATGAATTTCCCGTATTGACTAAAAAATTAAATCAATTTTTATTTTAACTGAAAAATTAATATTGCATTTCATTCAAAGGTAAATTGTGTATAGATTACATGTCGAGTAAAGTAGTTTATTGCAAAGTGTTAGTGTGTGAGCAATGATTTTTTTGTTTTGAAAATTTTAATAACAGAAAAATACGCATACAGTCCGTTAAAACAAAATCAAGACAAAATATAAAAATAATTTTTAAAAAATCGCGCGATTTTTTAAAAATTATTTTTATATTTTGTCTTGATTTTTTGTCGGGATTTCTTGTCTGGATTTGGTCGTTTCGGGATTATGATTGGTCGGGATTTGGTCGTGTCGGGATTTTGATTGGTCGAGATTTGGTCGTGTCGGGATTATGATTGATCGTGATTTGGTCGTGTCGGGATTATGTGTTTCGGGATTTTGTAGTCCGGGATTATGTGTGTAGGAATTTTGTTATACACCCAGATAAAATATAAAAATAATTCTTAAAGAATCGCGCTATTTTTTAAAAATTATTTTTATATTTTGTCGGGATTTTTTGTCAGGATTTCTTGTCTGGATTTGGTCATGTCGGTATTTGGTCGTGTCGGGATTTTGATTGGTCGGCTTTTGGTTGTGTCGGGATTATGATAGATCGGGATTTAATCCTGTCGGGAAACAGCTATTCGAATAGTTGAACAAAAGTTCTGCCTAGGCGCACATTATTACATGCTAATTTTTCGCCTTTCATCCAATAGTTCAATTCAACTATTCGAATAAATTTATTTAATTTATTCCCGTCGAATAAAAATATTGTTTATATAATAGTTTTTATTCGAATAGTCCACCCCTAATGATACTAATTACTCACTGTGGTACTTGTTGTTGTTGTAACGAAGTGTAGCCCTGCCCAGCGTGTACTTTTCCTTAACCTAAATTGTCATCAATTTCTTCTAACGGGAGTCCTAGGAAACTTGCAGTTTCGACAGGGTTGGACCAGAGGGAGATGGGTGTTAGAAGAGTGGGCTCCGAAGAGCAGGTAAATAAATGGTTGGTATTATGGGGTGACGAACCGCATGCCGGACATTCATTCGGCACGTCAGGGTCTAGTCTGGATAAGTAGGAGTTTAACCTGCTACAGTATCCAGAGCGTAATTGAGCCAGAGTGACCCTTGCCTCTCGAGGAAGATGACATTCCTCAGCCGCAACGCGAGGTGGTTTGGCGTGCAAAACGGCGTTCAGTGGACAGAGCGAGACATAGGACGCAACGGACGTGTCATGGATGTGCTTCAGGGCCTGCGTATGCACCTTTGGATCAAACGGCGAAAGTGTGAGGTGCCGGATCTCATCAAAATGCTCACGTAGATGCGCCCTTACGGTCCTAGGAGGTGGCTCATACTCAAGCAGTAGTCTGTTGGGATGTTGTGGTTTGCAACAGTTCAACAGGTACTGCCTGTTTAGCATTTCATTGTGCTCCAAAACTGGGAGCATTTCCACCTCATGATGTAAATGATGTTCTGGAGACATAAGGACGCATCCCGTGGCGGTTCTGAGTGCGGTGTTTTGGCAGGCCTGCAGTCTTTTCCAATGAACCTCAGCAAGCCCCGGCGACCATATCGGTGACGCGTAATTCAGGATCGGCCGACCAATTGCTTTATAGGTTGCCAGCAACGTTTCTTTGTCTTTACCCCAAGTGCTGCCGGCTAGCGACTTGAGAATTTTGTTGCGCTTTGTAGCTTAGAGACAATTGCGGTTGAATGAGCAGCGAATTTGTGCATAGGGTCTAAAGTTACCCCTAAGATTTTGGGGTGGGAGACAGTAGGTAATTTTTGGTCGCCTACGTAGATTTCTAACTCCATGCCAACTTGCGCCGTCCAAGTCGTGAATAGTGTCGCCGAGGACTTCGTTGGCGACAATGTCAGGTTCCGAGCAGTGAAAAACTCAACAAGAGAGGGGAGATAACCATTGATCCTGGAGCACAGCTCATCAACGGAAGTGCCAGATGCCAGGATCGTACAATCGTCTGCGTAAGAAACAATCGAGACTCCATCTGGTGGGGAAGGAAGCCTCGAAATATAAAGATTAAACAAAAGCGGGGAAAGGACACCACCCTGTGGTACCCCTTGTTTAATCTTTCTCGGTTTTGATTTTTTGTTTCTGAAAACTACAGACGATTGACGACCACTCAGATAATTGGCGGACCAACGCTTAAGACAGGGGGGGAGCGATGAATCTTCCAAATCGGATACCAGTTGTCCATGATTTACTGTGTCAAAAGCTAAAGAACAGGTCAAGAGCAACTAGAACCGTCCTGTGATGAGGGCTTTTCTGGTTGAGTCCGTCAGTTATCTGATTGTTAATGGCATTTAGAGCAGATGTTGTGCTCCGTATTTTTCTAAAGCCATGTTGGTGCTCGGCTAACCTCAACTTTAATGTGTAAAGAGGAAGTAATACCGCCTCCAATGTCTTCACTACTGGCGAGAGGAGCGATATCGGACGATAAGACTCCCCTACGTTAGCTGGCTTGCCAGGCTTTAGTAGTGGGACCACGACTGCCTGCTTCCAATTTTCAGGTATGACAGAAGTGGCCAGGGACAAATTTAAGACGGTAGTGAGGTATTTTACTCCCTCTTCGCCGATGTGTTTTAAATGCACCATGCCTATGTCGTCAGGGCCCATGGCTTTAGAGTTTTTGGCTTTCCTGATGGCCTCTCGAACCTCTGTAGCGGTGATGGAAACGGGGGCATTGTTTTTGTGTTTATGCGCACGCCTGAAGATCCTACGTCTGTCCCTGTCCTGTGCAGGGTGTGGTACAAACTGTCGGCAAAAGGCCGTTGCACTCTTCTTCGGGTCACTAAACGTCTTATCACCAAAGGTGATGTCTACGTTTCTTGGTGGGCCCGTCGAATTTGACAGGGATTTGACTGTGGACCATAATTTTCCAACACCGGTAGAGAGGTTACAAGACCTCAGATGCTCCTCCCATTTGGCATGTTTGTGTTCATCTACCAGCCGCCTGATTTCCGCGTTGAGACCACTGATCTGTGGGTCTGCGGGATTGATGCTACGTATAAGGTCACGTTCATTGGCCAGGGCTGTAGCTTCAGTTGGGAAGTTTGGCCGTATATTTTGTATTCTACCAGCTGGTATAAAAAGGGCTGCAGCTCTATTTATGACCTTACGTATTTCCTTTTCACCTTGGCGTACGTCAGTCGGTATGGGAAGAGCACCAAAGGAGCTCTCAGTAAACTCAGTAAAGCCAACCCAGTCAGCCCTCCTGAAGTTTACGTAGGATCTCTTCTCAGAGGTGATGAAATCCGGGGCACGATCAACGGACAGGACGATTGGCAGGTGATCTGATGCCAAAGCCACCATTGGGCACCAGTTTATGCAGTTTATTAGACCCGGACTAACAATTGTTATGTCCGGGGACCTACTGCAATTTACTGCCATCCTCGTAGGGGCGTCCGTGTTCACCGCGCAGAATGTGGAAGCGTCAATTTGCTCGGCTATTTCCCGTCCTCTGCCGTCAGCAGAATGGCGTGAATGCCACATGTCGTGGTGTGCATTAAAATCGCCCATAATGACACGGTTATCGCCCCGTAGGAAATCGCTTAAATCAGGGCGATAACTTCTGGGACAACAGGTGACGGGAGGTATGTAGATGTTTATCAGCTCGAGATCAACACCTCCAGCTGAAACGACAATACCCTGTCGCTCTAGGGGTATGTCCTCTTGGTCGGTGTTGAATGCAAATTCCCTATACCGCACGGTTTGGTGGATGATGGACGCAAGACCACCCCCACCGTCCGTACGATCATGCCGGAGAATGTGGTAGCCACCACTCGCTCTGAGATCCGAGTGGGTGCCAAGTTTAGTCTCCTGGATCGCAGCAATTTTGATGGAGTTTTGCTGCATAAACTTGGTGATCTCCACAATCTTGCCAGTTATACCGTTGCAGTTTAATTGCATTACTTTGAAATGCGGGGGAGAGGCAATGGTCACTCTGGGAGTCAGGGACTGATGCGCTCGCCGTGGAGGTAATATGCTAGTCCGTGATCGTCGTCGCAGTCCTGAAGGCGACAAATTCCGCTCGTTGGGAGACGAGGTAGAATTTGTCGGCAATGTGGGCTGCACAGCTCGACAACACGGCGCAACATACGCATCAGTCCATAAATTTCTGTTTGCGAGCCCTGAGCATATGCGCAGGTGACATTGGCCAAGGCAGGTATTGCACTTGACCGATGGCACTCTGGACGCATATATTCTGTGCCGACAAACAGTGCACATAGTGTGAGGGACCAGGAGCTGATGGCCTTGATTCACATTTGTGCCGGTACCGGAAGAAGTAGAGGGGAGGGGAATATTTTGGGGCGGGGGTTGTAGCTCAGCAGTGCTCACTACATCTGTAGATGTGCTACGTAGGAAGTAGCTATGAGCTGCTGTATGAGGTGTTGGCACACTAGGGCGCGAGCTACAACTGGGAACACACAATGCTTGCTGAGCAATATATGTATTGCGAGGGGGAGGCGATAGTGCTACGCCGGAGCGTTGCGAGCCACGAGACGTTCTAGGACGTGAACAGCAAGGCGCCACGAAGGTTTTAAAGAAACTAAAAGGCCGGTGTGTTTTTGGATCTAGTCCGGAGCAACTAGACTTGTAGAGCCAACCTTTACAAGATGTGCATTGCACTGAATGCGAACGTCTGGTATAAATTTTCTTCCGGCACACACAGCAGAACCATTCTGTTGGACCAGGGTTTAGCTCAATGCCTGACCGGAACAAGAGAATAAGGAGCAGCCCTGCTGCAAGGGACTGCTCCAAGGATGACAAATTTAGGGGGAGGAATCGTGACACGTTAGACAGGGTCACTTCGGGTGTACTGCTCTTGGCCAGGCTGTAATATAAAAAAAATACAACCTGGGTCGTTTCGGTACGAAAGGTACTGCGCAAGCACATGTACCTTTCTCGCAGAACCGGCAGTACGTAGAAACGTACTGTGGTACTTCATATTACTCACTGTGGTACGCAATAATTAGACCGAAATAACAAAAAAAAAAAAAAAATTAAAGGCTGCAGTCCAAACTTGCTGTTCTGGGTGGAGCAATGTACAGGTCATTGTGTATTAGTACAAGTGTAAACTCTTCTGCATAGACGTCAAAATTCCAAAATGAGTTTAACACCTGATTGACACTGTGGTTAACAACAAGTATGATATCATAGGCATAGGCGTGAAAATTTAAAAGTGAGTTAGTCACCTGTTTTTAATTTCCTTTTTTGTCTCACCTCTTTCCATCTTCCCATCTCTTTCTACCATTCGTCAAAAGATAGGACACCGCCATGTTGATGTGTGCAGGATGTTAAACAACGCCATTCTTTTTCTCTTATTCAGTGCTGGCGACATTTAAATATGTGCCGGATTTGTAAGTGTGAATAAATCAGGGCCAAGCTTTAATATCTTACATTTTTATGCTCACGTATATAAGAGTATGTAGCTATATTTATTCATGTATTTGATTTGGTGGACAAGAACGACCTTCTCAAGACGACTTCTGAATAGTAGAATAAAAAAAGTAAAATCTAGTAAAAAGATCCCCAGTCAAGAACTGAAATGGACGGTTACGCCGACCAACAGACGTTGAGACTAGTGCTCAAACCACCTCCCGACGGAATACTTAACGGCAGTACCGGGGGGATCGGTACATGACGGTTGGAGTTTTAATGTTAGGTTGAAGTCCCACACTGACTTTAAAGGGTCAAATACATAAAGCTTTGTTAACCTCGTCTGACATTTGCTAACTCAAAACTTTGCGTCCAACTTCAGAGATATACTACAATGAACGCCTTACGCTTCTCTTTTATACATTTGTTTTCGTTATTTATTTCTTTGCATTCAGAGTGTTTTGGTTAATTTCTTAATTTAATAGAGAATAAATGAATTTATTATTATTTCCACCAACTTTTTATTCTTTAATTAAAGCAAAGTCATCAACATCTGATTGTCAAAGCGAGCAAAGTAAGCAAAATTTGAGAGTTTGCCAAATTTTAACCTTGCTTCAACTTTGAGGTCTCCAATTTGCCATGCTTCGTTTAAATACGTATACTGAACTTTCCTGTCAAAGTCAAAGTTTGAGGTAAAGTCAAAATTAAGCTTTATGTAACTGACCCATTAGGCTTTCGATGCTTTCTCCACTTAAAAAAAAGGATTTAAAGAAACCGACATTTTAATGTGTGTTGTCAAAAGAAGAGTTACACTTGTACTGATACACAATGGTACAGCAGGCGAATTCCAGAAATCTCCATCCATCTCCATCTCGTAAATGCTAAAATGCTTAACCAAATGAACTCTCAGAACTTTAGGAGATGACGCTTATTTGCGATTCTGATCCACAAGCCGCCTAGCTTTGATAATAGTGCGTTATCTACACTATAGATGGCGCGCAGGCATCACTGCAAGATGTCAATTTAGTTGTGATCCTTTACAACTCAGAAAAAGCCAGAAGTAAACCGAAACGCCCGAAGTTACTAGCTATTAATCCCTTACTTTTCAGCGTTACTCTACTTTTTTAATTACAAAATAAATTCCATTTACGGTAAAAATATTTGTGTTTGTTTAATAAAGTCGGTTAAGAACAGATTTTAAATTGTTATATACACCTTAATTTAATTAACTCAATTTCTCTATAAAATTCTTATACCGAAACAAAAAATGTTTTTAGTTATAACTTTTAAATGATAAATAATATTACTTTTGTGACTCCGGATTATGATTTCTGAGACTGAAACTCGACTTTTGATTCCTCTCCCGACTTTTTGCGACGTGGTTTTTGCAGTTTTAGTAGGATAGAAAAAAATACAATTTCCAAAATTATGGGCAAATACATAATTAGATATCAATTTTTCTTATAAATTACACATATTTATTGTTTTTGAGTAATTTTAGAGCCTAAAACAACATAGTTCTATCCTTTTTCCTATTTTTTTGCGTTTTAGCAACAACTTTTTTTCGTCGCCAAAATTTGCCAACTTTTGGAGAAAATTGGAGATTTTACGAGATGGCTAAAAGTGCAGAATCGCAAATTTAGCTTAGTAGCTGTCAAAAACAGCTGAGCTACGTTATCTGATTCATTTTGCGTTCATCGCTTAAATATGCCAAAAAATGAAGCAAAGATGTAGGTTTATAGAAATTTTCTTTAACTGGAATCGCAAAAGTTACTAAAATTTGGCTAAATGAATTTAGAGATTTTAGGAGATGGAAATTAAGCATTAGCGAGAACTGGAATTCATGTATAGGTCTACAAGTAAGTTATGTTTTTTCCTCTCTCTTTCTAATGGTACATTTACACTGCACCAAATTTGGCAAATTTGGCGCTTTTTTGCATACAAATCTCATTTTGCCAAATTTGGAATTCCATCACCTTTGACCTCATTTGCCGAACAATAGAATCCACAGTTCCTCAAAATAGCAACCCTGCCTGTGTTCCACATTTAGAATTGCCCAGCAAGAACCTTAATGGTAATTATAGTGTGATAACTTTTGCATTATGAACAGCTGTAAATAACAACTTCAACTGTTTTTTTTTTAAGAAAAGCGACTAATTCTCAAGAAAAGACAGAAGCCTTGACTCTTTATTTATTATTACCTTACAGGTGTTGAAAACATCATGAACTCTCAGAATTTTAGGAGATGACGCTTATTTGCGATTCTGATCCACAAGCCGCCTAGCTATGATAATAGTGCGTTATCTGCACTATAGATGGCGCGCCGGCATCACTGCAAGATGTCAATTCAGTTGTGATCCTTTACAACTCAGAAAAAGCCAGAAGTAAACCGAAACGCCCGAAGTTACTAGCTACTAATCCCTTACTTTTCTGCGTTACTCTACTTTTTTAATTACAAAATAAATTCTATTTTCGGTAAAAAGATTTGTGTTTGTTTATTAAAGTCGGTTAAGAACAGATTTTAAATTGTTATATACACCTTAATTTAATTATTTATTGAGCTTTTCTCTATAAAATTGTTATACGGAAACAAAAAATGTTTTTAGTTATAACTTTTAAATGATAAATAATATTACTTTTGTGACTTCGGATTATGATTTCTGGGACTGAAACTCGACTTTTGAATCCTCTCCCTACTTTTTGCGACGTGGTTTTTGCAGTTTTAGTAGGAAAGAATAAAATACAATTTCCAAAATTATGGGCAAATACCTAATTAAATATCAATTTTTCTTATAAATTACACATATTTATTGTTTTTGAGTAATTTTAGGGCCTAAAACAACATAGTTCTACCCTTTTTCCTATTTTTTTGCGTTTTAGCAACAACTTTTTTTCGTCGCCAAAATTTGCCAACTTTTGGAGAAAATTGGAGATTTTACGAGATGGCTAAAATTGCAGAATCGCAAATTTAGCTTAGTAGCTGTCAAAAACAGCTGAGCTACGTTATCTGATTCATTTTGCGTTCATCGCTTAAATATGCCAAAAAATGAAGCAAAGATGGAGATTTATAGAGATTTTCTTTCACTGGAATCGCAAAAGTCGCTAAAATTTAGCAAAATGAATTTAGAGATTTTTGGAGATGGAAACTAAGAATTAGCGAAAACTGGTATTCATGTACAGACTTCTATCAGGTTTTATCTAATTATCTGATTTATCTTATCTCCATACAAAATCTAAGAGCAAACGCACATGCGTGTAAATAAATGCACGGCCAATGATCATTGTGTATCAATACCAAGTGTAAACTCTTCTGCATAGACGTCAAAATTCCAAAATGAGTTTAACACCTGTTTGAGATTGTGGTTAATAACAAGTGTGATATCATAGACATAGTCGTGAAAACTTCAAAGTGAGTTTAGTCACCTGTTTTTAATTTCCTTTTTTGTCTCACTTCTTTCCATCTTCCCATCTCTTTCTACCATTAGGTAAAAGATAGGAGACCGCCATGTGGATGTGTGCAGGATGTTAAACAACGCCATTTGCTTTGCTGTTATTCTGTGCTGGAGACATTTTAATATGTGCAGGATGTAAACAAACCGACATTTTAATGTGTGTTGTCAAAAGAAGAGTTCACACTTGGTATTGATACACAATGGCCAATGATTTTAGCACAAATGTATGTCTGTTTGTTTGCTATGTGACGAATTCGATGATTCCTTGATTATTTTCCCTGAGTTCGATCACTGTACGTTAAATAAAACACTCCGATTCTGTTTAATAAGTAGTACGCTTTATTCAGTACTAAAAACCGTAGTACAATATCGCGGGTTAATTTACTGTTCACTACTCCACTGTACAACACTTCAAAATAAACTGAATTGCGTTGACTTTGCGCGGTTTATAGATCCTAGCAGACAGCAGCTTCACAACCTAGAAATGTCTACACATTTCTGGTTTATTCGTGCAACAGTGTTCTCGAAGCGTTTATCTATCGTCATCTCCTCTTTGTGCTACATTCGCAAACACGTGAGCTACCTCTCCCTCTCTCGCTCTCACGTCATGTATGTAAACAGCTGTAGTTGTGATAGTGACGCTAGTGGTGGAAGTACACTAGTGCTGGAAGATGAGCGATTCTTGATAACATTCGCCACACTGCCCTCCACCTAAGTCTGATCGTCCCGATCAGACACATTTCCCGATCCGAACTTTGCTAGTCTCTCCAGGGGAACCACTTTCATTTTGTTCCGTAGCATTCCAACAGCCTGTATGCGGTAAACAACGTCATTGATCCGTTTCACAACTTTGTATGGTCCTTCCCAGTTGCACTGAACTTTGGGAGACACACTTTTCCTCCGTTGTGGCCCGTATAGGAATACCAAATCTCCTTCCAGGAACCCTTCCGTTTCCATTGCTTTGTCGTACCTGGTTTTCATGTTTTTGCTTATAGTTCTGGGGAATGGACCAGCCTCATCCAAGGTAATCCTCTCAACCGGTGCATCTGAGCTGCACTGCCTCATTCGACCAGGACTCGTAGACCTCAGCACCTTTGCTCTGATGCACTCATCGCATTTGGCAATCCACTCCTTTACCGACTGACCGTAACCAACCCAATAAAATGTCTGCTTAATCCTCTCCAAGGTCTTCTTGACTCCTAGATGACCTCCACTTGGATCGTTATGCATTTCTCTAGGAACATCAGACACCCGCTTCCTTGGAACAACTATAAGCTTCCGAGCGCATTGACCATCCTCATTCTCCCATATTCGATGCAAACAACCGGATACCATTCGTAAACTGTTCCATTGTGCCCAATATGACTTGGCAAGTGGACTCGCCGCTGACATTTCTTTTCTTGCTGGTCGTTTGTTTCGGTCAAACTCTCGGATCACACATGCCAGATCTGAATCTTCCTGTTGACTTCTCCGAATATTCTCAAGCAGGCATTTGTCTATCAAAGCCA
This sequence comes from Campiglossa producta, assembly GCA_964058755.1. NCBI lineage: Eukaryota > Metazoa > Arthropoda > Insecta > Diptera > Tephritidae > Campiglossa > Campiglossa producta. Next base: position 53,827,001 of record CAXKVI010000005.1, on the reverse strand, counting down.
TTGGTTGAGGAGGTACCTTTGCCTTTCGAGTGTCCCTGTGCTTCACCTCTAATGAAACTCCTTTGGTGCAATACCCAATGTTGTGTCCAAAAATCAGAGGTACTTCTTGGCCATTGTATGTCATAACTCTATTTCTCAGGTTCATGTGAATGTCTCTCACAGCCAAGAAGTCGACGCCAATGATGACTTCGTCCACAATATCTGCCACTAAGAAGTTGTGGTATGTAGTCACATTCTCAATCACAACTTTGCACCGCACTTCTCCATGAACCAGCTTACTTTCACCAGTTACGGTCCGCAGCTTTGCATCCTGCAATGGTCTTGCTCTCTTATGGACCAAGTCACTTCTAATGATGGAATGAGATGCGCCAGTATCCACAGTGAGTAACCGCTCTTTTCCGTCCAAGAAACCTCTAACAGTAACATTACTTGCTTTCCCTCCGAACTGCGAGACAGAAACTATGGGGTATTCATCTTGCTCATCTCCTTCAGCGTTACCCTTACGCTCACCAGAATTGCTGGAATAATTGGATCCAGATCCACAAGAACGTGCAATATGACCAGACTTTCCGCACTTGAAACATTTAATCGCACCATCGCTTTTCTTTTGTGCTCCATTCAAGGCTTCCAAAACTTTGTTGATTTTTTCGACCAAGTCTGGTGTCTCCTTTTCCACATGGTGAACCTTGTTATCTGGTTTACATAAAAACGAGGCTGTCTCTTGCAATAAAGCGTGTGATAACGTCTCCGCAAATGATCTCTTTGGATTGGCATATGTGGCTCGCTTTGTCTCCACATCACGTATTCCATTTATGAAGCTTTGCATTTTTACCCTTTCGATGTATTCCACGGGTGCGTCTGCGTTTGCCAGATGGGCTAACCTCTCGATATCTGATGCAAACTCCTGCAATGTCTCATTAGTCTTCTGGAAGCGATTCTGTAGCTCTATTTGATGTATCTGTCTCCTATGCTCGCTGCCGTAACGTCTTTCAACGGCTCCCATCAACGCTTCATAGTTGTTTCTTTCAGCGTCCGGAATAGTCTGTAAGATTTCGGCTGCAGGTCCTTTCAAAGCCACAAATAAAGCAGCGACTTTGTCCTCAGCGCCCCAGTTGTTCACAGCTGCTGTCTTCTCAAATTGTAGCTTAAATACCTGGAAAGGAACAGAACCGTCAAAGGATGGGGTTTTTACCTTGGGTGTGCTTGTTGAAACAGATGGACGATTCAGCTGCAACTCTTGGATACGTCCTCTCAGCGCATTGACTTCAGCGTCCATTTTATCCTGCAGCTGTGCAATCTTTGCATCTTGTGCTTCCAGTTTTGAGGACACCAACACCTCCTGTGCTTCCAACTGCGAAGTGATAAATGACCGCTGTTCCTCGATTTGAGCGGAGATCTGTGATGACACCTGTTCCAGCCGAGATGTCATGCAAGTACTTCAAACTTTGATGTTATATTCGTCGACATCTGAGCCAATACAGCCAACAGCGTGTTTGTGTCCACATTTGTTACTGAATCCGGAGTATCCTTTTGCTCTTCCATTTTCGTCGCTCCCTCTTCCGAAAGCTGAAAAACATAATCGTCAACGTTGATTCCTTCCGCTTCCATAGCCTCGCGTAGACGTGATTGTAGCTCTGGCTTATTGCCTGTTGTTACCATTCCACGTTTCTCCAACTCGTTTTTGAGTTGTTGGATCTTCAAGTCATTAAACTTTGCCATATACTAGTTACCTTTACAATGTCCTTGTTATCCTTTTCAATGTCCGTGTTATCCTTTTCAATGTCCTTGTTATCCTTTTCAATGTCCTTGTTATCCTTTTCAATGTCCTTGTATTTATTTAACAATACCGCTTCTGACACCAATTGTGACGAATTCGATGATTCCTTGATTATTTTCCCTGAGTTCGATCACTGTACGTTAAATAAAACACTCCGATTCTGTTTAATAAGTAGTACGCTTTATTCAGTACTAAAAACCGTAGTACAATATCGCGGGTTAATTTACTGTTCAGTACTTCACTGTACAACACTTCAAAATAAACTGATTGAATTGCGTTGACTTTGCCCGGTTTATATACCCTAGCAGACAGCAGCTTCACAACCTAGAAATGTCTACACATTTCTGGTTTATTCGTGCAACAGTGTTCTCGAAGCGTTTATCTATCGTCATCTCCTCTTTGCCACAGCTATTTAAGGACGCTTGCATAAAAGCCGATACCGACGAATCGGAGTTTAATTGACGTTTTTTTATGGTTAGCTGTCAAGTTAATCACCGATTAGTCATTATCGGCTTTTATGCAAGTGGCCCTTAATGGTAAATGTAATTAAAGGTAACACGCATCAGAAACAGTTGATAATTATTCCAAATCCAAAGCATGCTGTGTATGTTTCCCATAAAAAGAAAAAAGGCATAAAAAAAATTCAAAACCATTTGGAACCGGTTCCGGCTTTTGAAACGTTTTCGGCTTCGTTCTCTTTCAGATCAAAATAACGGTTACGGTTTCGGTTTTGAAAAATGAAACAGTTTTAATCGGTTACGGTTTCGGTTCAGTCCTTGGTTCAGAAGTTATTAATAACAAGTAAGGAAGTCTAAGTTCGGGTGAACCGAATATTAAGTACCCAGCGGTAATTTTCGGAACGGAATAACAATGATATAGGCCCTAGGAGGATTTACCTAAAGTTTTTACTATCTTAGCTATTTACCTTACCGAATTATGTCAATATGTGATGTTCGAAATTTTTCATATCGAAAGTGGGCGTGGTCGGGAAGCGATCTCGTCCAATTTCATCGCCTATATTGCTAGTATATGTTGTGCCAAATTTCATGAGTCTGAAGTAATCAGTTTAAAAGTTTTGGCCAGTCGAATATTCCAAAATGCCTCCCTTAAAGGTGGGCGTTTCCTACCAAACTATATCATTCCGTGGTTATCATCCGATTTCGCCCATTTTCAATAGCAACCTACCTTTGACAAAAAGTAACCTGTATATAAAATTTCATGCAAATATCTCCATTTTTACTCAAGTTATCGTCATAGTGTATCAATACAAGTGTGAACTGTAGCTTTGACAGAAATGTCAAAACACACTTCCACGTCAAATCACAAATGTCAAAACACACATCCATGTCAAAAATCTGGGTTGCTATTGTTGTTTTCGTTGCGATCGGGTTGTGTGCAGCACCGAATAACAATGAAACAGGGTTCTTGTTTGCACAAAAGTGTTACTGTGTTTCCCAACTTTTTCACTCCAGTTTCTAGGGCAACTTTTAAGCGAATCTTTCAGTTTATACTTTATATCAAAGAAAAAACAGACAAAATAAAAAAACTTAAAACTAGTAAATTTTATTTATTTTACAGAAAAATTTTGAGGTAAGCATCTTCGAAATGAGAAATTAGACAGAAAATGAAAACAAACGTTTTTTTTTGGAAACATGTATATGCGATGTTTTTAGATAGATTTACTATCAAATACATATCTTAGCACAAAGAAGGCTTCGAACCCCAAAATTTGGTATTTGTTTCCTTTAGGGGTCAACTCCTAATAAATTAGCTAGAATTATGGAAGATAGCTCAAAATACGGGGTTTGGCCTCAGGATCACGAATCCGGAAGCGCTTTTTTAATATTTTGCTTCTCAGACCCGAATCAATTTTCGGGTTTTTGACAATTACTTTCCACAAACACAAAAAAATTAAAAAGCGCTTCCGGATTCGTGATCCTCAGGCCAAAACCCGTATTTTGAGTTTTAGCGAACTACTTTTTTATGCAACCTACTACTAATTTTTTATACCAAATCGAATGCAACTCGGCGCAAAATGATGCTCTTTTTCCAAAAAAACAACTCTGATGAACAGGTGTTAAACTCATTTTGGAATTTTGACGTCTATGCAGAAGAGTTTACACTTGTATTGGTATACTATGGTTATCGTGTACACAGACGAACGGACATGGCTTAATGAACTCCTCTTTTCAACCTAAGAACTTTCATATATGAAACTCTATATCTATCTCGATTATTTTGTGCCGTTACGTACTACCGTTATGTGAACTAAATTAATATACCCTTGTACTAGTACTAGTACGCTGGGTATAAAAATCCACCAGCAACTTGATTGAAAATGAAAAATGATTTATAGTACATTTACACAGCACCAAATTTGGTAAATTTGGCGAAAAATTGCAAATTTGGCGCTTTTTTCCATACAAATTTCATTTTCCAAATTTGGAATTCCATCGCATTTGGCCTCATTCGCTGAACAATACAATCCACAATTCCTCAAAATAGCAACCCTGCCTGTGTTCCATATTTAGAATTGCCCAGCAAGAACCTTAATGGGTAATTAACGTGTGAAAACTTTTGCATTATGCACAGTTCTAAATAACAATTTCAACTATTTTTTTTATGATATCGGACCAGTTCCACTAAGAAAAGAGAGAAGCCTTCTTGATTCTTCATTTATTATTACTCTACATGTGTTTAAAACATCAAGGTGGTGCATTTTCTTTCGGTGGCTTTGTATTCTGGTAGAAGATTCTTGCAGGGAAGGTGAATCCAAATGCAAATTTGCCAGTGTAAACAGGTTCGAAATGACACATTCACATTCGCCAAATTTGGTGCAGTTTAAATGTACTATTAGGGCCTTTCTATATTATTGTAATGATACATTTACACTGCACCAAATGCGTCGCATTTGGCGAAGTTATTTCAAGAATGTTTGTCCGCAGAATGAATTTGTTTGCCAATTAGATGAATTTAATTTAATTTGACCCAATTTGGTGATCAAATTCAATCTGTGGATGAACGGTCTCGAAAAAACTTGGCCAAAAGTGACGCATTTGATGCAGTGTAAACGTAGCTTTACGATATGAATGAATGTAGGATTGAGTGGCAACACCAACCATCGGTGTTAGCTTGTAACGTACACGTAGTGAATCCGCCCCTTTGTGCTATCGATGTGGAACGCCCCTCAGCTAGCTCAGTTTGGCAAGGCGCAGTTCTCAACCTTGGCCACATCGATGCAGGCGAATTGTTACAATCCTCGTATCGTTCCTCTCCATATATCCCCTCCGGCAGCCCACCTTCCTTGGACCGCTCGTTTTCGTTCGGATCTCGCAGGTCCCCTTTCTTACCTTTGCTCCAGATTCCTCTTTACCTACCCTTTCGTCATCATCACTCTCCTCACCCAGTTAATTTAGTACGCCATAATTTATCTTCTCAATTTTAATACAACATTTTAATGAATAAAATTTTCTTAAAATCTAGTTTAAAAAAAAAGCGTTTCTTATTGGCAACGAAATTGGTTACATGCATATACTATAAAAAAATCATCCTTTGATAGAAAAACCGTACAATTTCAAAAAAAAACTATAACATTTTTAAAACGATTAACGCCGATTACAGCACTATAGTACACTTTTTGTTGGCGCGGCCTAGCAGCAAATGATATTTAAAGTTTTTATAATTTCCTAATATGTGGCAACCGTATGTATTGTACTAAATTATTGTAAACCCTTTATAAGTGGCAACGCCTTTCCAATATTGCACAAATATGACAGTCATAATGTTCGAAAGAAAATAGCGGGCATTCGTGGCTGGCATATTGGAGCAAGAAGGTTGCAATCACACAAATGTGTAAGTAAAAAAAAAATTCATCTTGTTAGCAATTCATTTACCTTTCATTTTAAATGTATTTTCGAACAGGAAATAAAACACAATTTCATCTCCATTATTGTATTACATAAACCTAAATCTGAGTTTCAATTTCGTGAGGTTTGTGTGAGTCCAGCCACGGATCAACATCTTTTATTTCACATTTTTGGTGAAGTGCATTTTTTTTGGAAAGGCACATACATTCATACATATACGTTTGCCGGCAAGAAGCATTTGGTTAGCAGAATAGCATTACAAGGCACGGTAATAAAAGCAAAGACTGGCGGCAAATATAAAGCGAAGCAGATAATTGAATGCATTAAGTGGCATAACTGCAGTACGTAGGTCATCTTTGGTACGCAGTCTGCAAAAAACACAACAACAACAAATCTGTGCAAGGCAATTGCGGCAACGGAATCATTCCAGATGTTTCGGCAAGAAGGTACATATTAGCTGGTTGACTAGCGGAATTTAAAGTCAGGTGAGTGCTTTGGGGAAAATGTATGGGGTTGGTTTGTTAGTGTGTTAACTGGTGTGCACGAATAACGGAAACTACTGATCATAAGCACCCAAGTACAATAGCGGCTTTAATATACATACATATGTACATGAGCACTGATGAACATTAGAGTGCGCCGAAAACATACGAATGGTGGTGAAAACTAATAAAATATGCTGTGCCAAACTTACGCCTTTTCTCTATTTGATTGAATCAAGTTCGCAATAATATGCAGGAAAAGTAGCCGCTGCTACAAATTGAATGCGCATAGTCGAATAAAATTTATTGCGAATGATTAACGTGCATCTAAAAGTATATGCCTTAAGAGTAAACGTTAAACGTAGTATTATATTTTGATATTGAAATAGAGAATTTTAGATTATTTGTACGCCGCGTGGCAGTCAATCTGCACCTCAACTAACTTATTATATTTATGTTGTTCAAGCGGTTCTAAGTGGCAGTTAGCCAATCATATTTCGTGACTACGGATCTACGTTCCTACTCATTTTGATTTACTTTTCCCTGCGTCTCTTAATAACACTAAGTCCAAAGCCGGTTGGTGGATGAATTATTTTGGGCGGATGCAAACGTCGATCTGCGCCTCAACGAATTTAATTTTTTACATATTGTTCCTACGGTTCCAAACACCAGTGGTTTTGCGCTGAAAACCATCGACCCAATAGCTAGTCGTTGGCCTGCCCATCATTAGGGCTGCTCGAATGCAAACAGGTTTGCGAATTATTAGTGTGGATGCAAAACATTGAAACGGTGTATAAGCTACATTGACCCTGCGTGTCCTAAGCGAAATATTAGTCGTCTGCTTCTTACAAATCTGCGTACCGGTCATAGCAAATTTCTGGGATTGGGTATCGAATAGGGTTTAGGCCTCAGCAAACAAATTTGGTTAAGAAGTGACAGTTGAAGCCGTACATAATGCCAAATTTAAGATCTGGAGGTAGGACCAGTGCAACTGAGGAGTGGTTGGACGACTTAAACACGACGATTCAGCAACCACCAGCGGGAACGGGCGAAGCTCAACCACTGACGATGGAGGCGAGACTTGATATGATGCAGCAGCAGATGCAGAACCTACAGGCGGAACTACGGCAGAGTCAGCAACAGCATGAATTGCTAGCAGCGGCTTCTAGACCACCAAGCAACATGAATGTCGAAAGCGTCAACGGGTCATTGGCAGGGGTGTTAAGTGATCTAAATCGAACATTGGCAGATAGCAGAGCAACGCATGGGCGCAAGTTATACGATTTGCCTGAATTCGATGGGCGGCATGAAGACTGGCCCATGTTTAGGGAAGCGTTTACGATGACCACCGAAGAGTACCATTATAATGATAGGCAAAATATGATGCGCCTACAAAAGGCCATTAAAGGTCGGGCAAGGGAGGTAGTTGAGTGCTTGCTAATTCATAGCAGCAACGTGTCCCGCGTTATTAGTACCCTTGCAGATAGGTTCGGTAGGCCAGAGCAACTAGTGAAAAGCCAAATTGCAAAGATACATGGTGTAGCTCCTATCGCGGAAAATCGTATCGATCAAATTGTCCCGTTCGCTACGAAAGTACAAAATTTATCATCATTTCTACAGTCTGCTAACTGCGATCATCATCTATCGAACCCCACGCTTATGGATGAACTATTATCGAAATTGCCCGTGCAGAGGCGGATTGACTGGGCCAGGCATGCCTTGACGATAGTACCAAGGCCGAACATATGTCATTTCAGCGACTGGTTGCAGGAGCTTTCAAAGTTAGTGGCGACTGCTATGGTAAACACCAATGCGGATTCCAGGCAAGGCGGGAGAGCCGATGGTCGTACGCGTTTTTTTCACACGCAGGATATAAACAGTGCCAATCGTGATCTGAGCGTATGTGTTCTTTGTAAAGGAAGACACAGTATAAATCGGTGTAAGAGGTTCGTCGACATGCAGGTGGGTCAGCGATGGCGTGTGGTCCGTCAAAATAAATTATGTTTCAATTGTTTGAAAGGTGATCATAGGAGCAGCGATTGCACTAAACAACACAGCTGCGATGTAGACAGGTGTACGCGGAAGCAGCATGGACTATTACATTTTCGTCAGCAAGGAACTACAGACGGTCGGAGTCAAATGGAAACTACAACGCGGCAACAGGTCCTCACTAACACCATCGTTGACAAACCGGGTTTAAAATTGTTGTACAAAATTCTGCCGGTGCGGTTGTACGCCAACGGTCGAGTCATAAACACCTTTGCACTCTTCGATGATGGTTCAGCAATCTCGATGATGAATAATGAATTGGCTAGTCGTCTAGGTCTCGAAGGGCGGAAGGAAAATTTAACGCTACAATGGTTTGGTGGTACCACAGTTACGGAGCAATCAAGCAGGGTTGATGTGGAAATATCCGGAGTTGGAAGATATAACAAAAGGTTTTCATTGCGGAACGTCAGAACGGTAGCCAATCTTCAACTGCCGGCGCAAACACTCCAGCGGTCAGAGCTGCATTACAGACATCGTCACTTGCCAATCAAGGAGTATGTTGGAGCGGTTCCAGAGCTATTAGTGGGGTTAGACAACGCGCATCTGAGTATTTCAAAGAAAACTGTCGACGATGGAGGGAATGGCTATTCGGTGACGCTCACGAAACTGGGATGGATCGTCTACGGAGGTGATGACCGAGCCATTGGAGATAGGCGACATTTTGTAAACTTCGCTAAGACAGATGACAGCGCTGAGCGGCTCGAACGTTTGGTGAGTGACTACATAATCAACGAAGAGCTAGGAGTTCGTGATGCTGTGGAGGTTGTCGAAGCTGCAGATATTGCAAAAGCAAAAGCTTTATTAGAAGAAACAACAGTAAGAAAGGGTTCACACTTTGAGACAGGTTTGCTCTGGAAGCATGCATATGTAGCCCTACCAGATAGTCGAAAAATGGCAGAGAACCGGATGTTAGCCCTGGAAAAGAAATTTAAGCGTGATGGAAATTTTAAGTCTGCATACGTCAAAGTAATAGAGGAATACGAAGCCAAAGGTTATGCGAGGAAGCTGACAACGGAGGAGATCATGGCAGGAGGTGAGCGTAGCTGGTACCTACCACACTTTGGAGTTTGGAACGCGAACAAACCTGGAAAGATGCGACTTGTATTCGATGCTGCGGCAAAGGTCAACGGTGTATCATTGAACTCTGCACTGTTAAGCGGGCCGGATCTAAACCAACCACTCGCAACTATTTTATTGAAATTTCGGGAGAGGCCAGTTGGAGTATGCGCCGATATAGTGGAGATGTTCCACCAAGTCAAGATACGTCCGCAAGATCAAGCAGCACAACGCTTCATATGGAGAACAGACTCTAAACAGGCATTTGTGGTATACGGTATGAACGTGATGACGTTCGGGGTTACTTGCTCACCGAGCTCGGCCCAGTTCGTGAAAAACAAAAATGCAGAGGAGTTTAGCGAACAGTTTCCAGAGGCGGCGAATGCAATAATCAACAACCACTATGTCGACGACTTCGTACACTGTTTCTCTACCGTCGACGAGGCAATCCGAATAACGAAGCAGGTAGCTTGGATTCATAAACAAGGAGGGTTCGACTTGAAGCGGTTCGTATCCAACTCCGAACAGCTCACGAAGCAAATGAATAATGAAGAAAAGCGTTCGCCTTGTTTGAATCTTGACAGAGATAATGTTGGTATTTTTCAGAAAGTCCTTGGGCTATATTGGGATACGCTTAACGATGATTTTAGATTTGTTCTCTCGTTTGCAAAGGTCGATCCAATCGTGCTGGCTGGGACGAGGAGACCCACAAAACGCGAACTACTGAGCGTCACAATGTCGGTGTTCGACCCGTTCGGAATGGCGGCGGAGTACACTATGGAGGCAAAGCTTTTGCTGCAGGCGACTTGGCGCGCTGGTATTGACTGGGACGAACCTATTCCTAATGAACTGCAAGAAGCATGGTTGAGATGGTTGACGGCGATCAAACGCTTGGAAGCAGTAAGCGTGCCGCGGTGTTACGGATTAGGGTTCCATCAGTCACCAGTCGAATTACATATATTTGCGGACGCAAGCGAGGTAGCTAATGCAGCTGTAGCGTACTGGAGGTTTCCCGAAGGTACAAAAACTGCGAATCCCATATTCATCTCAGGAAAGGCCAAATGTGCACCATTGAAGCTGACATCAATTCCCCGACTGGAGCTGCAGGCGGCAGTGTTGGCTACACGACTTCGGAAGAGCATCCTTCAATGCCATGGTAAAGTCCCTGAAAGAGTCGTGATGTGGAGCGACTCGAAAACTGTCCTAGCTTGGGTGAAGTCTGATTATCGGCGTTATAAACCATACGTGGCGCATCGTGTTAACGAAATTTTAGAGGCTAGTGACGTAAACGAGTGGCGATGGGTTCCAAGCGCATTAAATCCAGCGGATTGGGGAACGCGTCCGAAGGCGGATCGAAGAAGCTCGACATGGATTAGTGGGCACCCGTTCTTGTTGCAAGACGACAGCTTATGGCCGTCCAACGATGTTAACCCGAACACGCAAGATGAGCTAAGAGCGAATGTTTCAGTTCTGACAGTAAAAATCGATAATCACATGTTCACCAAATTTTCATCATTGATACGTTTAACAAGAGTCGTAGGTTGGATATTGAGGTTCCATAACAATTGCCGAAAAGATGCAAGTGAGAGGTGTTCTGGAGGGCTCAGTGCTTCGGAAATAAAGAGCGCAGAAACAGCTATAATCCGCTCGGCTCAAAGACAAAGCTTCCCGGACGAATACTGTGCACTGCTAGCAGAGAAACAGGTGGAACGCAGCAGCCCTTTGAGGACCCTAACACCGATGTTAGATGAGGAAGGAGTGATACGAGTAGGTGGGCGAATAGACGCAGCAGTAGCCATTCCAACGTATTCACGTAGACCGATAGTCCTTCCTAAACGTCACCATGTTACCGAGCTTGTAGTGGAGTATTACCACAAAATCTGGAAGCATCAAAACGAAAATACAATAGTTGCAGAAATACGACGGCGATACTGGATCCCTCAGATCAGAACAGAGGTGCGACGCGCGATGAAAAGATGTCCAGTTTGTATAAAAGAAAAGGCTACGCCCAACCCTCCGCAGATGGGACAACTTCCACCGGATAGACTTACACCTTTCGTACGGCCATTCACTTACGTAGGCCTTGACTACATGGGTCCGTTTACAGTCGCGATTGGCAGAAGAAGTGAAAAGAGATGGATTGCGCTATTTACGTGCCTTACTGTGCGGGCGGTGCATCTGGAGCTCGCAAGAGACCTGACAACGGATACTTGTCTTATGTGTATACGAAACTTCATGAGCCGTAGGGGAACACCGGTGCGCATCCGATCGGACAACGGCACAAACTTCATTGGAGCTGATAAAGAGTTGAGGCGGCAGAGAATCGACTTCGATAACGGCATTATATCTAATGCCCTGGCAAACAAGAACATCGAGTGGGTTTTCAATTGCCCGTTGAATCCTCACGCTGGGGGCTGTTGGGAAAGACTCGTCCGTAGAGTAAAACGTGCCATGGGGCATGCCCTCAACAACGAAAACATCCAAGAGCACGGTTTGTACAGCCTCATGTGCGAAGCGGAGAACATAGTTAACGCACGACCATTGACGCACATACCGTTGAACGAACACACTGACGAACCGCTAACCCCTAATCATTTTCTCCTAGGTACTTCCAATTCCGAGCAAACGCCGCACCCGCAAGAAGAAAATGTGATTCCGACCAGAAAAATGTGGTACAAGGTGCAACAAATGCAGCACAGGTTTTGGCGGAAGTGGATAGATGAGTATCTGCCAGACCTAACGAGGCGAACAAAATGGTACGGAGAGCAGAATCCTCTAGCCGTAGGTGATGTCGTCCTTCTCTGCGACACCAACGTTCATCGCTCCAAGTGGCCAATGGGGCGAATCATACAAGTATTTCCAAGTAAAGATGGGCAAGTAAGAGCCGCGCTAGTGCAAACGAAGGACGGCGTTTACAAACGAGCAGCCTGTATATTGGCCAGGTTAGATTTGGTGAATCTGGGCAGATCCACGGAGGCGGGGATGTTGGCGCGGCCTAGCAGCAAATGATATTTAAAGTTTTTATAATTTCCTAATATGTGGCAACCGTATGTATTGTACTAAATTATTGTAAACCCTTTATAAGTGGCAACGCCTTTCCAATATTGCACAAATATGACAGTCATAATGTTCGAAAGAAAATAGCGGGCATTCGTGGCTGGCATATTGGAGCAAGAAGGTTGCAATCACACAAATGTGTAAGTAAAAAAAAAATTCATCTTGTTAGCAATTCATTTACCTTTCATTTTAAATGTATTTTCGAACAGGAAATAAAACACAATTTCATCTCCATTATTGTATTACATAAACCTAAATCTGAGTTTCAATTTCGTGAGGTTTGTGTGAGTCCAGCCACGGATCAACACTTTTTATCTGAACATCTCGGCCTAACCGAACGTATAGGAAAATATAACAAAGCTGTACTTAAATTTCTGTATCTCAACATCAAGACGACATTAACATGTTTGATTAAAAGCCAAAAATTACATAACAAGAAGATATCCTGTATATATGTAGGTAACTATTTAATTCTAAGAGATTTCCTGTCTGCACGACAAAAAAACTAAACTCAAAAATTCGGTCCCCCAAAACCCCCTCAAAGAGCTCTTTCAGGTAGGAGGGGGTTTTGGGGGACCGAATTTTACAGCCACAAAAAAATAGATTTTTACACTTTATAGGTTTAGTTGATCCGCCCGTGAGATCGTCTATCCCTCTAGATTTAAAAAGTTAACTTATATCGAGTTTTACAATGATCATTACAAATTTTACATACATATATTAAGCCATATGAACGATTTGTATAAACGGTTGTTGAGGCACTGTAGTGCTTTTCGCTAGGATGAAAACTTGGCTAATTCAACGTTGGTGAAAATTCGGGTTGTTGAAATGAAGAAAAAATGAAAATTTCCCTGTGGCTCCGCAATTGCTTTTGGTTATGAGATTAGGGTGTACCCGCTATAAAAACAGATAATTTTAGGGTTACGGGGTTGTCTAAGGAAATCGGTACTCCGACGCTATTTTGACGTTCGCGCACCGCACGCTATACATGGGCATAATTTTTTTCAAAATTATAGTCCCGCCAAAAAATATAAAAATTACCAAAAAAAAATCTCAAGAAATGAGAATTTTTTTTGAATTGACAAGATTTAGTTGGGATTTACACTGTGGGATTTTAGAGTGACCGTAGTCGAAATGACAGATTACGCGAACCCCATAAGGCGCGAATGTATATATATATGATATTAAAACCAAGGACTGAAACCGAAACCGAAACCGTAACCGATTAAAACCGATTAATTTTTCAAAACCGAAACCGAAACCGTAACCGTTATTTTGATCTGGAAAAGACCGAAACCGAAACCGTTTCAAATGCCGGAACCGGTTCCAAACGTTTTGAATTTTTTCAATACCTTACTTCTGTGAGTGGGCACATAGGTACTTCCTTTTACAAGCAGGTACCCTGAAAGTTTTCATGGAAGATTGTCGAGCCACGTTTTGACATCAGTATAAAAATTCTGAAAGAGGAAGTTTGACTATAGTTGAATAAAGCGATCGAAACAAATTTACGAGATCCGAAAAAGAAATGTTCAGGCTTGTCTCGGAAAGCGCCACTAATTTTAATGTTTTTAACGATTTATACATTTCATTTGGCTTCCATTTTAATAAAAAAGTAGAGTTAACTTTAGGAATTTGTTTTGCAGAAATTTCATCCATGCATAGCGTTAATAAATGTATTATTATATTGGAGAAATCCCATCATGGCTGCAGGAAAAAAGTTATGAAAATTCAGACCTATTTCGTAGCTACATAGGTACATGAGTATTTTAGTAGTAAACCGTAACCGAAACCGAAATAAATTTTGAAGAACGAAACCGGAACCGAAACCGAAACACGTTGCAAAAACCGAAACCGAAACCGGAACGTTATTTTAATCGGTTTCAGACCTTGATTAAAACTTTATTTTCGCAACACGTTTGCCGCACCGACTTGCGCACTCTCGAAGTGCTGACTTGGGATTATGAACAATTTTCTGTTCCGACCTACCGATGACCCTCTATATATAGGACCAAATACAACAGTAACTCCGTTTTACCTTCCCGTTTTGTATTGTTCTATTATTGTATTTCCAGCCATCAGTACCAGCGGTCATTACCCTATGTCTGTCCCTTTTACTTTACTCACCACACCCTCACTTGTTATATGGGAACCCTCATCAACGAAGAGACGCATCAGGTTACTACAACACTATTGTTTTATATCTTTAGCGTGCCAGGCTCCCAGACTTTTTCCTGCTAGAGATTCTAATAGGTACATATTGTTACCCAAAACCTTAGTAACGCGACATTTCGTAAATTTCCTGCAAAACTTAGAATTAATGTTTTGCTTAAAATCGCTAAGCACGAAATTTCGCTTATACACTTCTTGTCCCGGTATAAATCTTATCTCGCGTAGTTTTTATTATATCTAGACGCATTCGTCTCATAGGATTCGTGCAAATTCTCTTTGATTTTCTCCCGCATTATCCTAAGTCTATCGCTGTTGTCGAGGGTGAACACCTCGTTATCTGACAGACAGTCTAATTTTCGTGCTAAGGCATAGTCTGCCCCATTTGTAAACATGTTATAACCAAATAAAGCAAAATACGGTGAAACGCCCGTGGCCGAGTTTACCGCGCTACGGAGAGAACATTCAATCTCTGTTAAATATAAATCCCAATCTCGATGGTCGTTCTCGAGATATGACCTAATTGCGGCTAGCACAGATTGATTTGCTCTTTCAGCAGCATTCGACTGCGGAGAGTAAAAGGCAGTTTTCATATGCTTTACGCCATAATTTTCATACAATTCTGAGAATTGCTTTGAGACGAATTGTTTTCCGTTATCTGAGTGAATAATTTCCGGTACACCGAACTTGGATATTTGCCGAGAAAATCTATGTACAGCTTCTGAAACGGGCGAACCGTGACTACTTCTTTCCCAATCCCTGGTTTTAGAATCGAGTTAGATGGTTTGGCCTCTTTACAAACTTGACACTCTCTTACAAAATTCCTAACTTGCACCACCATATCTGGCCAGTAGTATAACCTCCTTAGACGATGTAACGTCTTGGCCATACCCCCGTGAGCGGCTATCTCTGGACAGTGGGCATTTTCGATAAGGGTAGACGTCAAAGCTTCAGGAACCCATAGCTTCCACTCGTTTTCCTCTAATTCCATATCCTTGTACAAAAACATTTTATAGACCCTACCATCTTCCACCTTCAGATCGGGGAGCCGATCGTTATTATTCTCAATAGTTTTTATCAGCTCTCGATAATCCTCCGATTCGAATTCGACTGTGTCCATGTTCGCAATCGTTGATAAACTGACTTCTTCTATACAACGCGACAGTGTGTCGGCCACTATATTGTCTGAGCCTTTACGGTGTTCAATTTCAAAATTAAAAGCTTGTAATTGCACTCATTAAACTTTTGAGAATAATACGCGATTGGTTTCTCTGCGTCGTCGTTTTCTTTCTGATATAAAACCGCCCCAAGACCATAATCAGATGCATCACATTGCACCCAGAATCGCTTCGAAAAATCCGGATGTTTCAAAACTGGCGCGCTCGTGAGAGCTCTTTTTAGGCTATTGAATGCCTCTAATGCCTCCGTCGATATTTCGAACTTTCTTCCCTTTTTCAAAGCCTCTGTCAGAGGCGCGGCCATCGTCGCGAAGTCCTTAATAAAACGCCTATACCAGCCAGCAGTACCAAGAAGGATCCGAACTTGTTTCACTGTTGTAGGTACAGGAATGTTTTGGATGGCCTTGAGTTTTTCTGGGTCTGTTTTTAACATACCACCCCCTACTATGTATCCTAAATAAGGCAATTCTTTAAAGCAAAATTTTGATTTACTTAGACCTATAGTCAAATTTGCATCCTTTAAACATATCGCTACCTACTTCCTGTAGGAATCGCAAATGAGATTCAAAATCCGGTGCTATGGTTAATAAATCATCTAGATAAATGAAAACGTTAGATCTCAGTTGTTGTGGAATTACCCGGTCCATTAGGCGACATAACCTTTGTGCCGCATTACATAATCCAAAAGGCATTGTTACAAATTGGTATAATAGGCGACCAGGTACGGTAAAAGCAGTACATATATGGTTTACTGGCGTCGTCCAACTCGATCTGCCAAAATGCATGCTTCAGGTCGACGATGTAGTGAGTGTCGTCCAGGCGACTTAATATGCCCTCAATATTTTGAAGTGGGTACGCGTCTTTCACCGTCACTGTGTTCAGTTTGCGCGCATCCAGGCAGAACCGATTTTTACCCGGTTTGCGCACAACTGTCGTTCGGTTACTCCACGGGCTCTCACTCTCCTCGATTACACCCAATTCCAACATACGATCGACTTCTTCATACACTATTGATTGCATAACAGGAGACAGAGAGTAATGCCGCTCTTTAATTGGCACCGCTTCGTCTACAAGTTTAATGGTGTGTTTTTCTAAACTTGTTCGACCCAATCCATTCTTTTCAAAAGTTTTAAAAACGCTAACTACTTTTTCTAATCGTTCTTTTTGCTCTTGTGTGAGATTATGTTATACACGCCGTTCATTCTTATCTTCTTCGGGGACCATTTCCTGTTCTAACTTGGTAAAGTCGATCTCTTCAACCGATATAACCTCAGGTGCCAGCTCGAAAATACGCCAAAAGTCAACGCCCAGGTAGATATTCTGCTCGAGATACGGGCATAAGACAAATGTAATTTCACGTTCTAATGTATTGAATCTTACAGGTACCGTCACTTTTCCGAGAACATTATGCCTACGACCGCCAGCGGTTCTAACGGAAGATACATAACGTTGGATCGGAACACCGATTTCGTCAACGAATTCCCTACAGCCTCGGCCCAGAATGCTAACGCAAGCGCCCGTATCCAATAAGCCGCGTGCTTTATAACCTAAAATTTCGATGTCCGCATAAACGCGCGGATCTGTGCTACTACTACTGAGGCCATGACTTTCTGTCTCAATATTTTGCGTTGACGGAATCGTTGTCTAGCTTTTTGCACCTTCCGCGAAATTACCCGCCTACCCATTACTATCGGCAAAGATTCTTTCACGTGCTTCGAGGTACCTCCTATATCGTTCCTCATACGACGGCGTTTTTTCGTTGTCAACCTTTGGTTGCATCCTCCCGCTTTTAATTCTTTTAAAAATGCAAATTTCATTATTGTTATCTGTAGCAATTTCGTTTTCACTAGGGCTGTTGGTAGACGCATCTACTTTACATGGGTTTGTGTGGAGCGCGATTCCCCTAGTACAACCGCGTTCCATGCCATGTTTCCCGCAGGGTTGCACAATGGACACTTAGGGGTAATGACGTCTAGCTTATTCCAACATGATACACTTTTGCGACAAGCTTTTTGCTTAGCTGATTAATGGCGTATTTCCTCCACGGCGACTTGATCCTCATCGCCGGGAGGGGTACATACACGTTCGGTTGCGTACGTTCGCGACGCGGAAAGCACCTTTCAACTTCCTTACATTCCGTTCTAAGCTGGTCTAGTGAGTATGCCGAAATCGGGTAAACTAATTTAGCGAGATATTCGCGCAAATTTCCTTTTAATAAACGCACAACTTCGTACTCTGGAATGGGGTTCCGGAGTCGCGAACGCAGCGTACCTATAACGTGGAAGTACTCGTCGATGGTTTCGCCCGCCCTTTGTTTCCTCTCAGTCATTTCCCTTAACACCTCAAAATCCGTTTGAAGGGTTGGCCAGTCGACTCTACCATGGGACCGGATATAAAGCCAATACCATTCGCGAGCTTCACCGCCTAGCAACTTATGAAAATCACGCATGACGTCACCCCATTAACATCCATATCGACCTTTTAAATATTCCAAACGAAAAATAAAATCTTCTACCGACATGGCATCACGATGGCCCTGGTAGATAGAAATGGGGTATTCTCAATATTGAGGTCCGACCTTCCGAACTCCCTACTTTCTCGTTCACCCATTGCCTGAGATCCCGCCGAGATAGCCGCTGGTGCGCCTGTATATGTCGTGGGTGGTTGGCGTGGTGGCTCGTTAGGAGCATATGCATACGTTGCGGCATGGGCCGTGTTGATGTTGTTATTCCTATTAGTGTTGGTGTTGTGTGGCAGACCCCGGATCGCTAAATCATTATACGAATGTCTGGTCTCTTGGGATTCGATGCTTGAATTATGCCTCGTCCTCTTAGTACGGTTGCGTGCCCTATTACCTCCCCCCTGTACTACGCCTACACCTACGTTTTGCGTCGTTCTAGCTAACTCGGTCATGGTATCGCGCACCTCGTTTAATATGGCATCCTTTGCTTCCGCCATCATTTCTTTTAATATCGGTGCTATATTATTACGCAGATCAATAGAAATATCTGTCGTCTGACGATTGGATTCGCCCTTTTTGGACATGGTGAGTGAAAGGAAGGGCAAGTTGGACGATGGTGGAATTGGCTTGGGTTGCGTAGGTGGCTTCTTTGTTGTGCCTGTATTTTTGTTTGTGTGTTGCTGTGGGTTTCCCGCTGGTGTTTTGTCCGGCCTGCAGCTCCTGCAGTGTCATCACCGCCTACAGCTCCTGCAGTGTTACTCCCACCTACAGCTCCTGCAGTTTTACGCGCACCTACAGCTCTTGCAGTGTTACCCCCGCCTATTCGATCCGAAAGATCTATGAAAGTGAGGTCATTCATGCTAATCTGTTGGGGTGCTTGTGTGTTCTCAGGGAATATGTTTGCCTGCTTGGTTCTGTGTCTTGTATTATATGGGGCTGGTCTAAACTTCATTAAATACCAAAAGATTTAAAATGATTTTGTTAAAAATATCGGGTTTCTATTTCACACTCAACAATTTCGGGATTTCCTTGTAGTTCAATCGATTTCAATGTTTAATTGTGGGGAGGTTCTGATGACTTAAGGGTATGCACAAAACTTAATTTCGGTTCGGAATCATTGGAGCAAGTGTAACGTTCCTGTTGGAATCTATGGAATTCGGTCTTTATAAAAAAAAGATTCATTATTAAGGGAATTCCACCCGGCATGCGACACAAACTTTATATACATAAATCAATGCTTGCGGTCATATCGAGCTGATCGTACTTGTAGCCATGTTTCTGTTTACACACAGAAAGTTTTGTTGCCGAAACTCATTACTTGTAGGAGAGGGAGTGACGGAGAAGGGAGGGGGGCACCAACTTGCCCGTGCTCGGAGAGTTGCTTTGTGTCGCCTTTCTTCTCAGTCACATTGACTTGACTTTTAATAAAATTTGACATTTCACTTTATTTGTTTTTTGAAATATAACAATTTGTATGTGCTTTAAAAAAATCCAAACGGTAATTTTGAATTTTTTTCATTTTTCATTTAATACAAACATTTATTTATATATATTTTTAGATACTTTATACAAGAACGTAAACATAAATTAACGGGTAAATAATATATTCTGATAAACCACGTACAGACATAAAATTTCCATTGTATGATGTGCATCAGACCACCTACCTATTATCCTCTCGGTCGATAGGCCTGCCGACTTCATAACATTCTTCAGGCACGCACAGAGAACGCCTTTGCTTTACAGCCAATCCCGTCTGATGTTCGACGTTTCGCCGCATCATCAACCGGGCTGCTGCTCGCCAAATTCTGGCAGGGAGAATAAAAACCATCCGTCCTTATTCGCATGACAGGCGAATACAGTCCTTTTCTTGTGCCGTATCAATATTGTGCACCTTTTTTTTATTTTTACCAAATATCATGCGAAAATCGCCTTTTTAACTAAGACTGGAAATTGTATGAACTAGCTGGTAGACGGTAAAACGTTCGGGTAACAATAGAAGCGCTGTTTGAAATGCACTTGCCAATTTTTTGCTTAAAACCTCCTTTAACACTTCATCACCGATTGTGGGTACCAATTCGAGTGTTGGTTTTTGTAGGCGGCCAGCTACATACTAATAAGGCCAATTCATTAAATCATCCAGAAAATGTTCACGCGATATCACACCATATTTGACGGTACAACAACGCGACGATGATGGGTTGGGCTTGAAATCCCCAAATTCGACACTCCCTTAGCCGATGCCACACCGGCTATGCGGTCCCCAGTATCTCCGACCTAAATACCTAGATGCGTAGGTGGCCTACGGCCACGCTTTAATAGTTTGGGGATTTTGTGTTTGTGGACTTTGAATTTAGTTATTTTGTAATTGTGGATTTTTTTTCGAATGGGGATTTCGTGTTTGGGGATTATATTTTTGGGGATTTTGAGCCTCTCCCGACGATGATACGCGCTATAAATCCTGCCGACCCCCGAATCAATGAGCTTAACAATGAAATCAAACAATTGGCCGACCAAAATAAACGCACTAAGTGCCTGGAACATCTTAAGACTTGCAACCTCTCCGAAGGTGTCGAGAAACTATGGTCAACTGTCAAATCCGACCAAATACAACGACAATGTTTCTATCACTTTTGCTGATAAAGCTCTGTCGTACTGCATCTTCCGGCTGACAGGGCCAAATGACAAGCCATCAGACAAGCGCACAAAAAAAAAACACAATGATGCGCCTCTTGACATCAGCAATAGGTCCGGCTGGGATATCCATGCTGATGCTTAAACACCTCGGCAGAAGGGACCAAATACCTCAGGCACATTTTCAACCTGTCTATGTCCACTTTTGTCATTCCTGAAAAGTGGAAACAGGCAAGAGTGAAAGCTGGGAGACCGCTAATCAAGGAGAGTCTTATCGACCATTATCGCTCCACTCGCCAGTAGCCAAGACCTTTGAAAAGGTATTGTCCCCTTACTTCAAAGCATTCGATACAGTCAACCACTTGTTTGGTGGCCTGAATCTGGGATTTTCGGTATGAGGGGCTAACACATAATTACGATACCGAAGCGGTCTATAATATACCACTACAAATATTTTTAGAAAATGGAACAACAGGACAAGACTGAAGTTATTCAAAGCATCTTTGATTGCATTAATGAAGCTATGGATATTGAATCGGATGGCAGCGACACTGAGAATTTATTAACGGGTTGGATATCCATGCTATCATTATTTTGAAATATATTATAATAAGATAAAACTGTCTTCTAAAACAATAGGACTAGTAGGTTTATGTGAAAAAGTAGCAGCTATGCCCACGAAAAGAAAGCGAAGGGAATGGGTAAAAGTCTGGAGGGAGAAGAAGTCGGAGAAAGGTTCGTTTGCCTTCTTGACAAAGGAGTTGGCAATTTCAGATAAAGACAATTACAGAAATTACGTGAGAATGACCGAAGAACAGTTCAATTTAATTCTATTTTATATACGGGATGATATCGAAAAGAAAGACACCATTATGCGCACCGCAATATCTCCTGCTGAAAAATTGGTCCAATTTACATGGCGATGTCCTAGAAGAGGACCACCTACTCCTCTCGCTGCATTTTTGAGTACTTCATGGAATACCATCGCGAGAGTAGATACTCCCAAAAATACTCCAAAGTATGTACTCCATAGAGTACTCACAAGCAAAGTGATGGCTGAAGTAGGTGATCCTTTGAAGTCTATTATTGAAAGTTAGCATCGAGGAAGTTTTTAGCACGCAAATTGGAGAAAATGAACTTTATTCAATCTATTTTACCAAACAAATTCCACAATATTATTATTTTTTGTATTTCTCGGCGATTCGTATGCCCGTCACAAGTTGTGCTCACGCTTATCCAACTTACACTTACACTAAATACACTGAATACAATAAAGCGCGAATACCACTTATGCATTGTGTATAACATAAAGTGTGAAATGTAGCTTTGACGGAAATGTCAAAACACACTTCAACGTCAATCAAAACACACATCCATGTCAAAAATCTGGGTTGCTATTGTGGTTTCTGCAAACCAGGGTTTTGTGCAGGACCGTAAAACAATGAGATAGGGTTCTTGATTGCAAAAAAGTGTTGCTGTGTTGCACAACTTTTTCATTCCAATTTGTAGGGAAATTTTTAAGCGAATCTTTCAGCTCACACTTTTATTATATTTTGCAAAAAATACAAAACTTAAAACGATTAAATTTTATTTATTTTACAGGAAAAATTTTAATGTTGTAAATAAGAAACCAGAAAATGAGAACACATTTTTTTAGATAGATTGTTTTTCATTTATAAACCAAGTACCAACATTAAAGCTGTGGAATTTCGCCAGCATAATGCAATCGGCCTGTCGTGAAATGTTGTTAGCAGTTTTCATTTTTTTGTTGCCTTTTGCAGTACGTTTTTAAATCTTTACAAATTCTAAGAAGTAGCAAATGATTTCTGAAAAGAGTGCTACAATTTCAAAATGTAAAATAAACTATTTAAATTACAACTCTAAAGGCTGGTTTTCATTAGGTCAAAAGGTGACAAATTTGATCGACTTTATCGAGATTCGGTTGCTTATTTGGTAATTGTCTACTTTAGCTGTCAACTGCTAATAAATTAGCTAAAATTATGGCACGGGGCTCAAAAGGCGGAAATTTTCCTCAGGATCACGAATCCGGAAGCTCTTTTTTAATGTTTTGCTTCTCTGAGGAGATATTTGCAATCCAAGTTTTTATGTGGTTGTTGTATTTACATGAGACTGCGCCTAAAAACGTCCAAAAAGTGCGTAGCGTGGCACGGTTCAGGCAACACCCCGGGCTTGGGATGGCGTTGCCCAGGTTATCTTTGTATAAGCGCGGCCGAAGGCCGCCAGCTCAGAAAGATGTTCTGCACATAAATACCATGGATTCCGCCCCAATTCTGGGGGGTCACTCTGTATTGCGATTCGAAATTCAATGCGATTCGAAAGTGAAATGCGATGCGATAAGCAAATGGTACTCTGTATTGCTATAGCATTGCTAACAGTGCTGCGTTCTGCGGCCTTTGGTTATTTTCTTGCTTGGGTTGGCATCACTGTTGTAAAACTAACCGCAAGTTGACAATTTTCATTGCATACTTCAAGTGAAGGCTCTTGTCCTATGCTTTTACCCATACCAGTGATGCCACATTTTTTTCCTCCAAAATCCCTATAAATGAAGTAAAACTCTCTAGATTACCCTACGCGTTAAAAAAAAGATACCTACAAAAATCCCTACATTTTTTTCCTTGCGGAAATATTAAAAACCGCATGCTTATACAGAAATGATCAAAAATAGGTATTTTTTCAGATACTTTTATTAGCTTCAAAAAACTTGAACGAGTTTTTATACATAAATGTATATTCGGGTGATTCAAATAAAAAACAAATGTTTGTTTTTTTTTGTATAACCCCCCAAAAAGTTAGTAATTGATGAGAAAATAAGATTTGCAAAAGATCATCGCTGTAACTTAACCCTAAAGCCTCAATTACATAAAACTTTATATCAACTTTACCTCGGACTTTGACTTTGACAGATAAGTTCAATGTACGTGTTTCAACGAAACATGGCAAATAGAAAACCTCAAAGTTGAAGCAAGGTTGAAATTTGGCAAACTCTCAAATTTTGCTTGCTTTGCTAGCTTTGACAATCAGATGTTGTTGACTTTGCTTTAATTTAAGAATTAAAATTTGGAGAAAACAAATGTATAAAAGAGAAGCGTCAAAGCGTTCATTGTAGCATACCCCTGAAGTTGAGCGCAAAGTTTTGAGGTTGCAAATGTCAGGCGAGGTTACCAAAGCTTTATGTAATTGCCCCTTTAGGGGTGCCTATTTTTTTCGCCCTTTGTATGGGAAAAAGGCATTTTTAAAGTGAATTTTGTCATAATTTTAGAATTTTTTTCCAAAAAATCTTTACTTATTCTTAAAGTTGAAGCTTCTTAAACGTCGAACCGTGTGCGATTATCTTAATTATGTATTAAAATAATTAAAGCCATTTAAAAATTACTGGATTTTGTATGTGTGTGCAATAGTACAAAACTCATCATCATCATTTATTGGCGCTTAACCGCCTAAGCGATTTTGGCCGTCGCCTATCAAAGCACGCCAGTCATTCCTTTTTAGCGATAACTGACGCCAATTGGAAACCCCAAGGGAGTTCAAGTCATCCTCCACCTGTTGTTTCCATCTCAGTCGAGGCCTCCCCCTTCCTCTGCTGCCGAATTCGGGTGACGATTGGAAAACCTTCTGAGCTGGAGCTTCTTTGTCCATTCGCATGACGTGACCCAGCCAGCGGAGCCTTTGGGCTTTAATTCGCTGGACTATGGTCAGATCTGCGTAAAGCTCGTACAGCTCATCGTTAAATCTCCTTCGATACTCACCGTCGGCATCACGGGAAGGACCATAAATCTTCCGGAGAACTTTTCTCTCAAATACTCCAAGGGCCATCTCATCTTCTCTTGACATTGTCCATGAAGCTGAGCCATACATCAGGACAGGTATGATGAGAGACTTATAGAGCGTGATCTTTGTTCTTCGAGAGAGGACTTTACTTCTCAATTGCCTACTCAGTCCAAAGTAGCACTTGTTCGCAAGAGTGATTCTCCGTTGGATTTCTAGACTGATATTATTTTCGGTGTTAATGCTGGTTCCCAAATAGACGAAGTCCCTCACAGTTTCAAATTTGTAACTATCAACAGTGACGTGGCTGCCAAGGCGCAGGTGCGCCGATTCTTTCTTTGATGACAGCAAATACTTCGTCTTGTCCTCGTTGACCGCAAGACCCACTTTTTTCGCTTCTTTATCCAGTCCAGAGAAGGCAGCGCTTACGGCGCGGTTGTTAAGGCCAATGATATCAATATCATCGGCATACGCCAGCAATTGCACGCTCTTGTAATAGATTGTACCATTGCGGTTTAGCTCTGCTGCTCGAATTATCTTCTCCAGCATCAGGTTGAAGAAATCGCACGAAAGGGAGTCGCCCTGTCTGAAGCCTCGTTTGGTTTCAAATGGCTCAGAGAGGTCCTTCCCGACTCTGACGGAGCTGTTAGTATTGCTCAACGTCATTTGGCAAAGCCGTATAAGCTTTGCAGGGAAGTCAAATTCAGACATGGCGGCATACAGGCAACTCCTTTTTGCGCTGTCAAAAGCGGCTTTGAAATCGACAAAGAGATGGTGTGTGTCGATTCTTTTATCATGGGTCTTCTCCAGGATTTGGCGTATCGTGAAAATCTGGTCGATGGTAGACTTACCAGGTCTAAAGCCACACTGATAAGGTCCAATCAGCTTGTCTACGATGGGCTTCAGTCTTTCACACAATACGCTAGAAAGAACCTTATATGCGATATTAAGAAGGCTGATTCCGCGGTAGTTGGTGCGGTTAGCGGGATCGCCTTTCTTGTAGATTGGGCAGAGCACACTTAAATTCCAATCTGGAGGCATGCACTCGTCTGACCATATTCTGCATAAGAGCTGATGCATGCTTTTTACCAGCTCTTCGCCTCCGTGTTTGAACAGCTCGGCGGGTAGTCCGTCTTTTCCAGGCGCTTTGTTGTTTTTGAGCCAGGATATAGCTATCCTCACTTCATCATAGTCAGGTGGTGGGACGACTTTTCCATCGTCAGGGATTGGGGTATCGGGTTCGACGTCTCCCTCGCAATTTAGCAGTGAGGAGAAGTGCTCCCTCCATAATTTAAGTACACTCTGTACGTCGGTTACCAGGTCGCCATTATTGTCCTTACAGGAGCTTGCCCCGGTCTTAAAACCTTCCGTCATCCGCCGGATCTTTTCATAGAATTTTCGGGCATCATTCCTGTCAGCCAGCATCTCAAGCTCCTCACACTCACGCCTTTCGGCCTCACGTTTCTTTTTTCTGAAAAGGCGTCTCTCTTCCTTCTTTGCCTCACGATAGCGTTGCCATACACTGCGGGTTGCGCCCGTTCGCAACGTCTCCCTGTAGGCAGCGTCCTTTTTGTCCGAGGCAGTGCTGCATTCCTCATCGTACCAGTTGTTTTTGCGGGCTCGCTGGAACCCTATAGTGGCCTCAGCGGCGGTACGTAATGAGTGAGAGATATGCTTCCATTGCTCGGCTGCATCGTTAGGTCGAGGATTGCTCTCCGATAGCAGGTCTGAGAGTCGAGTGGAGAAATTGTCAGCTGTCTGTGTCGTGCGCAGCTTCTCGACGTCAAACTTTCCTTCCGTTACTGTGCGCACAAAGTACAAAACTCACAGGACGCATATTGGCAACAAACGGTGCATTTTTACACCTTGAATGTTTTCCATGTAAAAAAACCCTACATTTCGTGAAATATGTAAAAGCCGACCTTTTACCCTACGCACACATTTTTTAGCCAAAAAGACCTACAAATAGGGATAAAACCCTACGTGTGGCAACACTGACCCATACCATTTATTTTAATTTGGCGCCTAACTGTATGCTATGCTGCAAACACGCAAAAGATATTTGTACCTATATATATACCTTTTATGTGTATTGAAATATGTGTGCATGCGTGTGCATATGCAAAATCACGTCTGTATAAACATAATTTTATTAGTTTAATTGAAGTTTTCTTACAAATTTTTGGTAATTATTTTGTAAATTTAAAAGTTAAACAAAATATTTTTCAAAAAAAAAAATATTTTTTTTATTAATTTTGCGAAATAAGCGCCAAAATAAACATGTTTTTCGATAAGAAAGGTAAGTATACTAATAGCTCTACAATAATTTACAAGAATATGTTTAAAAATTTATATTTATTCAAAATTGTTTAGCGGTGCGATAGCGGTTCGACTGCGTTTTGTTGTAGGAAGACAAATCCGAATGTACAAAGCAATTGACATTTCACTTTCGCGATACAGAGTGTACGCGATTCGAGAGGGAAAAAATGAATGCGAAAAGGGAAAAAACAAATCCGAAAATGTAAATTTCCGTTGCGATAGTTGAGTTACAGAGTGTCGCTAAGGCAAATGCGAAAAAATTTTCTTTCGCATCGCAATACAGAGTGACCCCCTTGGTATCGAACCCGGGTCAATTTCGATTTTTTGACCATAACTTTTCACTGAAACCAAAAATTTAAAAATCGCTTCCGGATTCGTGATCCTGAGGCCAACCCCGTCTTTCGAGCCCCCCCATAATTTTAGCTAATATATTAGCAGTTGACAGCTAAAGTATACAATTACCGCTTATTTCGATAAAGTCGATAGAAATTATAAAAATTTTACCTAATGAAAGACAGACTTAAGAAGTTTTCAACCATTATTTTTCACCTTATTTTATAAATTTAGAGAACTATTACCCCTTTATCTACTACTATTTTTTTACGCAATCGAATGCAACTCGGCGCTAAATGATACTATTTTCCAAAAAAGCAACTCTGATAACCAGGTGTTAAACTCACTTTGAAAATTTGACGTCTATGCAGAAGATTCCACACTTGTACTGATACACAATGCACTTATGTATGTATAATAAAGCACCACATTTGTCAAAAGCTAATGCGATTTCGGAGTTATTTAAAACTTAAGGCTTGGTTTCCTCGAAAGAGGTGACGCTATATAGCGCTCGTTATATAGCGGGGAAGTACGTTGTCAAAAATACTGCCATGTAAAAGTAATTGGGTGTAAACTAAGAAGTCGGTGAAGTTCACCGTAATGTAATATAGCGGCAAGCATTCAAGCATAGCGGCCGGCAAGACGGTGGCAATTTTTCGTCAACGTTTTTCCCACCGTCATTGTCATAACGATGAGAAATCTATCAAATATAATAAGAAAAATTGTGTATTTACTTTTTATAAAATCGTCATAATTATTACCAACAATCATTCAAAATCCGACTCATAGAGTATTTCAATCATCGAATCTTCTAATTCGTCCTCTGGAATTGATTGCGCATACGCTTTCTCAGTATTCTGGGTCAACCGTCGCAAAAGGCACTGCACTTCCCATGCCGCATCATCTTGACGCTCAGGATCTAATTTCTCCATTTGAGCTTCTACCAAATTTCCAAGCCATGCGAATGGTCTCTTCTGTTTTTCACCTATCTTTTGTTTTAGGCTACATAGATCTTTACGCAACTAACATGTTTCGTTGTTCGCGTGGAAGAGTAACATGTTTCAGCCAAAGTTTAGAATTTCTAGATTTTTTTGGAGTATGCAGTTTTGTAGCTCATTCAATTCTAGTCTAAAGCTGGGTATTGTCTTCACGCGTGAAAAATGTTGCAAGTGGCCTAGAAACCATTTGAAATCAAAATTTCAGTGCCTAGAATGCAAAATATGTTCCTATCATCGTTTCCCATCTCATTCAATCCTTTCCACGTTTTGAACTTGTTTTTTCATGGCGTAATTGCCTTGGCAACATTTTTTGCCGTGAAATGTTGCTAACGCCTATAATTACAAATCCTTTGACTTGAAAAACTACTCTACAAGGTAGCAATACTAAGCTAGAAACCTTTGTTATAATTCATTTATCAAAAAAGTTATTTAAAATGGTGTTTAGGCTACTTGCAACATTTTTTACGCGTGAAGACAATACCAAGCTTAAGAAGGTGCTAATCTTAAGTCCGTATAAATTCATAATAGTAACTTTTTATATGAAAGAAAATAATTAAAATCGTGGCAAAAAATCGCCAAAAATCAGCACAATTTTTTACGAACTTAAGACTAGCACCTTCTTAGACTAGAATTCATTGAGCTACAAAACTGCATACTCCAAAAAAACTAGTAATTCTAATAAAAAACTTTGGCTGAAACATGTTAGTCTTCCACGGAAAGAACTGAAATATGTTAGTCTTTCATCCAAATAACGAAACATGTTAGTCTTCCATGGGATCGACGATATAATGTACATATGTACCTCATAATGGCTCTCCCCCTTCCTTGCATATGTGTGGCTTTCGAGAAACTGGAGCTGACTAAAACACCATAGCTTTGGTGAATACAAATCGCACAATCCAGCACCACTTTTTTTTTGAGTGACGTACTTCTCGGAGCTCTTTTACATATTGGGTCCTCAAATTCTTCCATTTGCGTTTGACTTCCTGAAGAACCACTTGCATTTCGTTTGCAATAGCATTAAGTGCTGCATATTTTTTATCCCGGTCTACATAGTCCTTGGACTTTATATTAAAAATGCACTCGTTTTGCTGCACCAACAGAATTAACTTTTCGGTTTGAGCTTGACTCCATTTCATTTTTTCTCCCATTATGGCACTATAGTTCATTGTGCATAAATACCAAGTGAATTCACTTGACGATAAACGCCAAAATTCCAAAATGAGTTTAACACCTGTTTGAGATTGTGGTTAATAACAAGTGTGATATCATAGACATAGTCGTGAAAACTTCAAAGTGAGTTTAGTCACCTGATTTTAATTTCCTTTTTTGTCTCACTTCTTTCCATCTTCCCATCTCTTTCTACCATTAGGTAAAAGATAGGAGACCGCCATGTTGATGTGTGCAGGATGTTAAACAACGCCATTTGCTTTTCTGTTATTCGGTGCTGGCGACATTTTAATATGTGCAGGATGTAAACAAACCGACATTTTAATGTGTGTTGTCAAAAGAAGAGTTCACACTTGGTATTGATACACAATGCTATAGTTATATAAGGATATAACACGCTAACAGGATTCTCACTATTTTATATTTTTTTAAATATTCGAATTTTTTAATAGCGATGTAAATATTTGTTTTTTCAATATTCAAATTTTTTTAACGAATGAAGGAAATTATACAAATGTCAAATTGAATTGAAAAGACACACAATTGCTTGAGAAAAATTTCTGTGTGTAAATGTGATGAGCAAGGCGAATACATTTACATGGTGGTAGCACGGCGAATTGGGCAATATTCGCTTCAGTTCGCCGTACATAAAATGTCAAAGTGAAAGAGGATACAAAATATCAACAATCACGTGTTTTCTTTTCATTTACAAACAATTGCTGTTAGAAAAGTAAATTTATTGCGTGTTTCGCAATAAATGCTATTAAATATATACCATTTACTTAAACCGTGGTCATCGCGCACAATTTCGTGAGTTTTATTATGTTTTGTGTAAATAAACGTGTTTCCGATTTCCTTTTAATGACAATTGCTGTATGCGAAAACAAGAAGAACAAGCAATCAGCTGTTCACTTACGGGCACCATGTAAATGTATTCGCCTTGGTATGAGCAAGTCCAAAAGAGAAGTTGCAGAAAATGAGCAACAAAACTTTTTGTGTGTAAACAGCGTCTACAGGTAAAACCGTTAATGACACTAGTGACATTTTTAAGCAATTCTCATACTCATTTATTTTTTGCCACGACTTTTCTGTTTGGTTTTTTCAATCAAATAAATTACAAATCAAAATAATTTATTTTCATTTTTCTTCAATTTGCGATTAGAACTATTGCTAGAATTGTTAAAAATAAGGACTGTAAAAGCGGAGCACATGTGCCCCTCTAGCAGGCTAATCTACCATCTCAATTCCTGCAATTTTATAGTGTTCAAGCGTCCACATAAACGTGCAGTGTAAATTGGAAAATATTTTTGATTTTTTTTGAAATTTTTCTTATTTTAAATTTTTTGAATATTTTTTTTCTATTTGACTTATATACTGACACATTTTATATTGCTTAAAAACGTCAAAACAAAATCAAAAGAGAGAACGGTTGTTTCAGATGCTAATAACCTACCGCGTGAGCTTGGCTATGCCATCTGTATATGGCTATTGTTTGGATCTGTCCTCACGATTCTAACCTCTCGTATCGGTGCTATTGGACTCTTGGATTTAACACCACGACCAAGTCACTGGGTTGGGATTATGTTCACATGAGAACAGCTCCGTTTAGTTCGACGACTGTAACCTTGTTACAATGCTTTACAATTGAAATATAATTTTTTTCACAAAGAGGAGCTTTGGCTACTTTGCCTGATTAGGTCTTAAAAATCAAAAAAAAATATTTTACTCTTTGATGGGCGCCAATTTCAATCTAATGAATTTTCGTTTTACATATAAGTACATACAAATCTAAAATTTCAATTTTGTATCGATAAGGTTTGTTTATTGGGCTGCTCTAACTTACGCCAGATTGAGATATTTCACAAAATTGTGTTTAACGAACACTCTTCTTACTCTAGGTTGCTCTCTTTTGTTTCATGAGTACGCTCAAAACAAAACTAGAGTAATCCAGGGGTCGAATCGTTACATACGATCACGAATCGAAAATTATACGAAAGACAATTCCGTGATACGTCAGACGTATGAACTAAATAGGATCGTCACATACGAGAGCTAACGTATCGTAATTTATTTTTAGTTCACAATAGAATTCGAAGTCACATCACTGTGGATTGCATTTTTGGGTCACAATTGTTGTGGAACTGTCAAAATATTTACAATTAAAAAAAATAAAAAATTAAATTTTAAAAATGGATTTGCATTTACTATTTTATTTGAGTTCCAGTGAAAGTGAGGAAGATGAAAAAGTAGCACGGAGGGTGCTTAGAGATAAAAGCAATCCTTTTGTTTGTCAAACACAGCGTAAGTACTCAACATATAAAGTTGTTGAACAAAATAACATTTGCTTGTTTTGCAGGTTCTTGAAACGGTTTAGGTTATCCAAAGAGGCTTTCAATTACGTGCTTAACACTTTAAATTTGAAACACTCGGATGCAAAAGAAGTACCGCCAGTATTACAGCTTGCTGCCACACTTTCTCTCCTGGCAAGTGGTGGTTATCCGCATTGTGTTGGTAGTGACTATTTAGTCGGTATGGGCCAGAGCACAGTGTCGAAGGTGACATCCCACGTTGTTCTGGAAATGGAGAGCAAGTTATGTCCGCAGCACATACGTTTTGAACCAGATGACTCTTCTAGATGCAAGGAATGGTTTGTGGAGAAATATAAGATACCTGGAGGTAAGTAAAAGTTACTTTAAATTTTTATTTACTTACTTTTTATTAAGACATGAATTCTTGAATATTTGAATTGCAGTTGTCGGTTGCGTTGATGGCACACACATCGGCTTACAAAGGCCTTCAGTTGACGAGCAAATGTATTTCAACAGGAAAGGGTACCATAGCATAAATGAGGTACGCTAGCATGCTTTTAGTGTTTAATTACTATTATCGAGCCAATTTACATTTTAACAGGAGACTCTGGCTATCCACTTGAACCGTGGTGTATAACGCCTTACAGGAACCCTTCCGATGGGTCGGACGAATCCGTTTTTAATGACGTTCACTCAAAGGCAAGATGTATCATCGAACTAACCATTGGTATCTATAAAGGGCGTTGGAGAATTTTAGGATATGGTAATAGAGGAAGGTACCATCCTACAAAAGTGGCAAGGTTCGCAAATGTATGTGCAGCGTTACATAATATCTGCATTAAATTCAAAATTGATTACAACCATTGTTTATCCCTCTATAGTTTGGCAACTTCTTTTCTTCTTCTTACGAATTTGAGTGGAAGGCACTGGCTGAGTGACTCCAAATGAAATGGAATGAAGGAATAGTATGAAGCCCAATAAGCCATTTTGTTTGATATCAATCTGAGATGCATTTGAGATGAAACATTCAACGTCAATTCTCACTTTTTAAAAACTTAATATAAATTAATCAATCAATTAATTTTCGATTTAGTGATAAACTACCTGTAGCAGGTAAACTTTTTTGCTAAATGAGTATTAACTTGAATTATAATTAAATATAAAAATTATAATATAAATGTCCGGCAGTTTCTACCTTCACAGTTTTTATACATACGACCCCCTATACCATTCCCTAAAATAAATTTTGTCCAAATCGTGGTACATTATTGACCCTCATTATTCACCAAACGTTTGAGAAAATATTTTTCTGTGCTTATGGGGAATATGCAGTGCGTATGTAATAGTGTGTTTTTTGCGAGTTGCGCTACTATATAAGGTATACAATGATTACAACGTACGAAATTATGAATCCGACCAAAGCAACGAAGTTGACCCGGGTGAAGCCAATCATCTTACCGCAATTGGTCAGGCAATAAGAGACCAAATTAAACACTCGCTTGTCAACTCCACATAGATTTTAAAATAACCAAAGTAAAAGTGAATCTGTAAAAGTTAAAAGACTGAGATAAGAAACTGTAAACTATTCATAGAGTTAAAACAACATATTTTTCAAGTGTATGAACTCATTTTAATTTCATGTCATTTATATTATATTTTTAAATAAATAAGTCTTATGTTCATTACGTACATGTATACATACATGTATAAAAAAGAAAAATAAACGCATCTTCGGCAACGTTGCTTAATACTTAAAAATAAATAAAAATAGAAATTCAGGTACAAGAAAAAAAATCACTTCATAACATTTCTTAAAACTAATAACTCAAGGTTCACTTTTGTTTTTATACCCAGCGCACTAGTACTAGTACTAGTACAAGGGTATATTAACTTTGTTCACCTAACGGTTGTATGTAACGGCACAAAATAATCGAGATAGATATAGAGTTCCATATATGAAAGTTCTTAGGATTAAAAGAGGAGTTGATTAAGGCATGTCCGTCCGTCTGTCCGTCTGTCCGTCCGTGTACACGATAACTTGAGTAAAAATTGAGATATTTGCACGAAATTTTGTACACAGGTTACCTTCTGATCAAGGTAGGTTGCTATTGAAAATGGGCGAAATCGGATGATAACCACGCCCCCTTTTTCGATATCGAAAATTTCGAAAATCACAAAAATTGATTTATCTCGGCAGCTGAAATGGCTAAAATGATATAATTTTATAGGTGAACCCCCCTGGTCATTCTCTTATGATTTTTCCATAAATTTTTTATAGTGGGCGTGGCGTGGGGAGGCATTTTTGAAAATTTGAATGGTCGTAACTCCTAAACTGATTACGATAGAATGATTGAATTCGGCACAAAGCATACTAGTGTCGTTGGGAGTATACCTGATGAAACTGGATAAAATCGCCTTTCAACCACGCCCACTTTCGATATCGAAAATTTCGAAAATCACACAAATTGACATATCTCGGCAGCTGAAATGGCTAAAATGATATAATTTTATAGGTGAATCCCCCTGGTCATTCTCTTATGATTTTTTCATAAATTTTTTATAGTGGGCGTGGCACCGCCCACTTTTAAGGGAGGCATTTTTGAAAATTTGACTGGTCGTAACTTTTAAACTGATTACGATAGAATGATGGAATTTGGCACAAAGCATACTAGCATCGATGGGAGTATACCAGATGAAATTGGATAAAATCGCCCTCCAACCACGCCCACTTTCGATATCGAAAATTTCTAAAATCACCTAAATTGACATAATTCGATAACGGAAATCGGTAAAATGATATAATTTTATAGGTGAACCCTTCTGACCATTACATAATGATTTTTTGATAAATTTTCTAAAGTGGGCGTGGTCCCGCCCACCTTTAAGGGAGGCATTTTTGAAAATTCAACTAGTCGTAACTTTTAAACTGATTAGGGTAGAAGGATGAAATTTGGCACAAAGCATACTAGCATCGTTAGGGGTATACCTGATGAAATTGGAAAAATCGCTCTCCAACCACGCCCACTTTCGATTTCGAAAATCAAATAAATTGACATAATTCGGTGACGGAAATGGCTAAAATGATATATTTTGGTAGGATGAACCCCCTAGTCTCTCCATTACGATTTTTATTCCCAGCGCACCAGTGCTAGTACGAGCGTATATTAATTTTGTTCACATAACGGTAGTACGTAACGGCACAAAATAATCGAGATAGATATAGAGTTCCATATATGAAAGTTCTTTGTTTGAAAAGAGGATTTCATTCAGGCATGTCCGTCCGTCTGTCCGTCTGTGTATACGATAACTTGAGTAAAAATTTAGAGAAAATGGGCGAAATCGGATGATAACCACGCCTCTTTTGTCGATATCGACAATTTCGAAAATCACACGAAGAGACATAGCTCGGTAGCTGAAATGAATAAAATGATATAATTTCATAGGTGAATCTCTCTTATCATTCTACTAGTAATACCCGGCGTGCGTTGCTACGCCAAAGAAAATCACCTGAATAAGATTTTACCATTTCTCGGAAGATACATTATCTCATATTTTATCAAGGTGAAACGCCAGCTACACGCTAAATATCAAGCTCATCGAGTCATAAATATGATTGTTTAGAATATATCGGGCCCTGATAAACTTCCTGGAAGAAAACTTTTCCCACACTTAAACCTAAGCTTAACGCTACCTACATATCAAATTTAAAGTTAATCCAACCATCTATACGATACTTTAGAATAAGTCAGTCCTGGGTCCACTTCCCGGAAGAAAATTTATCCTATATATTAATCTAAGCATATAGCTACCTACATACCAAGTTTCAAGCAATTCGAGTCATAAATACGATTGTTTACAGATCGGTCCCTGGTCCACTTCCCGGAAGAAAAATCATCCTATACTTTAATCTAAGCATAACGCTATCTACATACCAAATATCAAGTAAATCCAGCCATTTATACGATATTTTCGAATAGGGCGGTCCCGGGTCCACTTCCCATAAAAAAAAATTTACAGAAACACTCTCCAGGCTCCTACTAATCTATCCCCAAAATTTCAACAAAATCGGCCGAGTAGTTTTGGAGTCCATAAGCCACATACATACATACATCCATTTTTATACCCAGCGCACTAGTACTAGTACTAGTACAAGGGTATATTAACTTTGTTCACCTAACGGTTGTATGTAACGGCACAAAATAATCGAGATAGATATAGAGTTCCATATATGAAAGTTCTTAGGATTAAAAGAGGAGTTGATTAAGGCATGTCCGTCCGTCTGTCCGTCTGTCCGTCCGTGTACACGATAACTTGAGTAAAAATTGAGATATTTGCACGAAATTTTGTACACAGGTTACCTTCTGGTCAAGGTAGGTTGCTATTGAAAATCGGATGATAACCACGCCCCCTTTTTCGATATCGAAAATTTCGAAAATCACAAAAATTGATTTATCTCGGCAGCTGAAATGGCTAAAATGATATAATTTTATAGGTGAAACCCCCTGGTCATTCTCTTATGATTTTTCCATAAATTTTTTATAGTGGGCGTGGCACCGCCCACTTTTAAGGGAGGCATTTTTGAAAATTTGAATGGTCGTAACTCCTAAACTGATTACGATAGAATGATTGAATTCGGCACAAAGCATACTAGTGTCGTTGGGAGTATACCTGATGAAACTGGATAAAATCGCCTTTCAACCACGCCCACTTTCGATATCGAAAATTTCGAAAATCACACAAATTGACATATCTCGGCAGCTGAAATGGCTAAAATGATATAATTTTATAGGTGAATCCCCCTGGTCATTCTCTTATGATTTTTTCATACATTTTTTATAGTGGGCGTGGCACCGCCCACTTTTAAGGGAGGCATTTTTGAAAATTTGACTGGTCGTAACTTTTAAACTGATTACGATAGAACGATGGAATTTGGCACAAAGCATACTAGCATCGATGGGAGTATACCAGATGAAATTGGATAAAATCGCCCTCCAACCACGCCCACTTTCGATATCGAAAATTTCTAAAATCACCTAAATTGACATAATTCGATAACGGAAATCGGTAAAATGATATAATTTTATAGGTGAACCCTTCTGACCATTACATAATGATTTTTTGATAAATTTTCTAAAGTGGGCGTGGTCCCGCCCACCTTTAAGGGAGGCATTTTTGAAAATTCAACTAGTCGTAACTTTTAAACTGATTAGGGTAGAAGGATGAAATTTGGCACAAAGCATACTAGTATCGTTAGGGGTATACCTGATGAAATTGGAAAAATCGCTCTCCAACCACGCCCACTTTCGATTTCGAAAATCACATAAATTGACATAATTCGGTGACGGAAATGGCTAAAATGATATATTTTGGTAGGATGAACCCCCTAGTCTCTCCATTACGATTTTTATTCCCAGCGCACCAGTGCTAGTACGAGCGTATATTAATTTTGTTCACATAACGGTAGTACGTAACGGCACAAAATAATCGAGATAGATATAGAGTTCCATATATGAAAGTTCTTTGTTTGAAAAGAGGATTTCATTCAGGCATGTCCGTCCGTCTGTCCGTCTGTGTATACGATAACTTGAGTAAAAATTTAGAGAAAATGGGCGAAATCGGATGATAACTACGCCTCTTTTGTCGATATCGACAATTTCGAAAATCACACGAAGAGACATATCTCGGTAGCTGAAATGAATAAAATGATATAATTTCATAGGTGAATCTCTCTTATCATTCTACTAGTAATACCCGGCGTGCGTTGCTACGCCAAAGAAAATCACCTGAATAAGATTTTACCATTTTTACCATTTCTCGGAAGATACATTATCTCATATTTTATCAAGGTGAAACGCCAGCTACACGCTAAATATCAAGCTCATCGAGTCATAAATATGATTGTTTAGAATATATCGGGCCCTGATAAACTTCCTGGAAGAAAACTTTTCCCACACTTAAACCTAAGCTTAACGCTACCTACATATCAAATTTAAAGTTAATCCAACCATCTATACGATACTTTAGAATAAGTCAGTCCTGGGTCCACTTCCCGGAAGAAAATTTATCCTATATATTAATCTAAGCATATAGCTACCTACATACCAAGTTTCAAGCAATTCGAGTCATAAATACGATTGTTTACAGATCGGTCCCTGGTCCACTTCCCGGAAGAAAAATCATCCTATACTTTAATCTAAGCATAACGCTATCTACATACCAAATATCAAGTAAATCCAGCCATTTATACGATATTTTCGAATAGGGCGGTCCCGGGTCCACTTCCCATAAAAAAAAATTTACAGAAACACTCTCCAGGCTCCTACTAATCTATCCCCAAAATTTCAACAAAATCGGCCGAGTAGTTTTGGAGTCCATAAGCCACATACATACATACATCCATTTTTATATGTATAGATTATGATTTTCGACTGGACTTTTAAATAAATTATGGTAGAACGATGAAATTTGACACAAATCATGCTAGTATTGTTGGGAGTATACGTGATGAAATTGGCTAACATCCCCCTCCAACCACGGCAATTCTCGATACCGAAAAATTCGAAAATCATCTAAAACACTGGTCATAATTTTTAAACTGATTACGGTAGAATCATGAAATTTGGCACAAGGTATACTAGAGTTATAGGAAGTATACCTGATGAAATTAAACGAAATCGCTTCCCAACCACGAGCACTTTCGATATGGAAAATTTCGAAAATCACATAAATTGACATATTTCGGTTAGGTAAATAACTAAAATAGTATAATTATATTATAATTTGGTAGTTAAATTGCTTGGTCGTTGATGGATTATAATTTTCTGTATTGTTCTTCCTTTGTAAGGAATTGTCTACTATTAACGAGTATTAAAAGATGTTGTACTAGTTTGTAGCTACCTGTATTGTATTTAGTGTGGGCAGTGGTTAGTGGCTTAGTTTGGATTATCTGCCTTTAAAAAATATTATAAAAGGTAGTTTCTGAAAAGTCTCTTCAATAAATTTACATTTATGTTGAATTCGTAGACTGAATATTTCATCATCGGATGAAGATTGTTATACCCAGCTGTACTTGTACACAGGGTATTATAACTTTGTTAGGATAACGGTTGGTTGTACAGGTATAAAGGAATCGAGATAGATATAGACTTCCATATATCAATATGATCAGGATCGAAAAAAAATTTGATTGAGCCATGTCCATCCGTCTGTCCGTCCGTCCGTCCGTCCGTCCGTCTGTCCGTTAACACGATAACTTGAGCAAATAATGAGATATCTTCACCAAATTTGGCATGCGTACTTATTTGGGTTCAGAATAGATTGCTATTGAAAATGGGTAAAATCGGACCATAACCACGCCCCTTTTTCGATATCGAAAATTTCGAAAAACGTATAAAATGGGTTAATTCAATATTAGAAGCAGCTACAATGATAAAATTTGCAATATGTATTGATTTAGATGTTCTAAGGCCGATTTTATAAAAATTTTTGAAAAGGGGGCGTGGTACCGCCCACGTATCTTTGAAGAAATTTTAAAATTTTGACTCTTAATAACTTCAGAACAGTTTATGCTAGTATAACGAAATTTCGTAGAGGACATACTATTGTTGTGGTAAATTCAGCTATAGAAAATAAACGAAATCGCTTCGC
The DNA here is from genome assembly GCA_964058755.1 of Campiglossa producta. NCBI lineage: Eukaryota > Metazoa > Arthropoda > Insecta > Diptera > Tephritidae > Campiglossa > Campiglossa producta. Next base: position 53,787,713 of record CAXKVI010000005.1, on the reverse strand, counting down.
GACCACGCCTACTTTTTCATAAAAGTTATATTGAAAGGAGGTGGAAATATTGAAAAGTCCATATCTAATTAACTGATTTCGTTATAATAATATAATTTGGTACATACATCAACTTTCATATTCTTTACATAATTTTTTCAAAATTTTGGAAAGTGGGCGTGGCACCGCCCACTTATGAGTCAAGCAATTTTTAAATTCGACTGCTGACAACTTCAGAACGGTGTGAGATAGATTTACGAAACTTGGTACCAGGCATGTTATGTTTATGTAGAGTACTACCACAGAAAATAAGAAAAATCGGTGAACGATCACGCCCACTTTATGTGCACAGCTGGGTATGTAATGTTCGGTTTCACCCGAACTTAGACTTCCTTTCTTGTTTATTTACACTTATTGCTAATGCTTCTAGCTCTAAATTTTTTATTTCAAGGTCTATTTGCCTTGAGGCTTGTTGTGCGCTATGCTTTTCTTCTTTAATTTTGAGCATTCTCTCCTGCACCGATAATAGCTTTTCCTGGACCTCCACTAATCTGCCCAATTTACCACCCAAGCTATTTTGGAATTCAGACACCTTGCTCATGTTTTGTTGGAGCAATTCCAACTTTTCATTGGTCACACGCTTTCGCCTTGGTGTGTTTCTCCTGGAGGATGGACGCTGGGTTGGCGTTGTGGCTGATCTTGATGGGCCCGGCGAGTTGCTGCTGCAGCTGGAGGTGGAGGAAGCTGATCCGTCGTCACTGCCACTGCCGCTGTTACTGCCACCCTGTTGACTCGCGTTTCTGGAATCAGCTCGCTCATTTCCAAATGATCGCGTAGTAAGATTGCCTTCTACTGCGGCTTCCAGTCCAGCAGCTTCTATTATGAGCTCTTCCGCCGAAGTTATAGGCCTTTCACTGCATGGCCCTCCTCCAGTTTTTTTTTTGGACAGCAAATTATCCGACAGCTTCTTCTTGGCTTGGTACTTTTGATCAGCATAAACCTACGAGCAATCGAAAACATTATCCACTATAATTCTATGCGGATTTGATATAGGTACCTTCCTCCACATCTTGGCATCTTTAGTAGGTGGTCCCTCAGAATTCAAACGCCTCGAAAGCGATTCCCAAAGTTTGTTCGAAATGTGTCTGCCCTGTGCGGTATTAGGAAAATGGTTTTTCGCTAACTTGGGGTGGTCCGCCATAAATTGCGCCATGATTTCCTTTTGGCTTGGGTTTAGTTTATTATAATTTGTCTTAGAATAGTTAAAAATAATTAAACTTTTTATCTAAATAAATATTTTTAAAATTTACTAACATTTTTCATAAATTTATTGCGTTCCGTTTGGCAGTTTATGATCGTATGACAATAACAACGATCGAGTATGTTCACTCGCTCGTTCACGGCTGTAAGGATGCCATATTACGATGCAAAGGGTACGTTCACGTATGTAACAATCCGAAAACCAACTTTTTACGTGACGAGTGTACGATCACGTATGTGACGATTCGACCCCAGATCACAAATTTCTGCTCTAGCTTTTTTTATGGAGTAAGTTCCCTGCAGCGAAACCTTAAACTAGTCAGAAAATTACTAGTATACAACTATAATTTTCTGGCAGAACTCATACTAGTCAGGAAATATCCACTTCATACTAGTATACAACTAGAATTTTCTGGTAGAACTCATACTAGTCAGGAAATATCCATTTCATACTAGTATACAACTAGAATTTTCTGGTATAACTCATACTAGTCAGGAAATATCCACTTCATACTAGTATACAACCATAATTTTCTGGCAGAACTCATACTAGTCAGGAAATATCCACTTCATACTAGTATACAACTAGAATTTTCTGGTAGAACTCATACTAGTCAGGAAATATCCATTTCATACCAGTATAAAACTAGAATTTTCTGGTAGAACTCATACTAGTCAGGAAATATACATTCCATACTAGTATTTAACTAGATTTTTCTGGATGAAATTATACCAGTTGAAAAATATAAAATTCATTCGTTTCGTTTTCTTTTATAATTCATAGATGCTTTTTCGTGATAGGGTAAATACAAATAGCCGCTGCTTTCTTAAGAATAAACATGAAAATAAAGTCGAGAGATAAAATAAAGGGTAAATCATACTGGTTGAAATCATACTAGTCCAGGTTTAATGCTTTTTGGACTGGTATGGGACTAGTATATTTTATACTAGTCCTTTTTGGACTAGTATGTGGGCTAGTTCATTTTGTGGAAATTATACTAGTCCAGGTTGAACTAGTATGGAACTAGTATTTTACAACTAGTATGAAACTGGTATTTCCTGACTAGTAGATAACTGGTACATTCTGGTCGAAATCTGACAATTGACATCTCGTAGGACATCAACACGTAAAAAATACCAGTTGCTTATATGGAAAAAAGACAGAACACTGACTAGTTGGGCCCGGTGCACCGACTAGTTGTAAAGTAGTTTTCAACTAGTTGCTTTCGCTGCAGGGTTAGAGCAGAGAAACAATTGTCAGTCAGGAAAAAAAAAAATTTCGAAAACGTCAAAAAAATTAGCTTGCAAGAAAATCAATGTTTTTGTATACGTGAATTTGCATTAATTTTGAAGATTTCAACTAAAAAACCAAATAAAAAGAAACTATCGAGATTCAAGTGTTTCATGGTATTTCTGCTCTGAGTTGCTCTAACTTGCTCTATTTCTATTTTGACAGCTGCCCTGCTCTGCTCTGCTCTGAACTTCTTTTTGGTCAGTAAACAAATCTATAACGTATAATAGATTTCAATTTGATTTTGATTGGGCGCCATTTAATTATTGTAACGTACACGTAGTGAATCGCCCCTTCGTGCTATCGATGTGGACCGCCCCTCAGCTAGCTCAGTTTGGCAAGGCGCAGTTCTCAACCCTTGGCCACATCGATGCAGGCGAATTGTTACAATCCTCGTATCGTTCCTCTCCATATATCCCCTCCGGAAGCCCACCTTCCTTGGGCCGCTCGTTTTCGTTCGGATCTCGCAGGTCCCCTTTCTTACCTTTGCTACAGATTCCTCTTTACCTACCCTTTCGTCATCATCACTCTCCCCACCCAGTTAATTTAGTACGCCATAATTTATCTTCTCAATTTCAATACAACATTTTAATGAATACAATTTTCTTAAAATCTAGTTTAAAAAAAGCGTTACTTATTGGCAACGAAATTGGTTACATGCATATACGTATAAAAAAAATCATCCTTTGATAGAAAAACCGTACAATTAAAAAAAAAAACTATAACATTTTTAAAACGATTAACGCCGATTACAGCACTATAGTACACTTTTTATCTGAACATCTCGGCCTAACCGAACGTATAGGAAAATATAACAAAGCTGTACTTAAATTTCTGTATCTCAACATCAAGACGACATTAACATGTTTGATTAAAAGCCAAAAATTACATAACAAGAAGATATCCTGTATATATGTAGGTAACTATTTAATTCTAAGAGATTTCCTGTCTGCACAACAAAAAAACTAAACTTGAATCGTCGAAAATTTCGTATTTACAGCCCAAATCCTATGGCCTACCTGAAAGAGCTCTTTAAGGGGGTTTTAAGGGATTTTGGGTTACCGAATTTTACAGCCACAAAAAAATAGATTTTTACACTTTATAGGTTTAGTTGATCCGCCCGTGAGATCGTCTATCCCTCTAGATTTAAAAAGTTAACTTATATCGAGTTTTACAATGATCATTACAAATTTTACATACATATATTAAGCCATATGAACGATTTGTATAAACGGTTGTTGAGGCACTGTAGTGCTTTTCGCTAGGATGAAAACTTGGCTAATTCAACGTTGGTGAAAATTCGGGTTGTTGTAATGAAGAAGAAATGAAAATTTCCGTGTGGCTCCACAATTGCTTTTGGTTATGAGATTGGGGTGTACCCGCTATAAAAACAGAAAAAATTATAATCCCGCCCAAAAACAAATAAAAATTACCAAAAAAATAATCTCAAGAAATGAGAATTTATTTGAATTGACAAGATTTAGTTGGGATTTACACTGTGGGATTTTAGAGTGACCGTAGTCGAAATGACAGATTACGCGAAAAGGCGCGAAGCAAAAAAAGAAAAAGCTCAAAAAAAAGGTCAAAGAAAAATTTGCAGTTATAGTGACTTACCAAGTCGAAACTGCTCTCAAATGTGAGTATTTCAGATTCTTATAGATGGGGCACTCCTCTGCTCTTCCCTGTTACCGGATATCCGGCCATTAAAACCGCTTATTGGGGACTCCAGTCACCGACAATACTTTTAAATAGTTTCATTAATTATTTAGCGAGCGCGCGAAATTGGTTGTGGCTTTTCACCTCACTTCATTTAAATATAAAAAAAACATTAACTTTTTTGTGCAAATAAAACGTATTGTCCTTACTGGACTTCACGCACAGGGAAATGTATATATATATGAAATTAAAACTTTATTTTCGAAACACGTTTGCCGCACCGACTTGCGCACTCTCGAAGTGCTGACTTGGGATTATGAACAGTTTTCTCTTCCGACCTACCGATGACCCTCTATATATAGGCCCAAATACAACAGTAATTCCGCTTCACCTTCCAGTTTTGTATTGTTCTATTATTGTATTTCCAGCCATCAGTACCAGCGGTCATTACCCTATGTCTGTCCCTTTTACTTTACTCACCACACCCTCACTTGTTATATGGCAACCTTTCCCATGGGATATTATTAAAATTTAATGCTGATTTCGTTTCATCGAAAAAAATGTACACTTTCACGTTGAACATGTTTACACTCTTGCACAGAACACTATAAAGATGTGATAAAAGTGTACCCGTTCTGCATGAACCTGTTATCGATAAAACGAACTTAAAACACTGCCCCGTTTGCTATGCTATGTGCTTGAATAATTAGGTTTCGTTTTTCACCCATATTTAATTGTTTTTGCAAAATCCAATTTATTTCACCAAATTTATCTATGAAATAAAATTTTCGTCACCTGATTTTCAGTGCAACCAGCTACCCTGTCAAAGCTTCAGAGGGTAAAAAGTGTGAGTTTTTTACACTCTTGAAGTGTACATTTTTAGGAAACGAAAACATATCATGTTTGACGTTTTACCTTCATTTTGCAAACGAAAACGGAAAATTGAAGAGTGTAACAAAAATGCGCATTTTTTTGATGAAACGAAATCACCATAAGAATATACCACACACCAAGTGTTATGACCACTTTTGCCACATTTCCTGCGTCCATTTCTCTGGCTGCTACCCGCACGATGGCTAGACACATTTCCTGGTAGGTTCGTGCATACATTTCCTATGGAATGTTTAATTTATTTTCATTGTAGCGTTGTGGCTTTCCTTAATACATTGCCAGCCAGCGGTGGGCAAGCCACTGTGACTGTGTTCTCATAGCGACGCTGTAATTTTGTTGGTGTCTGGCCTAATAAAAAAATTCAAACTATGACCGAGTGGTCCAAGGTAACGTCTGTCTTGTCGCCCAAACGTGGGGAACTCCCACCGACCCTGACAAGCTACCATTAAATTGCAACTCTAAAGGCTCAATTGCATAAAGCTTTGTTAACCTCGCCTGACATTTGCAGCCTCAAAACTTTGCGCTCAACTTCAGAGGTATGCTACAATGAACGCTTTGACGCTTCTCTTTTATACATTTGTTTTCGTTATTTATTTCTTTGCATTCATGGCCGGGTTTACAATCAAAACTTAAGTTGAACTTAAGTTTTACGTCAGCAAAATCTACCTAAGCACAGTTTAGGTATTTGCCCAAATTTACGTTTTACAATGCATACTTAAGTTTGGCAAATATTGCATAGTGAAATACCTATGCCAACACGGCAACTAAATGTTTTAGCTTAAACAGAATCAGTCCGCCAATATGTCAGTTGCGTGACGTACGCCAATTTTAGAGCAAATTCTATTTTGACGTATCCGTCGTATCTGCCTTTAATAGAGAAAAAATTAATTAATTATTATTTCCTCCAAATTTTAATTCTTAAATTAAAGCAAAGTCGATTGTCAAAGCAAGCAAAATTTGAGAGTTTGCCAAATTTCAACCTTGCTTCAGCTTTCAGGTCTTCTATTTGCCATGCTTCGTTTAAATACGTATATTGAACTCTTCTGTCAAAGTCAAAGTTCGAGGTAAAGTCAAAATAAAGCTTTATGTAATTGAGGTTTGAGGGCTTGCATAAAAATATTTGTTTTGAAAACAATTAATTGTTGTTTTTGTAAACGAATTTGAAGAATTTTATTGAATTGACACCGCTATGACAATGACGGTGAGAAAAAACGTTGACGAAAAAATGCCACCGGCATGACGAACGCTATATTACATTACGGTGAACTTCACCGACTTCTTACTTTACACTCAATTACTTTTACATGGTAGTATTTTTAACAACGTACTTCACCGCTATGTAACGGACGCTATATAGCGTCACCGCTTTCGAGGAAACCAGCCGTTTCACGTATTGCCGGTTCTGCGAGAACGGTATTTGTACTTGTACATTACCCTTCGTCCCGAAATGACCCGGGTTGTTTTTTTTAATGACTCGGCCAAGAGCAATACATTTCGAAGTTACCCTGTCTAACGCGTCACGATTCCCTCACCTATTGTCATCCCCGGAACACCCTTGCAGCACGGCTGCTCCTTATTCTCTTGATCCGGGGTGGCATTGAGCCAAATCCTGACCCAAGAGAATGGTTCTGCTGCGTTTGTCGGAAGAAAATATATACAAGACGATCACACTCAGTACAGTGTGCATCATGCAAAGGTTGGTTGCATAAATCTAGTTGCTCTGGACTAGATCCTAAAACACACCGGCCCACTAGTTTCTACAAAAGTTTTGTGGCGCCCTGCTATTCACGTCCTAGGACGTCCCGAGGCAAGCGACGCTCAAATGTTGCTTTATCGCCCTCTATAAATCAAGTCTTCACGACCTGCAATACTTATATTGCCCAGCAGAACATGTGTGTTCCCGGCTGTAGCTTGCTTTCTAGTGCATCAACATCTTAAGCATCCACTCATGGCTACTTTCTTCGTAGCAAATCAGTTGATGCTTTTAGCACTACTGAGTTTCAGCCCCCGTCTCTAAACCCTTTACTAATTTCTTCCGGCACTAGCACGTATGAAAGTCAAGTCCATCAACTTCTGGTCCCTCACTCTTCGTGCACTGTATGTCGGCATATGATATATGCGTCTGTGGCATCGGTCAAGTGCAACTCCTGCCTAGGCCTATGTCACCTACGCATATGTTCTGGGCTCGCAAACAGAAATCTCTGGACTGATGTGTTCGTCGCGTCTTGCTGTCGAGTTGTGCAGCCCTCAATGCCGACGGATGTACACTCATCTAATAATGAACGAAATCCGCCGGCTTCAGGACTGCAACGGATCAATATCAATATCGCGACATAGCCTACCACCATCTAGGCGTACACATCAGTCTTTAACTCCCAGAATGACCATTGCCTCTCCTTCGCAATTTAAATTGTTGCAATTTAACAGCAACGGCTTGACCGGCAAGATAGCGGAGATAACCGCATTTATGCAGCTACATAAAATCAAAATTGCTGCAATCCAGGAGACAAAACTTGGCCCCCACTCGAATCTCCGAGCGAGTGGAGGCTACCACGTACTCCGGCATGACCGTACGGACGGCGGAGGTGGTCTCGCGTTCCTTGTTCACCATACGGTGCAGTATAGGGAATTTTATATCAACACTGACCAAAGAGACTTACCCTTAGAGTGTCAGGGTATAGTTATACAAGCTGGTGGTGTTGATCTCGAGCTAATCAATATATACAATCCTCCCGTCACCAGCTGCCCCAGAAGTTATAGTCCTGACCTTAGGGCGTTTCTTTGTGGCGATAACCGTATCATCATGGGCGATTTTAATGCCCATCATGATATGTGGCATTCACACCTTTCTGTGGACGGCAAAGGACGGGAATTAGCCGAGCAAATTGACACTTCCTCTTTCTGTACTATGAACGGAGACACCTCAACTAGGATGGCTGTTAACTGCAGTAGCTCCCCGGACCTAACTATTGTTAGCCCGGGGTTAATTAACAGCATAAACTGGCAACCTATGGTGGCCTTGTCATCCGACCACCTGCCTATCATCCTGTCCGTCGATCGTGCCACGGATTTCATTACTTCGGAGAAAAGAACATACGTGAATTTCAAAAAGGCTAATTGGCTCGGCTTTTTGGAATTCACGGAGAGCTCCTTTGGTGATCTTCCCATTCCCACTGACGTACACGTTGGCGAGCGTAACATACGTGAGGTCATTAAAAAGGCTACAGCCCGTTTTATACCAGCTGGTAGGATAAAAGATATTAGGCCTAACTTCCCAGCTGAGGCCGCATCCTTGGCCAACGAACGTGACCTCATACGCAACATCGATCCTTCTGACCCACAGATCGGTGATCTCAACGTGGAAATCAGACGGCTGGTTAACGTACACAAACAAACCAAATGGGAGGAACACCTCAGGTCTTGTAACATCGATCCTTCTGACCCACAGATCGGTGATCTCAACGTGGAAATCAGACGGCTGGTTAACGTACACAAACAAACCAAATGGGAGGAACACCTCAGGTCTTGTAACCTCTCTACCGGTGTTGGGAAATTATGGTCCACCGTCAAGTCCTTGTCGAATCCTTCGGGTCCACCAAAAAATGTCGGCATTACCTTTGGTGACAAGACATTAAATGACCCCAGGAAATGTGCGCAGGCTTTTTGTCGACAATATGTCCCACACCCTGCGCAAGACAGGAGAAGACGTGGGATCTTCAGGCGCGCGCATAAACACAAAAACTATGCCCCCGTTCCCATCACCGCTACAGAGGTTCAAGAGGCCATCCGGAAGGCCAAAAATTCCAAAGCCATCGGCCCTGATGGTATAGCCATGGTGCATCTAAAGCATATCGGCCTAGCGGGAGTTAAATATTTAACTGCCGTCTCCAATTTGTCTCTGATCACAGCTGTCATACCCGACAAATGGAAGCAGGCAACTGTGATCCCACTACTAAAGCCTGGGAAGCCAGCTAACGTTGGGGAGTCATATCGCCCGATATCACTCCTCTCGCCAGTAGTAAAGACACTTGAAGCGGTCTTACTCCCGCGCTATACATCACATTTGATGTTAGCTGAGCACCAACATGGCTTCAGGAAAGGTAGGAGCACAACATCTGCTCTAAATGTCATAAACACTCAGATAACTGACGGTCTAAATCAAAACAGGCCTAATGACAGGACGGTTCTAGTTGCACTTGATTTGAGTCAAGCTTTTGACACAGTAAATCATGGGCAACTTGTAGCTGATTTGGAAGACTCGTCACTCCCCCCCTGTCTAAAGCGTTGGACCGCCAATTATCTCAGTGGTCGTCGGTCGTCTGTTGTATTCAGAAACAAAAAATCTAAAGCCAGGAAGATAAAACAAGGGGTACCACAGGGTGGTGTCCTCTCCCCGTTATTGTTTAACTTCTATGTATCGAAGCTTCCTCCTCCAGAAGAAGTTACGATTGTTTCTTACGCAGACGATTGCACGATATTGGCAACTGGTACTTCCGTTGATGAGCTGTGCTCTAAAATAAATGGTTATCTCCCCTCTCTAGTCGAGTTCTTTACTGCCCGAAGCTTGAAATTGTCGCCAACAAAGTCTTCGGCGACCTTATTCACGACGTGGACAGCGCAGGTTGGCATGGAATTAGAAATTTATGTAGGTGATCATAAAATACTTCCTGTCTCTCACCCAAAAATCTTAGGAGTGACTTTCGACACCATGCACACTTTCGCTACCCATTCAGCTGCAATTGTCTCAAAATTACAGAGCCGTAACAAAATCCTCAAATCACTAGCCGGCAGTACTTGGGGTAAAGACAAAGAAACGTTGGTGGTAACGTACAAGGCAATTGGTCGGCCGATCCTTAACTATGCGTCGCCGATATGATCGTCGGGGCTTGCAGACGTTCACTGGAATCAGCTTCAGGCCTGTCAAACACCGCGCTCAGAACCGCTGCGGGGTGCGTCCTTATGTCACCTATATCTCATATACACAATGAGGTGGAAATGCTTCCAGTTAGGGAGCATAATGAAATGCTAAACAAGCAGTACCTACTGAATTGCTGTAAACCACAGCATCCCGGTAGACAACTGGGGTGTAAAAGTAGGTCGCCTCCCAGTTGGTGCACCCTGGGTAACGCTAAATGGCCTACATAGCCTACACGGCTAGTTTCTTGTATTGCCGGTTCTACGAGAACGGTACCAGTACTTGTGCTGTACCCATCGTGCCGAAACGACCAGGGCCGTTTTCTTATATCGACCCGGCCAAGAGCAATACACTCGGGGTGACCCTGTCTGACATTTAGGCAGGGCTACACCTCGCTACAACAACAACAACAACAACTGCTTGAACTCATTCCGCCTCCTAGGACCATAACATCGCATTTACGTAAACATTTTGATGAGATCCGACACTATATAACAACGCCGTTTGATCTACAGGTGCATAAACAGGCCTTGGGGCATATCTATACAACGTCTGTTGGCCATTACTCTGCGCTCTGTCCGCTAAACAATGTCTTACATACCGCAACACCTGGCATTTCGGAAGAGGAGCGTCATCTTCCTCGAGAGACAAGGGTCACTCTGGCTCAATTACGCTCTGGATATTGTAGCAGGTTAAACTCCTACATATCTAGACTGAACCCTGATGTGCCGAATGTATGTCCGGCATGCGGCTCGTCCTCCCACAATACCAACCACTTATTTTCTTGCTCTTCTGAGCCCACTCTTCTAACACCCAGCTCTCTTTGGTCCAACCCTATTGAAACTGCTAGTTTCCTTGGACTCCTTAAGGGAAAAAAGCGCGTTGGGCAGGACTACACCTCGTTACAATAACAACAAACCAGCCCTTTAGCGAAAACTGGAATTCATGTACAGATGTTGATGAATTTGCTTCATGATGTAATAATTTGAAAGGTGATTTTTAAATACACCTTCTCGCTCTAACACCGCCATCTTGAACGCCACCGGTGTTTGCAATGTTGTCTCTTCAGAAAACTACTTTTTATTCCAGAGCAAATTGTGGAATGAAAACCATACGATTCATAATTTAGTTAAAAACGATTGTGTTGGCAACACCTTTGTTACCAATTTCCTTTTGTTCTGACACTTATATCTTTCAAATTATTCAAAACTAAAAAATTACAATTTTTTTTTTGGAAAATTGCTTCAATTGTGTGTTTTGTAGACATTTAACGGTAGGATTTGCTAAAAAATCTTTAAAATATTATTGATTTCTTATATTAAATATATTTCCAGATGCAGAAAACTGACTACTGCTGTTAAGTTGCGAAAGGTTTGTGGAGGAGCGCAGTTTCCTTCGATTTACCCCGTGTGTTCTTAGGCTTGTAGTAGGAGGCCTTCCAAGCTTTAGAAACACTACCGTGGCGCTTTTCCAGGAGCACGGCTCTTCGCCATCCCAGATGACCAAAGGTACATCAAGTTTTGGCAAACGTCACAATAACACGCACCTTTTACAGTCGCTGTGGATGTTCATCGTACAAAAGTCGACATGCTCCCAATGTGGTTACCCCGCAGCTAAGCTGCGTTCATACAACTGGTCGCTGAATGCCAAGAGGAGGAAGACCATGGATCGCATGCGTTATCTGAAAGTCGTACGTCGCCGTTTCCGCAACGGTTTCCTCGAAGGAACACAAGCCAAACCCAAGAAGGCCACTGAAACTAAATAACTATACCCCTTATCATAATTATAGGACACCTCGTTCTGACATATTATAAGCGCTTATGTCATTTTATTTTCATTTTAATTTTTTGCTTATAGAATTCGGATCTATGTATGAACGTCCTTCTTGTCGTTCATTTTCATATACGTATGCATATGTTGCGTGAATAATTCACGAATGCATTAAGAACGTTAAATGTTGGGCGGCGAGCAGTTTAATCACCCCTATTACGGATGTCAACATTGTCAAAAATACCCTGCTAAAGCATGCTGTAGGAAACTCCAACACACTTACAACATTTTTGACAGCACCTACCCAATGACAAAAAATCGTTTTCGGTTTCTTTTTCCTTTGACAGTTCGTACCGGAAGAAAAATAACTGTCATTGTGAAAAAAACGAATAAAATTTTAAACGCATTTAAACGTTTAATAACGACGCGATTCACGCGATTTCAAATTTTCTTAACGAAAACTAATTTAGCAAAAGCAAATTTTAAATAAATTGCTTATTTGTACGTTGTGCTGTGTTTGTGAATTACAAAAAGGTGAAAATGAATAAAGGACATTTAAAAAATTGTCTTAGTGCAGAGAAACGGCTCTTTGAAGCCAATGTTCAAAAATTTAAAAGCTTGCTCGAAGCTGAAAATTCGGAGTGTGTGGTTTTTGAGGCCATAAGTCAGGATGCGTGTCCTGTGGCCGAAAAAGGAATTTACGAAGAGCATAGTTATGCTTTGCGTGGTGGTGTAGTTGGGGGTGAACACCGTGATATTGTGAACAACGGTTGCGTGCCCCCATCAGTTTCCCCGGATGTGGTTTATATAGCTTTTGAAGAGCATAATTATGCTTTGCGTGGTGGTGAACTCGGTGCATGCAGCTATAGCGGGGACTACGAATCTATGCCCTCACCAGCATATCCGCATGATTCAGAAGCAAGTGTACATGCTGACGAGGGCTTGGATTCTGGTGGAAATCCTAGTTTAAGGGATTTAATAAGAGTTTGGGCCATTGGCTATAAAGCTCCCCATAATTTGGTCGGCGGGTTGCTCCAGACACTCAACAAGGGTGGTGTAAAAGGTTTGCCCTTATGCTTAAAAACGATTTTAAAAACAAGGCGCGGAAAAGTTGAGGTTGCGAAGGTGTCAAATGGTGAATTTTTGTATTTAGTCATCCAAAAACACTTTCTTTCACCCTCGTATCAGTTTCTGGAGCAACATCATCATCATTTATTGGCGCTTAACCGCCTAAGCGATTTTGGCCGTTTCGTATCAAAGCACGCCAGTCATTCCTTTTTAGCGATAACCGACGCCAATTGGAAACCCCAAGGGAGTTCAAGTCATCCTCCACCTGTTGTTTCCATCTCAGTCGAGGCCTCCCCCTTCCTCTGCTTCCGAATTCAGGCAATGATAGGAAAACCTTCTGTGCTGGAGCTTCTTTGTCCATTCGCATAACATGGCCCAGCCAGCAGAGTCTTTGGGCTTTAATTCGCTGGACTATGGTCAGATCTGCGTAGAGCTCGTACAGCTCATCGTTAAATTTTCTTCGATACTCGCCGTTGGCATCACGGGAAGGACCATAAATCTTCCGGAGAACTTTTCTCTCAAATACTCCAAGGGCCATCTCATCTTCTCTTGACATTGTCCATGAATCTGAGCCATACATCAGGACAGGTATGATGAGAGACTTATAGAGCGTGATCTTTGTTCTTCGAGAGAGGACTTTACTTCTCAATTGCCTACTCAGTCCAAAGTAGCACTTGTTGGCAAGAGTGATTCTCCGCTGGATTTCTAGACTGATATTATTTTCGGTGTTGATACTGGTTCCCAAATAGACGAAGTCCCTCACAGTTTCAAATTTGTAACTATCAACAGTGACATGGCTGCCAAGGCGCAGGTGCGCCGATTCTTTCTTTGATGACAGCAAATACTTCGTCTTGTCCTCGTTCACGGCAAGACCCACTTTTTTCGCTTCCTTATCCAGTCCAGAGAAGGCAGCGCTTACGGCGCGGTTGTTAAGGCCAATGATATCAATATCATCGGCATACGCCAGCAATTGCACGCTCTTGTAAAAGATTGTACCATTGCGGTTTAGCTCTGCTGCTCGAATTATCTTCTCCAGCATCAGATTGAAGAAATCGCACGAAAGGGAGTCGCCCTGTCGGAAGCCTCGTTTGGTTTCAAATGGCTCAGAGAGGTCCTTCCCGGTTCTGACGGAGCTGTTGGTATTGCTCAACGTCATTTGGCAAAGCCGTATAAGCTTTGCAGGGAAGTCAAATTCAGACATGGCGGCATACAGGCAACTCCTTTTTACGCTGTCAAAAGCGGCTTTAAAATCGACAAAGAGATGGTGAGTGTCGATTCTCTTATCATGGGTCTTCTCCAGGATTTGGCGTATCGTGAAAATCTGGTCGATGGTAGACTTACCAGGTCTAAAGCCACACTGATAAGGTCCAATCAGTTTGTCTACGATGGGCTTCAGCCTTTCACACAACACGCTAGAAAGAACCTTATATGCGATATTAAGAAGACTAATTCCGCGGTAGTTGGTGCGGTTAGCGGGATCGCCTTTCTTGTGGATTGGGCAAAGCACACTTAAATTCCAATCCGGAGGCATGCATTCGTCTGACCATATTCTGCATAAGAGCTGATGCATGCTTTTTACCAGCTCTTCGCCTCCGTGTTTGAACAGCTCGGCGGGTAGTCCGTCTTTTCCAGGCGCTTTGTTGTTTTTGAGCCGGGATATAGCTATCCTCACTTCATCATAGTCAGGTGGTGGGACGACTTTTCCATCGTCAGGGATTGGGGTATCGGGTTCGACGTCTCCCTCGCAATTTAGCAGTGAGGAGAAGTGCTCCCTCCATAATTTAAGTACACTTTGTACGTCGGTTACCAGGTCGCCATTATTGTCCTTACAGGAGCTTGCCCCGGTCTTAAAACCTTCCGTCATCCGCCGGATCTTTTCATAGAATTTTCGGGCATCATTCCTGTCAGCCAGCATCTCAAGCTCCTCACACTCACGCCTTTCGGCCTCACTTTTCTTTTTTCTGAAAAGGCGTCTCTCTTCCTTCTTTGCCTCACGATATTGTTGCCATACACTGCGGGTTGCGCCCGTTCGCAACGTCTCCTTGTAGGCAGCGTCCTTTTTTTTCGAGGCAGTTTTGCATTCCTCATCGTACCAGTTGTTCTTGCGGGCTCGCTGGAACCCTATAGTGGCCTCAGCGGCGGTACGCAATGAGTGAGAGATATGCTTCCATTGCTCGGTTACATCTTTAGGTCGAGGATTGCCCTCTGCTAGCAGGTGTGAGAGTCGAGTTGTGAAATTATCAGCTGTCTGTGTAATGCGCAGCTTCTCGACGTCAAACTTTCCTTCCGTTACTGTGCGCACTTTCTTCGTTGCACAGAGGCGTGTGCGTATCTTGGCTGCGACAAGATAATGGTCAGAGTCTGGAGCAACATGCCGAGGTTTTAATCGACGTCGGTATCGACGGCTTGAGCACTTATGACAGTTCCAATAGGGTTTTATGGCCAATTCTTGGAGCTCTTGTCGATTTTCCAAATATCGATCCATTTTTGATAGCATCCTTCACTGGCTTCAAAAATCCTGAGAACCTCAACACTTTTTTAGGAGATTTTGCTGAAGAAGCTCAGATGCTTAGGGAGAATGGGGTGAAGGTTGGGCCCAATCAAGTGTTGGTCAAGTTCAATATTCGTGCTTTCATTTGCGATTCACCAGCTAGGGCATTCGTTGCAGGCGTAATGTCGTTTATGTCGCGATACACGGGTGCTCTAGATGCTGTCAAGAAGGTAAGCATCAAGGGAGAATGAACTTTTCCACAGAAGCGAACATCCCTCGCACTGACGAAACTTTTGAAATGAGGTTGCATCCTTTACACCATCTCCCTCAATTCAGAGAGCAAAAAAGTGTTTTGGAACTTGCGGGGTTTGGTATGGTTTCCCAGTTCCCTTTAGACTGCATGCACCTTGTTGACTTGGGTGTTGTAAAAAAATTTTTAAAGCTGATCTTAAAAAGTGCGGATGTCACTATGATGAATGAAAAAATAAATATCGTTAAAAGTCGTTTTCCATCGGAGTTTCCCGAAGTTTTGATGAAGTGGCTCACTGGAAGGCAACAGAATTAAGACAATTTTTGCTTTATACAGGCATATTTGTTTTGAAAGATTGCGTGGATGATGATTCGTACTTTCTGTTTTTACTTCTACATAGTGGCATTCGTTTACTTGATGTGGCCCAACAAATTTTAAACCACTTTGTTGTTCATTTCAATAGGAAATTTTGTGTCGTAACTTTCAATATCCATGGCTTACTTCATTTGTCCGAGTGCGTTAAAAGTTTTGGCCCCTTAGATTCATTTTCAGCTTATAGGTTTGAGAACTATATGCAATTTTTAAAAAAAAATTATCAACAAGCCGAATGACATCCTTCAACAAATATATCTAAGGCTCGATGAACGACAGGATGTTAATCTACCGCAAAATGGTAAGATGGGGTCGTTTGACATCGACTTTAGAAAAGAAAAGGATTGCTATTGTTTTTGTAAAAATGTAGGCCCCGTCAAATTGCGTAATCTTGTTGAACCTGTAAGCTGTGAATTGATTAATGGCCAAATCTTCCAAAAAATGAAAACTTCTTCGAGGCGCCTGTTCTGTCAAATGACAGCCTAGGCATCGTTCTAGCGAGCGAGCTTAGTTCTGAGACGCGGATAATTAAAAGAGATGACATCGAGTACAAATACTTTTGTATTCCTATTGAAAAGAAATTTTTATTAATACCTCTGCTACACCATCTATTCCACGACTTCGCCAACTAGACCACACAATCCGATTTTTCGGTTATTACTCCATCTCCAACTAAATTTTTATGTACTGTTTATCTCTGGTAAATGCTTTTTTAAAATCTGTTAAAAATGCCCTTTTTCATAATAGATCCTTATATAGAAAAAACATGTCATCCAACAACGGTAACTATAGTTTTTCATATCAATTCATCATTGTACAACAATATAAGTATACATATTTTTAGGCAACTCGCTAAATATGATGTTCGCAACTAACGGCAGCTTCAACGAAGCTGTACGACAACCACAACATCCCACAAGTCATCCCCATGAGACCAATGACCTGTCCAAGAAATTGGATCACTTGTTGGAAACGATGCAAATGATTATTCAGAATGTATGTATTTATTACCTAGTTTATACGCATACATAAAACGATTAAGTTCAATTCGTTTTATTTCAAAACACATTTATAAACGAACTTTCCAACCGACTTGAACGCTTTTTGCGTTTTAGTTCAAAGGGATTTTGAAAGAAATTCGTTTTGAAATAATTCGATTTCATGTTCACATAAACTAGGCATATGTTAAATTTGTATTGCTGTCTCTGATAAATTTTTGTATTCTATTAAAGCAAAACGTTATCTCAGAAAACCAAAGGGTCATGGACCAGCGCCTGCAAAACATAGAGAAAAATGTAAAAAAAAAAAATATAACAAATTTTTTATGCTAGTTAATGCAAATGTGCTCTTATTTCGACAGAATATATCTAAGGCCGAGTTCCTAGCCCAATGTGTGGAGATACGCGAGTGTAAGGTGGCGTTAAAAAAAGTGGAGCAGTCAGTTTGTCGCATGACGGGCGAAATTAGCGACAAAAAGCTTGATGAAATTGCGAGCCTTTTGCCGATAAGGTCGAAGACCGTGGTGGCGCTTGTGGAGGAGAAGATACGAGACCCCGAGTATGCACAAGCTATGGTAATATGAAAATATGTTTTTTTCTTTAAGGCCGTTTTTCCCACTAAACTTTAAACAAAAATTTTCTATACAAAAAGTTTTCATAGTCAGATAAGTTTCAAAGCTCCACCGCACGCCCTTTTCCCTTATTCTATTCTTACTATGAAAAATTTCCGCTAGCTTGAGAGGTGTCACGCCTGTTTTCCCCCTATGGCTATCCATGGAAGCTTTTCAGTTGTATTTGGATATGATCGAAGACGGAACTTGATCCAACTTT
Organism: Campiglossa producta; assembly: GCA_964058755.1. NCBI lineage: Eukaryota > Metazoa > Arthropoda > Insecta > Diptera > Tephritidae > Campiglossa > Campiglossa producta. Next base: position 53,769,941 of record CAXKVI010000005.1, on the reverse strand, counting down.
TTCATATCGTTCTTTCTATTCCTCTCTCCCGTTCTATTAATTTCTTTATCCCTATTCCTATCCCTGTCGTCATCCCATAAGCCTCATAAACACCTTTCATTTGATACCCATATTATCTGACAACTTTCTAGGGTCCCACCTGGTCTACATTTTGGTCGATATCTCGGAAATGGATTCCTACTTGGGACTTGAAACAAATCCCCTTAAAACTCTTACTAACACCTTTCATTTGATACCCATATCGCAGAAATTCTTTCCATGGTCACAGCTGGTCCACATTAGGCTTCCAGCCCCAATCACCTTGGGGTATGAAATATAGTTCAAAATCTATTATCATATTCCCCAACATATATACGAAATTTCATAAAAATACACCAAGCCGTTTAGAAGATTTAAGCTTAGGAACTCCGTGACACGAGATTTTTATACATTAGAATATTAGTATAGATTTATAACTATATTCATGTCTGCCTGATTATAAAGTTATTTCGCTATAAACTGCTTTTCTGTAGCGAATTTTCGTTATTGCAAAAAATATTACTCAATAATCAGGTACACATGCATGAATTCGTCATACATATACATATATAATTACATACGTTTTTCCTTCTTTCCTTAAAGACTACACACCTTCACAAAATTAAAGGCGTGTCAGAGGACGTCAACTACGTCGTGCGGCAAGTTTTTACCGACGAGCTCATGTGGGACTACAATTGGGGTGGCTCTTGGGATAAGCAATCTCTAGCCGAGCTTGATATTTTTAATAAAATTTTGCGAGGTTCGTATTTGTACAAAATTTTATGTTCGACGATTCACACTAAAATATATATATTTTGTTTAGACGTTTTTAAACAACAAGGGGGCCAAGGGTTTGAAAAAGGTCGGTTGAGCTTAGCCACCATCGAACTAACCAAAAAAAATGGTCGGCTAAAGCTGAATCGACAACGAAACGCCATAAAGGAGCTATATAAACACTATAGCAATTACAACACCACAATGTGAGTGATACACCACGGTAACTTAAACGTACCATTTGTAATAACAAATTTATTTTTAATTTTACCTAGTATTGCTTAACATACGACAACATATCGTGATATCACAACAATTATACACACTACGCTCCTCATGTATTGTGCTGCGTTTGGATTCACAAAAACACATTGATTTCTTGATTAAATCGCTCTATAGTGGTGGCCGTCAGGTCGCGTGAAGAGGAAGAACATGAAGAACCAAGGCGGCGGCGGTGGTGCTGCTAAAGAAAAGGAAGATTAAGGTACATACTTTGATATATTGAAGACTACACAAACGCAAGCAGTAATGTGTACCTACAAAAACTGAATTTACTCTCCGAAGGTTTTGGAGAGTGATGCCGAAATTGACAGTCCTTGGCCGGATATGAATCCGGAGCGCTGCGGTACTGCCCGGCTGTCGTGGTAGCGATTTGGTAGAACCTTCTAAGTCATTTCATCCCTCCATCCATGAGGAAGGAGAAGATGGGTAATGAGAGGTGAAAAATTTACACTTGCCCATAAGAGACCGGAAGTTTAATCCACAGTTTTTGAGGGTTGAACGCCTCCGACACAATTGTTACTTTTTTATTATTTCGATAGGGTCCATTTTTCCAAAGCATGGTTTACTCTGCTTAGGCCAATCCCCCTAAATAATATACGAATATAGTACTAAATATATATATGCCCTAAATACACTGCAGTTGCCCCAACAATGCTACTGCCAGTATATAATTTTACAACTTTAACTATTTTATCGATATTTATTTACCGTATTTCTCAATGTATAGGTAAAAACCTTTTTTTTTTTAATTGCAGCATCTCTCAAAATTGATCCCAGCTTATCTGCGAGCCTACCCAGGAGCGCGCTAAGGTCACTGCGTGTAACGCATTGCCTAGAACTTGTATGTTGTTGCAGCTGCCCGTACAAAATGAAAATTGGAATTCTTTCCGCTGTGCACCATAAACAAAAAAGTAATTAGTTAAATAAACTGTTTTTTAAAAATGTTTTAATTTTTCCTTTTATATTTTTACTAGGAACATTGAATAAGGCACACATAGTGAATCCGCTTGTCGCTGAACCAAAATATGGCATAAGCAAGCATTACCACAACAGCAAATGCAGGGACAAATGCAATCACAAATTTGTAATGCTGCGCAACAGCAGCAACAACCACAACAGCAAGCTGAAAAAATGGACAACATCAAATACTCCGTGGATGCGTCACCCAAGTGCCATAACCACACTACAATAAGCCGCAGCTGGTCGTCCAATACAAATAATACCAAAGCTATGGGACACCGTCTTACCAGCTACCGCAAATGCAACTTCCATTGCGAAACACTAAACAACACACATACCAAATGCTTAGCAATATGCAGTCAAACACACAAAATGCAATCAAAACACAAAAACGCACATCGATACAGATTTTTTATATTGCTAGTTTTTATTATAGATATAAATTCAATTTGCTCGCACAACTCTTTACATTTTTCTTTTTATTTTGCTATGTCTAAGTGCATAATTTGTGACAATAAACTCTTGGAAGATACTAGTATCTCCTGTAATATTTGTTGCCAACAAGTGCATTTAAAATGTGCAAAATTAAACTCGAACTGCGTAAAACTTTTAAAATCAAATGCAAACATTTTGTATAGATGTGATATTTGTGTTAACAAAACTCTACCTTTCAATATATCAAAACTTGACGAAATCTATTCATCTCTAAGAGAAATAAAAAAAGTTTTGGTGGGTGTTAATGGTGTTAGTGCAAATCTCACTGCCACTACAACTATTGTCACGCGCTCGCAAAAAAAGGGTAATGAACCCTCTCCCACATCTTCTCAGCCTAAGCGCGCTCAACCGGAACAACTACAAACAGCTGACAATAGCGCGGCAGCACCTATGCTTGTTGTTACTGATAGTGAGAACCGCGTTGCCTCGCATGTGCACTCTGCTACTGCTGACGTCGCTTTAGCTGAAGCTACTGAGCATCAAGCCTCTGCTGATGGGTTATCGCCTATTTTGCCCATTCCTATTCGCAATCAACAAAGTATTGATGCTGCACTCGCTACCTCGCTGAATAACAAAAACTCAATATCAAATGAAACTGTGAATATGAGGGATGGGTCCAACAACAAACCAACGTACTCTAGGAGAAGACAAGTGAATAACCGAAAGCAAAATAAGTCTGGTGTTGTATTTGGCTCGAGCATCAACAATGATCTCAATGTTGCTGTTCGCAAATCTTGGCTTCATCTATCTTCTTTCGCATCTTCTGTTACTAAGGATGATATTATTAAATACGTCTCTCAGAAAACTGACATTAGTGCGGAGGAGCTAATGTGTTTCAAACTTTTTAGAAAAGATGAAGACGAAAATACTGATCGAAAGTTTTTCAACTTTAAACTTGGCGTACCAACAGATAATGTCGCTATGGTCCTTAATGAGTCACTATGGCCTAAACATGTGAGGTTCAAGCCTTTTTTCCAAAAGTCTGGGCTGAGTGCAGGCAAAACCTAGTTGGTAGTGACTTAACAAATTTACAACGTCCTAAGTCCTCTACGGGTCTTAAGATCTACTTTCAAAATATTTCCGGTTTAAGAACTAAATCCCACATTGTTAACTCATACAGCGCCCAAATGGACTTTGATATTATTGCCATAGTCGAGACGTGGTTAAACCCTGATTTTTTCGATGGTGAATTCTTCGATTTAAACGCCTACGATGTCTTCCGCAAGGACCGTGATCCTGCCAAGACTGGCTCTCGCAGAGGTGGAGGCGTTCTCATCGCTGTAAAACGCAAGTACCGTGCCTGCTTAATAACTCTATTAAATGATGACTCTTTTATAGACCAGCTATGTGTCTGTATAAAAGGCTCTTCCAGATCCGGATCGCTCTATATCGTAACTTCATATATTCCTCCTAGTAGTGATTTTGAACTTTATAAAATGCATGCTGACAATATCACATAGCTTGTCGAAAACAATGTATTAGACGATAACTTATGTATTTTAGGGGATTTTAACTTGAGTAACGTCCACTGGACCGATAATGGTTGTAACTCTTGTCTCATGCCATCTAATGTAACAGCCTCTCACGAGACTTATCTTATAGATTGTATTTTAAGTGTTAATTTGAAGCAAATCAATATATTTTTTAACGAGCTAGGCAAAATCTTAGATCTCATATTTGTCAGTGATAATATTAACTACGTTATTTCTGAGTGCATGTCGCCCATGAGTCAATGTGATAAACATCATAAGGCCATAACTTTAAGCGTTGAGTCTTATGAATACCTTCCTACTTTTTTAAGTACTAATGATAAAATCATTTTCAAATATGATACCTGTGATTTCTTGAATCTCAATAGTTTATTATTGGATGTCAACTGGACTGCTCTATTATCAAATTCAAGTATCGATGAGTGCTTTTCCAATTTCAAAGCATTTATGCATGAGTTCTGTATGAATAATGTATCCATTAAAAAGAAGCGACCACATAGTATTCCATGGTACACAAAAGAATTAAAAAAGCTTAAAAATCTAAGAAACAAATTTCACAAACGTTTTCTGCTCACTAATAATATATATTTTTATTATAAATATAAAAACTTTGCTGTCGAGTTCAATCGCCTAGATAAATATCTGTACAATAAATTCATTCGCGGCGCCGAGTGGAGTATTAAGAGTAATCCGAAATATTTTTGGACGTTTATCAAATCAAAAAGGTCACGCTCTTTTATTCCAAAGTCAGTGTTTCTTGATGACCAGTTCGCTGATGGGCCCAAAGATGTAGCTAATCTGTTTGCTAACTTTTTTAGGTCTAATTTTACTACTGAAAATGATGTCCCCTCATCCAGCCTTTCTTCAAACTTCTCACACCTTAATTTTGGTTCTCTTACCCTATCTTCGGAAGACATTGCCAAAGGGCTTGCCACACTTAAGCCGTCTTCTCAAACCGATGTTGATGGCCTGTCGGCACTCCTTTTTAAAAAATGCCCTGCTCTAATTGCACCATTGAAAATTATTTTTAACAAATCTCTTGCTTTTGGAACCTTCATTAATGATTGGAAAGTTGCTCACATAGTCCCAATCTTAAAATCAGGCAAGAAAAACGATGTTCGGAATTATAGACCCATCTCAAAGCTCTCTACCATTTCTAAGCTTTTTGAGTGCATTGTAAAAGATAAATTGCATTTTGCAACCAAATCTCTTATCTGTCAAAATCAACATGGGTTTGTATCTGGGCGATCCACAGCCACGAATTTAGCTGTATTTGTAGATTACTGTCATACTGCTTTCTCAGCTGGATTCCAGGTTGACTGCGTATATACAGATTTCTCGAAGGCCTTTGACAATGTTTGTCATAGTGTACTACTCGAAAAGCTTGCTCATATGGGTTTCCATTCCTGCTTTTTGAAATGGATACACTCATACCTCTCTAATAGACGCTGTGTTGTTACCATCGATGGTGTTTTGTCAGAACCTTTCATTGCTTCATCCGGTGTCCCGCAAGGAAGCGTTCTAGGCCCTCTGCTATTTGTTCTTTTCATCAACGACATAAGTAGTTGCTTTTTATTTGCAAACTATTTACTGTACGCAGATGATCTCAAAATTTTCGCGGTTGTCAGGGATACTTCTGACGTAGTTAAATTTCAACGTGATATTGACGCTGTTCATTCGTGGTGTCTACGTTATAGTCTCTCCTTAAATATTAAAAAATGCTTTAAGATGGCGTTTGCTAAAATTTTGAATGTTCGTATTACGAACTATAGCATTCCGAATACTTTCCTGCGCAATGTTACTGAAGTAAAAGATCTAGGAGTTATCTTTGATCCGAAGTTGAACTTTAATAGTCATGTTGACTACATAATTGCAAAGTCCTACTCTGTACTTGGTTTTATCCGTCGGAATTCCACTAAGTTTTCTGACCCTTACACTCTGAAAATGTTATTTATAACATTTGTACGTTCGCGTCTTGAGTACGCAGTTTTCATATGGAGGCCCTATAGCCAAGTTTCTATCAAGAGAATAGAACGTATTCAAAAGGTGTTTCTGAGGTTCGCTCTAAGGACCGTAAAATTCGACGATCCTGTCCCTTCTTATGCTTCGCGTCTCATGCTTATTGACCTACAATCTTTGGACAGTCGTAGGTCTATGTTGTCGATGACTTTAATATTCAATATTATTCAAGGCATCCTCGATTGCCCTCCTCTCATGGAAAGGATTACTTTTAATGTTCCTAGGCGTAACCTCCGAGTCACTTACCCTTTTTACTCGCAAGATCTATGCGAGAATTTAATATTTTGTCTCAAACAATCGTCATTGATTTTTCAATGACCACAGACGCTTTTGTAAATCTTTTTCGCTCATTATCTATAGATATTTAAACTTGTTTTAAATGCTTAGCATATTAATTTCATAAGTTTAGTGTGTAACATACTTGTAATCTTTCATTTTCATTTTCATTTTATTAGTAATTTGATCAGTTAACAAATTACAATAGTAGTCTAGTACAAAAATATACTTACAGACTACGTAGATATAATAGTAATAATAATAATAATACAATATAATTATGCTTGAGCAATTACAGATTTAAAAGTAGGTTTAGATACTGAGAAGTCGATTTCTAAAGAATTTGAACGAAGATTAAATTAAGTTAAAGTTCGGAAAATGGGAGCGTTAGAAGCATAGAGGGTCCGAATAAACCCCGTATAAAACAAGTTGCTATTTCTAAGCGGCCTGTTTGGTACATGGAATTGAATACCCTCGAGGAGAGCTGGCGCATCGACTGAACCGTTGATAATATCGTAGACAAAACTCATAGACAGCAAAGTTCTTCTGGATTCTAGAGACTGAAGGCTGATGAGAGCACATCTGGCTTCGTAGGAAGGAATCGGGTCGGAAAAATTCAAAGAACGCAGTGCAAACCGAACAAAGATCTTTTGCACACGTTCCAGCCTCTTGATATGACACTCATGATAGGGTCGCCAAATGAAACAGGCATATTCCAACTTTGAGCGAACGAGTGAGGTGAACAGTATCTTAAGCGTATAAGGATCCGTAAAGTCTGAGCTAAAACGCCGGATAAAACCAAGAAGAGAATAAGCCTTAGCAATTGTAGAGTTCAAATGTGTAGAGAACGAAAATTTTGAATCGAAAACTACACCTAAATCTTTCAATTCCGTAAGAGTCGACAGGCGAGAACCGCCAATAAAATAAGAAGTGAATATGGGATAACGCGATTTTGAAAATGTTACGTGAAAACATTTGCTAACGTTTAGCGGAAGTTTGTTTGAGTTACACCAGACAGCGACATTGTCCAAGTCAGATTGTAACTTATCTGAGTCTGACGAGTTTAAAATTGTAGAGAAAACCTTTAAATCATCAGCATAAAGCAGAAAGTTTGTGTGTTGAAAACAGACAGAAATATCATTTATAAAAATTATAAAAAGTAATGGTCCAAGAATGCTACCTTGAGGTACGCCAGAGGTGGCAACAAAAGAGTTTGAATGTGCATTTTCAATCACAACTACACAGTTCCGCTGGTTAAGGTACGATTTTAGCCATGATAGAAAAATTGAGTAGAAGCCCACACCAGCCAGTTTTGAGATCAGTATTGAATGGCTGATTTTGTCAAACGCTTTAGAAAAATCAGTATAAACTGCATCGACTTGAAGGCGACTGTTGAAAGCTGATAGGCAGAATTCAGAGAAAATCGACAGGTTTGTCACAGTAGATCTGCCAGACACAAAACCGTGCTGATTCTCTATGATTAGGCGCTTAACGGCAAAATACATTTTCTGTTTAACAATATACTCAAAGAGTTTGGAGATGGTAGACAACTTGGCAATGGGCCTATAATTGGCAACATTGTTTTTGTTACCGTTTTTGAAAATAGGGGTGATGAAGGTCATCTTCCATGCATCTAAAAACTCACCGCACTCGAGAGATAAGTTAAAAATTAGCAGAAGTGGGGTGGCTAAAGCCAAACAGTTTTTAAAAAGATAAGACGATAAGCCATCAATATCAGTCTGGGTAGATAATTTTATACTTTTAATCCCATTAATAACATCGTCAAGCGACAGAGTAAGGGCGCCAAAATTAATAGGATTATCCACTAATGAGGGGAAAACCGTTTGGAGATCAGAGTGGGCCACGAAGTTGGACTGAAAAAAGTCGGCAAATAAATTAGCCGCCCCAACAGGTGAAGAAGCACGTTCGGAATTGTAAAACACTGACGAAGGAATAGACGAGCAAAGTTTTTTAGCCTTAACGTAGTTCCAGAAAGCCATTGGGGTTTACTTTGATGTCAGATTCATATTTGCTAACAAAAGACCTGTGGAGCCTCTTGCCTAACGCTTTGAATTTATTGGAGTACAAAAGGTATTTACGTTTATGAACCAGCAATTTGGTAGATTTGAACTTTTTAAAATATTTGTTACTCAGATTCTTTAATCTCATAGTATACCATGGAATTTTATAACAGCTCTTTTTCTTTCGAGGAATATTATTAACACAAATTTGATTCATGGTATTTTTAAAAGCATTAAAACTCTCAGAAAGATCAAAACCCAGAAAAAGAGCTTCCCAATCAATCAAAGAGACCTCCTGAAAAATACGATCAAAATTGCCACGTCTAAAAGAAAAACCAGGAGATCCATTATCGGCAGTGATGCTGTCGAAAATGTAAAACTCAACGGCAAGCGTGAGCGGTAAGTGGTGTAAACCAGAACTAGATAATGGATCCAGACATTCAGACAACGTGCAATTAATATTATCACTAATGAAGACAAGATCTAATATTCTTGATAACTGATTGGAGAAGCTATTTATCTGAGATAGATTAAAATTAAATAAACTATCAATAAGATACACCTCGGAGGTACTGGAAACATTCGTAGGGATTAGATTTGAACTATTGTTGACACATGACCATACAATATTAGGCAGATTAAAATCACCTAAAATACAGAAGTGATCATCAACATGATTGCGTACCAAGCCAATAATGTTATCAACATGCGATTTGTAAAGATGATCCAGACTTGCAGGAGGGATGTAGGATGCGCAAATAAAAATTTTAGAGGTGCCCTGAACAGAGACACAGAGTTGATCTAGTAGTGAATTCATGTCACTGAGATCCACTAATGATGAGCGTAGATGACGGCGCACAGCGATCAGAACACCACCACCTCGCGAGAGACCAGTTCTAGAGTAGTCTCGGTCATTGCGATAAACATTGTAAAGGTTGCAATCAAAGAATTCACCATCATAAAAATCAGACTTGAGCCAAGTTTCGACGAGAACAAATACATCGTACTCAGTATGTGAGCTAAAGTTGAAAAGCGCGTTAGATTTTGTTCTCAAGCCAGATACATTTTGAAAATAAATATTTAGTTGCGCTGAACAGCCGTCATTGAGACTACTCCGTCGGCCAAATTTATTACTTCTTGGGAAAAAGGTGAAATGGCTTTACCGTCACATTAGAGGGCCACAGTTCATCATTAAATAGTTTACTGTAGTCATTAGAAATCACCCGTACTTTAAAAGCAACTCTGACCAAGGTGTTGACATCGACATCTTTCTTAATTAACTTAAAGCAAGCAATCTTATCGGCATCAATATGAGCATGCTCAGAGATATATTTAATAATGTGCTCCTCCGTGACCGAGGGCTTAAAAGAGGATAAGTGACTCCATTTGTACTTAACAAAAACATCTAACTCAGCATTATTGTTGCTACCCTTGACTACTTGTGACTTCTGCTTTGTTGCTTTAATCGCATTTGTATGATGTTCAGACACAGAAGTAAAATCAGTAGGCGCATTAGAAAAATTCTTGCGTACGTTGGGGAAACTGGTTTTGGTACCTGCGAGCGCAATCAACGGAGAGCCAGCGCCATTAGGTACAACACTAGCTGTGGTAGTAGTCAGAAGTGTAGTTGCACTAGAATTATCACCCACAGTTACAGACGAAGAGGAGCACGGCTTATCACTCTCAACAAAATTCACTGGCTGAGTTGATTTGTTTGATATTATATCTTGTGTTGTTTCGCCCTGTGCTGTACTATTTTGTGTTGCATTAGGTGCACTGACCTTTGTTTTTTTTGTTTTTGAGCGCGTGCGGATTTCATTACTTTCATTTTCCTCATCAACTGTACGGCTCTCACCCGGAATTAACAAGTCGAAAAAACTCTGCAGCGCACCAAGACTTTTTAATGCTTTATGTATTCTAGAGCGCGAGAACATAGTAACCCACTTGTCACATTTGTACGTAATGTTTTTATTGTTAATAAGTAAATTAGCTGCATTTTTTTGCAAATTTGTGCAATTGAAATGAATTTTGGAGTGACAAACACCACAAAATAGAAAATCGCCCGGTGAGCATTGATCACTACATTTAGAGCACTTTCCCATTTTAGAAACGACAGTGTAGAAATTAACTCTCTAGTACCCAAGACCGCCTTTAGACGGGCTTAATTTATTTCACTGTTATTCACTTTCCAAAAAACTTTTTGGTGCTTTTTAAATTTATTTTAATTCGGGGAAATCCGAAAAAGAAAGCCAATGCGTTTGCAACAGCGCCGTGTCCTTTTTTCAGTTGCAAGAGTCATTTGAGGTTGGAAACTAGCGAAGTTCGGTCGAATTAATTACTGTGTAAAAATGTTATGGTTTGCCTTCGATTAAGTCATTTTTGGTTCATGGTGATTGGGCATTACTCACGGGGTTTTTAGTTGACAGTTTAGATTCACGCTCCGGTTCGACTTTTTATCGATTGTTTTCTTGAGTTGGTATGGTTATGCACAGCTGGCAACACCAAATTTTCCCAGGGAATGGAAAGGTACCAATAACGGAACTTTTAATTTCCATGAAAATAAGTATGTGGTGTGTTCCTGGAGTGGCCGGGGTAAACTGCGGGCGAAATTATGGATGCTTGCGGGCGCCCGTGAATGTGTCAGCAAAGGGGGAATAGACCTATTGGTGTATCATTTTTTGTGTATGAATTTATTTTTGTATGCGCAAAATGTATTGGGCAGGGTATGATTGACAGTTGAATATGATTCTTTTTGTAAGGGACTGGTATGTCAAACGAATGTAAACAAATTAATTAACCCTATGGTATAGGACATGTTCATGGGTTCTTCACTATTAACAATAAATTAACCCTATAACATCCGCAATTTTAGAGAGAAAACAAAAAAAGTTTTGTTCGGTTACAGTTACCAATAAACACTTTAAATGCTACAAATTTGCTACATAATTAACTATCATTTTGGTTTGGTCATTGAATTAAAGATAAAATACAAATAGTGAAAATTTAAAACAAAAAAATTAATTAACCAATTTTTTTTATTGTAAAAACGCTTCAAGTCGGTTAAAGATTTTTCAATCGGACATTATATTCTGCGTTCGAATGAGAGCCACGTCAATTTCAATCATACCTTGTTTGGCAAAATTCATTTCATTAGCATTGAAGTGACTAATCGGATTTGGAGTATAAAATGTTCGCAATTCCCCAATCCAGCAGTTTCGGGTTACCCGGGGCACCCAGGGAACACACCATCCACATGACCCGGACAGTAAAAATTTTGCGCGCGCAAACAGGTGCGTGCCTCAGGACTCGAATCCTAATACGATAGCAGTAAATTTTACTACTTACTACGCTTTACCCAAAATTTACTACTTTTCTGTCTTCTAAAGGAAATACTGCGTCCAAAAACAGGGCAGAACATAGGACACAGCGGGCTTATCAAGTTGGCAATAGGCCTTTATTTCTTCTTTTGGGACAAATCTCTTGAAGAAATAGAATTTATTCAATTAATCTCACAAGAATTAAATTCCCAACAAAAAGGTAGTAAATAATTTTCACTACTAGATTCAACTGCGTTATTTTTTTTTTGCTTTCATATAACAACAACAACAAAAGTTTCTTATCAATTCCTTTTTTTTATCGAATTCAAGATTAATAAAATTATTAATCATTTTCCAGTAATAATCAAGTTTCCTTTTTCATATAATCCATTTTTTTTAAATTTTACTACACTTTTACAAAATTTAGTACTTTAAGAAAAATTGTAGTTTCGAGTCCTGATGGCAATAACCGTTTGCATCGCGCAACATGGCAACCCAGAAATTACATCATATTATAGCGAACGGAAGATTTCCAAATCTATAGTGCCGTTAGTGGAAAGATATTGGAATCTTCTTGGCACTGTTGAGATTTTGCACGTATACCGGCAAATAAAAAGTGTTTAGCGCGGGAGAGTGAAGAACGTGCCCCTGTGAAAAACTCGCGTCGTTGCACAATTGGCAACGGATTTTAACGAAAAAAGTTGAAATTATTTCATAAATTTGTTTGAAATATACAATTTACTACTGCGCAAATTGTTTCACATAGAAATTATGTGAAATTTGCAGAGTTTGAGTGCAGAATAAACCTTGTGAAAAAAAAAAAAAAATCCTTAAATTATTGAAGAGCGCAGCAATATAAATTAATAGCAAAAGTATTAAAAAAATACCAACATGCAGTAATCAAAGCATGAAAAGCGCTCGTATGAAGTAAGCAAAACAAAAAAGTTAAGCATTGCAAAACAAAAAAAAAAAAAACTAAAAAAATACCACTTAAAGCGCAAAAAAGTGTTTAAATAATGGAATAAGAAAGTTTATGCTGGTGCATATAAAAAACTGAAAACGCAAGATTGTGCTTGAATAGAAAAAAATTTAGAATTAAAAAAAAAAAAAAAAAAAAAAAATGTTGCAATGAAATGTGCAAAAGTCATCAACGTAATTATGCCAATTCATTTGATTTCTTCGATTTCAACTTGAAAAATGTCGTCGATTCAATTTGTGCACCGCTCGTTGTCGTTGCTAACACCACCGCCTCAGTGCTATAATTGCAATAAATTTTACGCTAACATTTTGTTGTTGATAACGTCGTTGTTGTGCGCGCTTTGCGGTAACAATAACAAAAGCAACAACTACCGGGCAGAACAAAGCGTCAGCAACAATTAGCGCACCCAGCGCCAATAACAATAACCACAGCGCGTGGCCAACGCGCAACAACAACAACAGCGCGTAGTCAGCGCCAACAGCAACAACTACCAGCCACAACAATTACAAGCGCAAATAAGCGCCAACAACAACAAGTGCTGCAAAAACAACAACCATAACAACAGCGCGACCGACAGCAACAAGCGCTAGCAGCAAACAAGCGCCAACAGCACCGGCAATACCAACAACAGTGGGCTCGCCTTCATATAGGCCCACTGCAACACCAACAACAGTAAGGCCGCCTCGTATAGGCCTCCTGCAACAACAATAACCAGATACAACAGTGAGGCCGCCTTCATATAGGCCCACTGCAACAACACCAACAGCATTAGCAACAACAGTGGGGTCGCCTTACAAAAGGCCACTGCACCAGCAACAACAACAACAGTGAGGCCGCCACATATAGGCCCACTGCAACGGCAACAACAACATTAACAACAACAGTTAGGCCGCCTTCATATAGGCCCGCTGCAACAACACCGGCTAGAAAAACCACAGTGAGGCCGCCTCATATAGGCCCACAGCAACGACAGCAACATAAGCGCGCAGCCAACGCGCAACAACAACAATTACCAGCATCAGCAACCACAGTGAGGCCGCCTTAATATAGGCCCACTGCAACAACAACTGCGCGCAGCCAACGCGCAAATACAACAACACCGGCTAGAAAAACCACAGTGAGGCCGCCTCATATAGGCCCACTGCATCAATAACAACAACCGCGCGCAGCCAGCGCCAACAGCCACAACTACCGGCCACAACAAAGCATCAGAAACAAGTAGCGCAGCCAGCGCCAACAAAAACAACAGCGCGCAGCCAACGCGCAAATACAACGACAACCAGCTTTAACACCAGTGAGGCCCTCTCATATAGGCCCACTATAACGCGCAACAACAACAATTACCAGCATCAGCAACCACAGTGAGGCCGCCTCGTATAGGCCCACTGCAACTTTAACTCGCCAACAACAACCAGCTTTGACAACAACAGTGAGGCCGCCTCATATAGGCCCACTGCATTAATAACAACAAGCGCACTAACAACAACAAGCGATGCAAAAACAACAACCATAACAACAACGCGCAGCCAACGCACAACAACAACAAGTAGCGCAACTGAGCGCAAACAACACCAGCTAGAACAACCACAGTGAGGCCGCCCAGTTAAAGGCCCACTGCAACGACACCAACAACTACAACAAACCGGCGACGACATCTTCGGTGAGTCCGTGCCAATTGGCACGTTAAATTAGAATTAGTTTTTGCTTGTTTAACTGAATTGAAATGATAGGAAGATAGGAGCGGGAAATTAACTTTAACAAAAAAAATACATATATATATATATAAGAGAGAAAAATTAGGATTTTGTCTACATAATAAGAAAATAAATTTAAATAAGTTAGGAACATATAACTAAAATAAACCTAAATTTGAAAATGAAATAAAAATGTAAATGAATAATAGGATAGGGGATAAAATATTGGATTTAAACTAAACACAAGGAGAATAAATATTAAATTATAAATTATAAAATTGGTAACTTAAGGAAATGTAAAGGTTAGGGAGGATAAATAAAAACCTTAAAATTTAAACTTAGGGAAATTAATAATAATAACAAATAAATCAAATATAAAAAAAAAGAAAGGGAAAATTATTTCTTATAAATAATATAAATATAATACTTCTTATAAATAAAAAAATACTTTAACCAAAAAAAAAGATAACAAAATAAAAGGCCACTATAATAAATAAATAAACAAAGTAAAGCTAAAACAAAATATAAAACAGAAAAAAAATAAAACCATATTCTAACAACTAATTAAACAACAAATTAGAAATTTAATAAGTAACCTACAATTAAAGAAATTAATTTAATAAGTAACGTAATGATAATAATAAGTGATAGTTGTTAAGTAATAAATAAGTTTTGAAAGTCCATGCATACCTATTAGTGGGGTGAGGTGAATAAATTGTTTGCGGGTAATATTTAATTAAAATTTAAAATTTTGTAAAATGAATTTTAAATAAAATTTGTTATTTAAAAGGGGAATGCTGATGTTCCTTATTATTTAGAAGGTATAGGTATTATGGATAAGGGGCCATCGAAATCAGGTGCGTCGATGGCCATGGACGAGGGTGGGCCAAGCACCGGGCGCTGCAACAACACCCGCGGCGCCCCTTTATGTTGTTCGGCCTTATTTTTTTTATTATTTCAGCCGTTGTAGCCGGTCGTTTCCGGCTCCTTTAAGTTCAAATTTTGGTTAGTTTCAGTTATTTTCATTTTCAATTTTAAATTCAAGTTTCCTTTTTCAGTTAGTTTTCAGTTGCCTTTTTTTTTGATTTAAACGGTTTTTTTTGTGTTTTTTTAAACTTATTCAAATTTTCAGTTATATTCGAACGTTATTTTAAATTTTTTTTTTGCCTTTGAGTTGCCAGTTAATTTTTTTTTAATTTGAATTTAACCGGCCTCAATTTTTTTCTGGATTCTTTTTTTTGAATTGTAACGGTTTGTCCGTGGCACCCGGGTTTAACCGGATGTTCGTTTCTATGTTAGTTTCTGCGTTTGAAAGGCATGATAGGAATTTTTCTGTTTATGGCGCAGGACAGTAAGGTTGGCAAGAACCCACCCCAGCCGACAATGACTAGCCACAGTGCACCACTACATCATGCCGACCGCCTTCCTTACTGCTCCATTTTAGATGAGTTTAAACCATAACAGATGGCGCCCAACGTGGGGCCTGAAGCGCCGACCTCAATGGCTTTTCTGGTCAGCTTGTGAGGTTCCACTATTCCATAAGTCCCAGGTAGGCAGGCCCAGGAGCCGCCACCTGCGTTGCGATGGGATGGTGGGACTGATCAAGTTGTCTGGATTGGTCTTCGTTGTCGGTAGCTAAGGGCTCCACGAGACGTTACGTCAAGTCCACCGGAAGTTTTGCATTTCACCCGGCGAGGCAGTGCTAAACGCACTTAGTTTTTTTGTAGTAAACATTTTTTTTGTGTCCCGGGTCTGTCGTCCGATGTCGGCTTCGGGAAATATATATAAACATGTCCGCTAAGTGGGGTTTAGAATTTTTTATAGGGATTATATAGTCTTTTTTTTTTTTTTTTTTTTTTTTTTGCCGAACGTTTTGTCTTTTTATGTTTTATGTTTTAAAATTTCACATTTTTTTTCCTTGCAATTTTTTTTTGCTGACCCCAGCTAATCCAACCAGTCTCAGGGCGGATAGTCTCAAGACCACCCCTGCATTGCGGTTGGATAAGCTGGGATCTTTGGCGACCTTTCTTGGCTTCGCAAGTCTGGGGTAAGCGGGTCCCAACCGCACCTTTCATTGCGGCGGAGTTAGGAAATTTCAAATTTCAAACCAAAATTTTTTTTTACGTTATGCTTGCACGCTTCGCAAGTCTGGGGAGTCGGCTCAAACCGATCCTTTCATTGCGGCGGAGTAAGCGGAAATGCTTTTGCTAAATTGGATACTTTTTTGTTGCAACCCTAACTGGTCTTCAGTGGTTCAACCAGTCTCAGGGCGATTAGTCTCAGAAGACCACCCCTGCATTGCGGTCTGGCTTACTGAAGTCCAGTTTGGGAAAATTAAAATATACCCATGTGAAGTTTAAAATTTGTTTTGTTTTGGGGACCAGTGCGTAACCAGTCTCAGGGCGACCAGTCTCCAAGGCGACCCCTGCATTGCGGTGGTACTGGGATCCAGTCGTCTAATTTTTGTTTTTTTTGTTTTATTTACCTATGCCTTCTAATGATAGGAGGTCAGCATTCCCATTGAACATTTAAATACATATATTTTTCGACCCACACACACTTGCATTTTATTACATTTTGATACGTTTGTTTATTAACCAACATTTCTTTCAGCATATTTTTGTATATATATATTGCATTTTTTTTTACGGTTGGTTCGATACGACTATCGAATTACATATATATACCTTGCACTTTTCGGTATCGTGCAATCGTAAACAGACTCAGTTTTTTTTATATATTTTTATTTTTTAAAACGGCTTTTGTATAGGGTAGAAAGGGGGGTGAATCTAGACTGTCGAAACACGTCCCAATCGCCCTTGTAAACTAAGATTTTTTTTTTGTGCTGCTTGTCGAAGCAAGCACACTACCAGATTTGACCACATTTTTTTTTCAATCTTGATTAACGGATTTTCCTGGCATGGACCAAGAGACTGAAGGAAGGATTCTCCGAAGTGCCAGTGGCGGACGCGGAAGTTGGGGCAAGCCAAGAGGCGGTAGAGGAGCAGTTTCGAAACAACCAGCCAACCGGCCTTTGGTAATGCACTCCCCAGTTGGTGGCTTCGGTGGAGGAGATCCGACCAGACTTGTCTTAACTCCTGGTTCCAATCAGAAAGCTGATAAACCAGGCAGTGGTAATGGCTTGGACACATCCATTGGAGTAGAGCAAATGCAGAATCTCTTCGATCCTCCGACTAACCTGGGGACGGGCATACCGGAAGGAGCTAGCGCTCAGTTAGGAAATCCTATGCCTCTTAACAATTTGGGCGATAGGATGACTCCTCAACCGCAGGTCAACAATGCGCCTCCTTCAGACTCTTGGGTACACGTGTTGCATCATCTCTTTAGGACTTCCCAGGAGGAGATGAGGGATGAGATGCGGACCATCAGGGAAAATATGGACATACTTCGCGCGGCAGTTGGAACTTCACATGGCCCAAGCCATGCCAGGAACAATACTAGGGACGAGAGAAACTATGCACAGACCTTCGCAAGCAACCATGCTAACTTCGTTTCTGGTAGCATAGCGGTGAAACCCCAAGACTGGAAGGTTTCCTTCGATGGGGCTGGAAGCGTGGCGGACTTTCTGTTTAAGTTGGATACCCTATGCGAAAGGACCCAATGTTCTTCGGAACAAATAATGGCGAGTTTCCATTTGTTTCTGTCAGGACGTGCAGAAGAATGGTACTGGTTGTTTACGAAGCAGAACCCTAATGCTACATATGACTTTCTGTGCTACTCCTTAAAGCGTGAGTTTGGAACGTTGAAAAGTGACCACGAGATCATGATGGATATCTCGATGCGAAAGCAAAAGCCAACTGAGTCATACGATATGTTCCATACTGACATAGTGGCCTTAAATGCACGTCTTAGGGAGCCATTGTCAGAAGCTCTGCTGATTGACATCATAAAAAGAAATGTCAACAGCAGTCTAAAGCTGATGCTTTTCAATGCGGGAGTGAGGACCTTACATGACCTCCGCGATGTAGCACGGAAAGGAGAGCAGGTACTAAGGGAAAGCAAAATCTTGGGAACAACCTATACTGGACGGCATGTGAATGAAGCTCGCACAATAGCACAGGATATTAGGATGGAAGGCGAAGATGGTGAAGTGGACCCGCAGCTCGAAGCTTTGGAGTATCGAGGGAACAGGAAACCAGACTATTCCGGAATCCAGTGTTGGAATTGCCAGGCTATGGGGCATTCGTATATCTACTGTGAAGAGCCAGTCAAGCATCCGTTTTGTTTTAAGTGCGGCAATAGGGGAGTGTTGACTCCAAAATGTCCAAGAGATCATCGGAGACAGGGAAACCAATACCCGAGCGAGAAGATGGGGGAAACTCGTTCGGTGCCATAGCCCCCATATCAGCCAGTACACCAGGAGTTGCCTCGTGTACTGAACGAAGTGGTAGGTCCCGCGCAAACAGTGAGTCGAATGGAAGTGGTGAGCTTCCGAAGGATAGTGGCACCCTGGCGAAGGACCAGCCAAACATTATTGTAACTTTTCCTGATAGTACCGACAGCTCGGATGGCTCCGATTGTGATAGTCCAATTGCGCATTTTAACAATTCGAAACCAATTTGCATTTTAAAAAATCATAGTAGGGATGTTGCTTGTCAAGCGCAAATTTCACCTAGTTTGGAGTACAGGGTCAACAACTATGAGCTAGTCAGGTCGAGGATTTTCCAAAATAATACAGAGTCATTTGTGTCCGAGAATATTTTGAAATGTAGGAAGAGGTATCATAGTCGAGTTCAGGAGCGTAAACTTTTGCAAAGCACAACGCTAATGCTTACTGAGGATGAAAGGCCTCTGGTACGGGTGCAAATTGAAAATAGTTTTCTGGTAGGATTGCTGGACTCGGGTGCGAATGTCTCCATCCTCGGCAAAGATTGTCAGAAGTTTTTGGACACAAATGGACTTAAGTACCACCCATTACAGGCTTTTGTGTATACAGCGGGTGGCGGCAAACAGAAAATATTAGGCTCTATTTCTTTACCAGTGACTTTCAAAAACACAACCAAAATTATTCGTTTCTATCTTGTTCCTTCCCTTATTCAAGAAGCCTACTTCGGAGTTGACTTCTGGAGAGCTTTCGCGTTAGCTCCTGAAATATTTCCAAGTATAGCATGTTTAGAGGTTGTTGACGAAAAGGGAGAGGAACATAATTACCATGATTTGACACACGCCCAAAAGACCAAACTGCAGAAGGTAGTGGATATGTTTCCGTCCTTTGAGAAGTTAGGTCTGGGGCAAACTAAGCTAGTCGAACACCACATTGATACGGGTGATGCGGTTCCAATTAAAAGTAGGCATTTTCCTCTTTCGCCACCGAGGCAAGTCGAAGCTTTTAGTGAAATAGAAAGGTTGCTCGAAATGGGGGTTATAGAGGAATCAAACTCACCCTGGTGTAGTCCCGTAGTTTTGGTTCGGAAGCCAGGGAAGGTTAGGCTTTGCATAGACTCCAGGAAGGTCAACGCGGTAACTAAAAAGGATTCATACCCATTGCCTCATATCAACGGTTTATTAAGCAGGTTGAAGGACACTCACTTTATTAGTGGTATTGATCTGAAGGATGCGTTTTTCCAGATCAAGCTGACAGAGTCTTCAAAGGAGAAAACAGCATTCGCAGTCCCGGGGAAGCCTCTGTACCACTATAAAGTGATGCCATTTGGG
This sequence comes from Campiglossa producta, assembly GCA_964058755.1. NCBI lineage: Eukaryota > Metazoa > Arthropoda > Insecta > Diptera > Tephritidae > Campiglossa > Campiglossa producta. Next base: position 53,749,940 of record CAXKVI010000005.1, on the reverse strand, counting down.
TTATGCAATGGACCGCAGACGATGAGCCGGCTGATGGACAAGGCGATTCCCTCGCGTTTGCGGGAGAATGTCTTCGTCTACCTGGATGATTTGATGGTATGCAGCACGAACTTTGAGGACCACCTGAAATTATTGGCGGAAGTGGCAAAGTGCTTGAAGGACGCGGGCCTGACCATCAATGTGAAGAAGAGCAAATTTTGTCAGAAGGAAATTCGATATTTAGGGTACTTGATAGGAAGCGGGTGCTTGAAGGTAGATCCAGGGAAGATAGAGGCAGTTAAGAGTTTCCCAATCCCGAAGTCTCCTCGACAGGTTCGTAGGTTCGTGGGCATGGCAAATTGGTATAGGGCGTTTATTACAAATTTTGCTGATTTAGCAGGCCCTTTGACCGATTGCCTTCGAAAGTCGCTAGGCCCTTTCAAACTTACTCCTGAGGCAATAGAAGCTTTTGAAAAGCTGAAGGTAGCCCTGAGTTCCGCCCCTGTCTTGGCCCAACCCGATTTTTCTAAAGAGTTTGTTATACAGTGTGATGCTTCGAAGATAGGCGTGGGTGGTGTGCTGTTCCAGGTCGATGATGAGGGCGCTGAGCATCCAATCGCATTTGTCTCAAAAAAGCTGAACAATGCTCAGCGCAATTATACAGTGACCGAGCTGGAATGCCTGGCAGCCATAGTCAGTGTCAACCGTTTCCGACCATATGTAGAGGGTTTGCCATTCCGAATTATCATTGACCATTCAAGTCTCAAATGGTTGATGACACAAAAGGACTTGAGTGGCAGGTTGGCTAGGTGGTCCCTTCTGTTACAGCGCTATGACTTCTCGATGGAACATCGCAAGGGCACGTTGAATGTTGTACCCGACGCCCTCTCTCGTTTTGACGTGGATGAGTTGAATTATCCTCCCACACCTTATGAAATTGATCTAGAGGCACCGGAATTTAAAAGCGCAGAGTATAAAGATCTGTCCCAAACAATTGTGGACAATGAGGACTCTCTGCCGGATTTAAAACTAATTGACGGTCTAATATTCAAAAGGGTTAAATTTCGTAAAGGTGTGGAGGATGAGGAGGACTCGCTATGGAGATTGTGGCTACCGTCAGGGTTAACCGAGGAGGCGATACGTCTGGCACATGACGCAAACAGAAGCTACCATGGAGGCTGGCAAAAGACTTTGGAACGCGTTCGACAAAACTATTTCTGGCCAGGGCAGGTCAAGGACGTTCGGAAATACGTGGGCAGGTGTGATACCTGCAAGGCAGTAAAGGCGACAAATCAACAGTCCAGACCACCTATAGCGCAGACTTTCACTTCGGAAAGGCCATTTCAGCGGTTTTATTGCGACTTTTTGGGGCCTTATCCTAGATCTAAACGGCGGAATCAGTTTCTTTTTATAGTATTGGACCATTTTACAAAGTATGTTTGGTTAAAACCCATGCAGAGGGCTACGACTGCAAATGTTATGAACTACTTCAGCTCTGAGGTTTTTCCAGCTGCCGGGGTCCCTGAGTATATCCATAGCGACAATGGTAAACAGTTTATCTCTAAGGAAATGAAGCAATTTCTAGATAACTACGGGGTAACTCATATTAGGACAGGGCTATACTCTCCGCAAGCTAACGCGTCAGAACGCGTAAACAGAGAAATTGTTTCAAAAATAAGAATTTTCCTTAGGGGTAAACAGGATCATACGGACTGGGACAAACATATACCCGAGATCTTAGCAGTTTTACGAAGTGATTTTCATACTTCCATTCAGTGCTCTCCGTACTTTGCATTATATGGTCAGAACATGGTCCAGCACGCATCAGCGTATACTATATTGGAGAAACTCGGTAGTCTTAAGGAGGATGAAGTCCCTATAGCCAGCAGAGTAGACAAGTTAGCAAACATCCGCGAGCAAATTCGTAAGAATTTAGACCAGGCAAAGGATAGAGCAGTGCGGGTATATAATAAACGTTCTAGACTAGTGAACTATAGGGAAGGTCAGGAGGTTTTTAGGAGAAATTTTGCTTTGAGCAGTTTTAAACAAGGCATAAACGCGAAATTCCTGCCGAAATATCTTAAGTGCCGAGTTCGTCGCAAAGTGGGTAATGCGCTGTATGACTTAGAGGACCTGACGGGTAAATTGATAGGCCGTTTCCATGCTTCGGATATTCGTCCACAATAACCAAGATTTTAAACGTTTTTCTTTTTTTTCAAATTTACCATTTCTATCTGGGCGTTTTGGCAGTCGGGGACAACTCGCCCAGTATTCTCCCCGAGCACCGTCTTCATAGGGAATCCACATCGCTTTCACCGGAAGCAGTGGATGACCTGGCAATCCTCGTTGGCGGATTGTCTTTCGGAGTTTTGACGAGTTCTCCATAATCAAAATGTCTGCCGGCCGCGAAGCTTATAACTAGGAAGCCAAGTTAGCGGGCCCGCTTGTATATCAAATTTTTTCCATACCTTTTCTGTGGGGGTGAATCCACTAGAACAAATTTCTTTCGGAGTTTTGACGAGTTCTCCAATAACAAATGTCTATGCCGCAAAGCCATATAAACTAAGAAACAAAAAGCAAACTACATTTTTGGAAGCCCAATTCTGGGGGGCGAGAAACCACAGAGCAAGTGTTCTTTTTAGAACAGCCTGTCCTAGGTCCAGCGTGCGGGGTTGGACTAGTAGGGGGGACAGCGGGTAAGCCCAGCTATGTCTGGCACGGAAGGGGGGTAGGCGTCTCTGGCCTAAACAAATAGAGAAACCACCGCAACATCGGACTTTCCAATTTTAGTATTTTGAAACAAAATAACATTTACTGGCTTACTAGGCCATAGCAGTCAGCTTTTGTAGAGGATTATCTCTCATTATCTGCGTCCGATTCTCGGAGTTTCGGAGTGGTTTCAGTTTCCGAACCAGGTAGACTTAGAAGCGTCGGACGCTATATTGGGCGGTCAAAGGCATAGTGAGTCAATGAAGGCTGAAATGCTTAGAACTTTGTCAGATGGCCGCTCCACATGTTAAACATGATTTAACATATTTGCATCGTAATTCGTTCAACAAACTTTGTATGGAAGTGGATCCTTCAGAGTTCTAAGCAAATTAGCTCTAAGCCTTATGGGCCAGTCTATTTTAGGGCAGGGAGAGATTAACTACGGCCCCTATTACGGGTAACGGGCAGTGGTTAAATCTTTATCTACCTAAAGCAGGTACAGGAGGTATTTTAGCAAGGTAAAGGGATACGCGTGTAAAACCGGATAGTTCGGGAACTGGAACCAGTCTAGGATTTGGGGTCGGACGCGGAATTCGAAGCTAGTTCTTTTGCTGGAATGACTAGCATTTGGTAGGAGAAATGTGTAGGCCAGTCCGAAATTTCACCTGACTTTCTTTACAATCCGCCCTATCCTGCATTTCGACGCGAATCGCATATTTTTCTTTGCTGAGCAACTTCGTCAATACCGTGTTCTAATCGAGCAAAGCTAGTAACTGCATTACAGTACATTTTCTTTCAATCTATTCTTTCAGGGGTTAGTAGAAAGGCCTCGATGGCTTTATGATGAATTTCATAATCCGATTGCCAATAGTATACCTAGTGGGAAGTCTAAGTGAACCTAAGGATTCACTAATTATCTAAGCCTTAGTTGTGGCATTATATAAATTTTTTTTTATCTCGAGTGGGTCATTCCACTCAGAACATACCCTCCATTAATAATTTTTCATAAATTGCTTTGGTGCCTGGCACTGCAACATCGTTCTCCTCAACACGGATCATTGATTGACCGACGATTTTCAATACTAATTTTTCTTTGTATCTCAATCGTAATTCATTTTAAGTCGAGATTTTTTTTTGAATTCTCAATAACTAGCCAATTTCGAGATTGTATTCACTTTTTCTTCCATATTTCGACTCAATCATAAGGCGGGTCACCTTCTTACAGAGATTAGTAAGCGAGGCAAGCGAGAAGCAGGGTAGGGCTGATTACCTTACCGGATTTGTCACAAATTTTCAAATTTAAAGGATTTTTTTTAGGGAATGTTCTGTTGCCCGGCTAGCTCGTGGTAGAACTAGAGGCTCTTATCTAGGGGTGAGTCGTGCCCCACGTTTTTTTATTGCTGTAAATGGTGTTCTCGCAGGTAAACCTTTTTCCTGTTCGCTTCATTGACCGGTCTTCGAAGCGAAGCAGGCCTGTTATGGTTTGCCTTCGATTAAGTCATTTTTGGTTCATGGTGATTGGGCATTACTCACGGGGTTTTTAGTTGACAGTTTAGATTCACGCTCCGGTTCGACTTTTTATCGATTGTTTTCTTGAGTTGGTATGGTTATGCACAGCTGGCAACACCAAATTTTCCCAGGGAATGGAAAGGTACCAATAACGGAACTTTTAATTTCCATGAAAATAAGTATGTGGTGTGTTCCTGGAGTGGCCGGGGTAAACTGCGGGCGAAATTATGGATGCTTGCGGGCGCCCGTGAATGTGTCAGCAAAGGGGGAATAGACCTATTGGTGTATCATTTTTTGTGTATGAATTTATTTTTGTATGCGCAAAATGTATTGGGCAGGGTATGATTGACAGTTGAATATGATTCTTTTTGTAAGGGACTGGTATGTCAAACGAATGTAAACAAATTAATTAACCCTATGGTATAGGACATGTTCATGGGTTCTTCACTATTAACAATAAATTAACCCTATAACATCCGCAATTTTAGAGAGAAAACAAAAAAAGTTTTGTTCGGTTACAGTTACCAATAAAACACTTTAAATGCTACAAATTTGCTACATAATTAACTATCATTTTGGTTTGGTCATTGAATTAAAGATAAAATACAAATAGTGAAAATTTAAAACAAAAAAATTAATTAACCAATTTTTTTTATTGTAAAAACGCTTCAAGTCGGTTAAAGATTTTTCAATCGGACATTATATTCTGCGTTCGAATGAGAGCCACGTCAATTTCAATCATACCTTGTTTGGCAAAATTCATTTCATTAGCATTGAAGTGACTAATCGGATTTGGAGTATAAAATGTTCGCAATTCCCCAATCCAGCAGTTTCGGGTTACCCGGGGCACCCAGGGAACACACCATCCACATGACCCGGACAGTAAAAATTTTGCGCGCGCAAACAGGTGCGTGCCTCAGGACTCGAATCCTAATACGATAGCAGTAAATTTTACTACTTACTACGCTTTACCCAAAATTTACTACTTTTCTGTCTTCTAAAGGAAATACTGCGTCCAAAAACAGGGCAGAACATAGGACACAGCGGGCTTATCAAGTTGGCAATAGGCCTTTATTTCTTCTTTTGGGACAAAACTCTTGAAGAAATAGAATTTATTCAATTAATCTCACAAGAATTAAATTCCCAACAAAAAGGTAGTAAATAATTTTCACTACTAGATTCAACTGCGTTATTTTTATTTTGCTTTCATATAACAACAACAACAAAAGTTTCTTATCAATTCCTTTTTTTTATCGAATTCAAGATTAATAAAATTATTAATCATTTTCCAGTAATAATCAAGTTTCCTTTTTCATATAATCCATTTTTTTTAAATTTTACTACACTTTTACAAAATTTAGTACTTTAAGAAAAATTGTAGTTTCGAGTCCTGATGGCAATAACCGTTTGCATCGCGCAACATGGCAACCCAGAAATTACATCATATTATAGCGAACGGAAGATTTCCAAATCTATAGTGCCGTTAGTGGAAAGATATTGGAATCTTCTTGGCACTGTTGAGATTTTGCACGTATACCGGCAAATAAAAAGTGTTTAGCGCGGGAGAGTGAAGAACGTGCCCCTGTGAAAAACTCGCGTCGTTGCACAATTGGCAACGGATTTTAACGAAAAAAGTTGAAATTATTTCATAAATTTGTTTGAAATATACAATTTACTACTGCGCAAATTGTTTCACATAGAAATTATGTGAAATTTGCAGAGTTTGAGTGCAGAATAAACCTTGTGAAAAAAAAAAAAAAATCCTTAAATTATTGAAGAGCGCAGCAATATAAATTAATAGCAAAAGTATTAAAAAAATACCAACATGCAGTAATCAAAGCATGAAAAGCGCTCGTATGAAGTAAGCAAAACAAAAAAGTTAAGCATTGCAAAACAAAAAAAAAAAAACTAAAAAAATACCACTTAAAGCGCAAAAAAGTGTTTAAATAATGGAATAAGAAAGTTTATGCTGGTGCATATAAAAAACTGAAAACGCAAGATTGTGCTTGAATAGAAAAAAATATAGAATTAAAAAAAAAAAAAAAAAAAAAAAAAATGTTGCAATGAAATGTGCAAAAGTCATCAACGTAATTATGCCAATTCATTTGATTTCTTCGATTTCAACTTGAAAAATGTCGTCGACTCAATTTGTGCACCGCTCGTTGTCGTTGCTAACACCACCGCCTCAGTGCTATAATTGCAATAAATTTTACGCTAACATTTTGTTGTTGATAACGTCGTTGTTGTGCGCGCTTTGCGGTAACAATAACAAAAGCAACAACTACCGGGCAGAACAAAGCGTCAGCAACAATTAGCGCACCCAGCGCCAATAACAATAACCACAGCGCGTGGCCAACGCGCAACAACAACAACAGCGCGTAGTCAGCGCCAACAGCAACAACTACCAGCCACAACAATTACAAGCGCAAATAAGCGCCAACAACAACAAGTGCTGCAAAAACAACAACCATAACAACAGCGCGACCGACAGCAACAAGCGCTAGCAGCAAACAAGCGCCAACAGCACCGGCAATACCAACAACAGTGGGCTCGCCTTCATATAGGCCCACTGCAACACCAACAACAGTAAGGCCGCCTCGTATAGGCCTCCTGCAACAACAATAACCAGATACAACAGTGAGGCCGCCTTCATATAGGCCCACTGCAACAACACCAACAGCATTAGCAACAACAGTGGGGTCGCCTTACAAAAGGCCACTGCACCAGCAACAACAACAACAGTGAGGCCGCCACATATAGGCCCACTGCAATGGCAACAACAACATTAACAACAACAGTTAGGCCGCCTTCATATAGGCCCGCTGCAACAACACCGGCTAGAAAAACCACAGTGAGGCCGCCTCATATAGGCCCACAGCAACGACAGCAACATAAGCGCGCAGCCAACGCGCAACAACAACAATTACCAGCATCAGCAACCACAGTGAGGCCGCCTTAATATAGGCCCACTGCAACAACAACTGCGCGCAGCCAACGCGCAAATACAACAACACCGGCTAGAAAAACCACAGTGAGGCCGCCTCATATAGGCCCACTGCATCAATAACAACAACCGCGCGCAGCCAGCGCCAACAGCCACAACTACCGGCCACAACAAAGCATCAGAAACAAGTAGCGCAGCCAGCGCCAACAAAAACAACAGCGCGCAGCCAACGCGCAAATACAACGACAACCAGCTTTAACACCAGTGAGGCCCTCTCATATAGGCCCACTATAACGCGCAACAACAACAATTACCAGCATCAGCAACCACAGTGAGGCCGCCTCGTATAGGCCCACTGCAACTTTAACTCGCCAACAACAACCAGCTTTGACAACAACAGTGAGGCCGCCTCATATAGGCCCACTGCATTAATAACAACAAGCGCACTAACAACAACAAGCGATGCAAAAACAACAACCATAACAACAACGCGCAGCCAACGCACAACAACAACAAGTAGCGCAACTGAGCGCAAACAACACCAGCTAGAACAACCACAGTGAGGCCGCCCAGTTAAAGGCCCACTGCAACGACACCAACAACTACAACAAACCGGCGACGACATCTTCGGTGAGTCCGTGCCAATTGGCACGTTAAATTAGAATTAGTTTTTGCTTGTTTAACTGAATTGAAATGATAGGAAGATAGGAGCGGGAAATTAACTTTAACAAAAAAAATACATATATATATATATAAGAGAGAAAAATTAGGATTTTGTCTACATAATAAGAAAATAAATTTAAATAAGTTAGGAACATATAACTAAAATAAACCTAAATTTGAAAATGAAATAAAAATGTAAATGAATAATAGGATAGGGGATAAAATATTGGATTTAAACTAAACACAAGGAGAATAAATATTAAATTATAAATTATAAAATTGGTAACTTAAGGAAATGTAAAGGTTAGGGAGGATAAATAAAAACCTTAAAATTTAAACTTAGGGAAATTAATAATAATAACAAATAAATCAAATATAAAAAAAAAGAAAGGGAAAATTATTTCTTATAAATAATATAAATATAATACTTCTTATAAATAAAAAAATACTTTAACCAAAAAAAAAGATAACAAAATAAAAGGCCACTATAATAAATAAATAAACAAAGTAAAGCTAAAACAAAATATAAAACAGAAAAAAAATAAAACCATATTCTAACAACTAATTAAACAACAAATTAGAAATTTAATAAGTAACCTACAATTAAAGAAATTAATTTAATAAGTAACGTAATGATAATAATAAGTGATAGTTGTTAAGTAATAAATAAGTTTTGAAAGTCCATGCATACCTATTAGTGGGGTGAGGTGAATAAATTGTTTGCGGGTAATATTTAATTAAAATTTAAAATTTTGTAAAATGAATTTTAAATAAAATTTGTTATTTAAAAGGGGAATGCTGATGTTCCTTATTATTTAGAAGGTATAGGTATTATGGATAAGGGGCCATCGAAATCAGGTGCGTCGATGGCCATGGACGAGGGTGGGCCAAGCACCGGGCGCTGCAACAACACCCGCGGCGCCCCTTTATGTTGTTCGGCCTTATTTTTTTTATTATTTCAGCCGTTGTAGCCGGTCGTTTCCGGCTCCTTTAAGTTCAAATTTTGGTTAGTTTCAGTTATTTTCATTTTCAATTTTAAATTCAAGTTTCCTTTTTCAGTTAGTTTTCAGTTGCCTTTTTTTTGATTTAAACGGTTTTTTTTGTGTTTTTTTAAACTTATTCAAATTTTCAGTTATATTCGAACGTTATTTTAAAATTTTTTTTTGCCTTTGAGTTGCCAGTTAATTTTTTTTTAATTTGAATTTAACCGGCCTCAATTTTTTTCTGGATTCTTTTTTTTGAATTGTAACGGTTTGTCCGTGGCACCCGGGTTTAACCGGATGTTCGTTTCTATGTTAGTTTCTGCGTTTGAAAGGCATGATAGGAATTTTTCTGTTTATGGCGCAGGACAGTAAGGTTGGCAAGAACCCACCCCAGCCGACAATGACTAGCCACAGTGCACCACTACATCATGCCGACCGCCTTCCTTACTGCTCCATTTTAGATGAGTTTAAACCATAACAAAAAGTGTGTGTTTTAAAAATTATTTAAAAATATCAAAAGTGGTTCCAGCTGATAATAAAAATTATTATATTAGTGCTAGCGGTGGTTAGAATACAAAAGTTATGCACAACTAAGAAAAAATCCTTTTTACGCCACTTTTGTAAGTCATTGAAGATAGCCCGTCTAGAGGCGGGCCTAGGATAACTCGGAACAAATAAAACTATTCGGTAAGTTTGAAAGTTAACATTTTAAGAAAGTTGAAGTCGAAATTTTTGGTTTAATAGAAATGGATCAGCGACAAAATTGTAAGTTATCATCACTTAATGATGAAGAAATTGAAAAATTTTTGGATCTATTGGAAATCGATGATGATACCGACGTGGAAGAAGACTTGGAGGATCTTTTAGATGATGATTTTTACGGATCAGAGTCGACTATCAACGTTGGAATGGAGGAGGTAATTAACAGAGCGGTAAACTTGTCAGATTCTAGGCTGGAGTCAGAAATGTGCGTAAATTCGAATGGAAGTCTTGCGTCGTTGTCACACGTATTATCCCCCTCTACTTCAACTGCCTCAAATATTCCCCGATCAGCAAATCGTAAACGCAAAGCACTTGGGGAATTGGTTGTCAACGAAGCTACAAAAATTATCGATGTAGACGAGTTCAATGGGTCAGTTATTGGTATCGATCCGAAATCTCAGGCTTTCCAAAAAATTGTATGGCACAAGAAGAACTTAGTGCTAGATAAATCCGCTATTGAGTTTTCTGAACCCGATCTGGAAGATAATATCAAAAGCCTTGATACTCCTTTTAAGTGCTTCGACTACTTTTTGGGCGATAGTATCATCGACCACATTGTAGAACAAACAAATCTATATAGCACTCAAAAGAACATCAGTACTACCTTTTCAACAACCAATTCGATACGAATATATAAATAAAATGAGGAGTTTCCTTAGGCAGTATCTGCCAAACAAACCACATAAATGGGGAATAAAACTCTTCGTTTTGTGTGACTCCTTTGGATTTTGTTATAATTTTGAAATATATTGCGGCGCAGGAGAAAATGTTGTGCCCTCAGGCACACCAGACCTTGGCGCGTCAGCGAACGTTGTAGTCCGATTGTCTCGTAACGTTCCCGAATTAAAAAAAACATATAATATATTTCGACAACTACTATACATCGCTGCCGCTTCTAGTGTATCTAAAGTCACGCGGAATACACTCGTTGGGGACTATTCGGTCAAATCGAATTCCGAATTGCAAGTTCCTGCAGACAAAGAGCTCAGCAAACAAACCCATGGATATTCAACTGAATTTTGTGGATCTGCTTACGGAGTTGACATTTCGCTATCAGTTTGGAAAGACAATAAAATTGTGCGCCTCGCATCGAGCTATGTAGGCACGAACCCTTTCCAGAATGAAACAAATGTTATAAAACAAGTGTCTCGTTTCGGCTAAGCAGTACCAACTACCGAACTTCCGTGCAGAGATTGCATACGTACTCTGCAAGCAGCAAAGTTTCTCCATACCAAGAGCTTCAGGGCGTCCACGACAAACTCTTCAAGCAAAACAAACAGGAAGAAAAACTTACCTGCCTCCTGAAGATGTTCGATACGACGGAGTCGGGCATTTTGCAAAATTTTTATCACGTGCCGGTTAAAAAAACTTGCAAATTTCCAGGCTGCAACTCAGAAACTCAAGTAGAATGCCGGAAGTGCAATATTAATTTGTGTTTTTCTCAGCAAAAGGACTGCTTCCACAATTTTCACCATAAATAACTTGCAATTACTGCCTATACTTATATGTACATATGTATCCACAAAAATATTGTTTTCTTTTGTTATTTATTATATTTTATACCTTTTTGAAATAAGACAACTGGAAAAGATTTGTGTAAAAAACATTTGTTTTGCTTTAATAAACGTACATAGTACAATGAATTTGAAAAATGTCGCTTTAGAATTTTTTTGGATTTCATTCCCAAAGCCGCCTGGAGGCGGGGTAAGTTCTGGGCCCCATATAGCCCAAACCACGCACCAAATTTCCAATGCTTGGTTAAGAACCTTTACTTTTAACACAATCCCCACCCAAAAATAATTTGTTTAGTAAGATAAAAAATTTGGGCACTAGAGGGTTAAGTAGAAAAGATATAAAGTAGACTAACGAGCACGAAAAAACACGTCTGTTCACTTCAACTGTTCTTCATATAAAAATGTATGTACTTGTTGTTAGTAGTCTGTAAGAAACTTTGTTTCATTCAAATATAAAATATAAATTTATTACTAAGAATGTAAATATATATATAGAAGACGAATATGAAATATAAATAAACACAAAATTACAAATTGTCTAATCGCGGCTGTTTTTATTTACATTCTGGTTGTTGTATGTTTCTTGTTGTTGTTGTTCAGCTTTGTTTACTTCTGCCTGACTGACATCTATGTCACGAATGAAGGAAAAGTGCCCGGACAAAGATAAGGAGTGCCTTATACAGTATTCAATTAGTAAGAAAGAGACGCAAAACCATACACGTATACAAATTGTTTATTCAGGATTGTAATGTCGTTCTTGGCAACCTGAATGAAACTTTGCACTACGGCCTGAAATAGATTTCATTCAGCCATACCTGACATTTGACTATTCAAATGACTGATATGTGTCTAGTAGGGTAGTGTCGATGCGTCCGAATTGGTATTGCCGTCGTCAATGTCGATAACTTTTGGCAGCTCTTGATACTATTTTGGTATTGACGACAACAATAGTGATATTCTATTGACGGTTGTCAACATAAAAATTGTCACCACAGTTTTGGTGACGACAAGCGCGCAATTAAATTTTCTGCTGTAAAAATTTGGTAAAATAATTCAGAATTATACCTTTTTACACACTTTATTTGTTCAGTTTTTATTTAATTTAGGAAAATGAAAAAAAAAAAATTTAAATAACAAGCAACAACCAATTTGCGCAGCTTGTTTTAGAACAAAACAAAATCCTGCGCTTACAAAAGGCTTTTCCAAAGGAGCAGTTCCCAATAATTTTAAGTCGCAACGGGGCGTAGAAATTTTCTATAGGGTGGCTTTGAACCTTTGGATGCTCCGAAGGTTGTGACTTTTGACAGTTTGGTATTTGTTTACTTTAGGGGTCAACTACTAATAAATTAGCTAAAATTATGGGAGATAGCTCAAAAGACGGGGTTTGGCCTCAGGATCACGAATCCCCAAGCATTTTTTTAATATTTTGCTTCTTTGAAGAGATATTTGCAATCAAAGTTGCATGTTTTCATGTGGTTGTTGTAATTTTATTAGGCTGTACCTGTAGCTATCTCCCATAATTTTAGCTAAGTTATTAGCAGTTGACCCCTAAAGGAAACAAATACCGACAGTTTTTATGAAAAAATTCAGCTGTTGAGAGCCAATAAACAATTGTCAAAATAAATGATCGTAGTTTTGCTATAAAATTATCGATAACACGTCAACGTCAACACATTGATGAAGTAAATACCAGAACTGCATTCTTGCGACGTTGATATTGATACGACTTGATGTTGATATTGATACGAAGTGGCAATTGGTATTGACAACCATAATAGGGGTGAATATTATAGTTTTTGTTATATTATATGGTTGAGGGAGTTGGCCGGGGTTGCCGATTCAAATCCCAACTCAACCAAAGTCTTTTTAATTTTATTTATTATATTATTTAAATTTTCTATTTAGTTTAGTGGACTGTAAAATAATTTTATAAACTTAATCGTTGTTATTTAATGAGGGTGAGCGCTAGGCCTAACGAGACAGTTAGCAGCAAAAGCTGAATGATACTCAGCACTAGGCTCTGAGGCAGTTAGCAGCTTTAGCTGATTGACACTCACTTTCCCAAATTATATTATTTTATTCGTAGTATTTATTTAGGGGCGTAGATCCCTTCCAAAAGTTATTTATATGCATCGTTGTCATTAAGGGCGTAGATCCCCTTCGAAGCGTATGCATAGGAGGCTAGCGTGAGTGCTAAAACCACGATTTGTTGAAGCAGCTATAAGCTATGTATTCAGAAAATTCTATAAACTATCTGCGAATTTCATTGGTATGTAATGCAGAAGATATGAAATAAACGAAATAATCATAGCTTATGCCGCGTAAACATACACCCCTCCCTAGACGGCTTATTCCTCTAGTAAAGAGCCATAGGTGCTGGTTTGATCCGGCTTGAAGGACCATATCTAAGCTGGAGTTAAATGTTGGGCGGCGAGCAGTTTAATATTATAGTTGTTGTTGTATTATATGGTTGAGGGAGTTGGCCGGCGTTCAAAGATATTAAAGATATTAGATCAGAAGATATTAAATGAACGAAATAATCATAGCTTATGCCGCGTAAACAAATAAAATAAAACAAAACTAAAATAAAATAAAGTAAACAAATAAAAAAATAAATAAAAAAATTAAAAAAGAATAAAATAAAAATAAAAAAATTTAAAAGTAAATAATAATAAAAAAAACCAAAAAAAAAATAAAATAAAATAAAAATATCATGTAAAAATAAAATGAAAAAATATAATAAAAATACAATAGAAAAATTTTATAAAAAAAACAACAAATTAAAGAAAAATAAAGAAAATAATAAATAACGAAATAAAAACACTAAATAAAATAATAAAATAAAAAAAATAAATAAAAAATAAAATATAATTAAAAAATAAAACAAAAACAAGATAATAAAAAACTAAAAGTATTTTCTGCATGTGTTACGTGAATGTTGTTGTTGTCGTAGCGAGGTGTAGCCCTGCCTAAATGTCAGACAGGGTCACTCCGAGTGTATTGCTCTTGGCCGGGTCGATATAAGAAAACGGCCCGGGTCGTTTCGGCACGATGGGTACAGCACAAGTACTGGTACCGTTCTCGTAGAACCGGCAATACAAGAAACTAGCCGTGTAGGCTATGTAGGTCATTTAGCGTTACCCAGGGTGCACCAACTGAGAGGCGACCTACTTTTACACGTGAATAATTTACTAATGCATTAAAATAAAAAAAAAATAAAATAAAATTAGAAAAAAGTAAAATAAAATTTAAAAAATTAAAACAATAAAATAAAATAAAAAAAAATATAAAGAAAAAAAATAATAAAAATGAAATAAAAAAAACGAATGGTAAATAACAAAAAAATAAAAATAAATAAAAAAATTAAATAAAAATAAAATTAAATTAAGAAATAAAAACAAGATAATAAAAACAAAAAGTATTTTCCATGAACATTAAAAAATAGAATTAAAAAACTTAAATAAAATAACAAGAAAAAAAAATTAACAAAATAAAATAAAAAGTAAAATTAAAAAGAATTAAAAAATAAAATCAAATAAAATAAAAAATAATAAAAAAAAAAAAAACAAAATAAAACAAATAAAATCAAATAAAATAAAATAAAAAATTAAATTAAATTAAATTAAAAAAATAACATTTAAAAACTCGTTAAAAACAAAATAAAAAAATTAAATTAAATTAAATTTAAAAAAAATGATACAAGAAAATAATAAAACAAAACAAAATAAAATAGCAATTAATCAAATAAATATGTATAAATAAATATGTATAAAGGCAAAATAAATATTAAATTAATTACTTAGAAAATTTAAGTACGAAGTGATATAATTTTTTATATTGTACATAGTTCAAATGTTTGAGAAAGCACAAATAAACTTTTATGAAACCAGCAATTGTTGGTTAGGTATGCGTTTTTCTTTGAGCTTTCCAATGAATTCTTGTCCAAATTTCAAAATAGTTTCCCATCATATTATTAAAACTTCCCTTTTCGTTGAAAACTTTGTTTCATACACTACTTCAAATGTTTCTAACAAAAGCGAGCTAGAGAAAATTTCAAACTTTGATTTAATGGCTGAAGAGACCTTAAAAATGCTAAAATTACATTTTCATGGGCATTCTTTTATGCCCCTTTCTCTTGTACTTCCAAAATACAACCGTTCAAGTTAAGACCGTTCAATTGACATCTGTCAAGATGTATATCGTTACCTTAATTCACAAAGGCCCTAATTGACACAATTTTCGAAAATGACTTTTTTACATATTTAAGTATAATATAGTTAAATACACACTCACATCAAATTTCAAGGAGTTACTAACAGTAATAACGGAGATATTCTAAATTTACAAAGCTATATTTACATGCGTTCAATGTAAAAAAAATTTTGTTTTTTGCTTCTCCTGTAAAATTTTTTTTATGTCAGTTAGGGCCTTTGTGAATTAAGGTGACGATATCACCTTTGTGGTTACGTCATGAATTTGCTTTAATTTAAGAATAAAAAGTTGGACGAAGTAATAAAGGGTCAAATACATAAAGCTTTGTTAACCTCGCCTGACATTTGCGTCCAACTTCAGAGGTATGCTACAATGAACGCCTTGACGCTTCTCTTTTATATATTTGTTTTCGTTATTTATTTCTTTGCATTCAGGGTGTTTTGGTTAATCTATACTATAATAAAACTTTAGAAAAGTCGTGTCTGTACATTGAAAATTTCTTTGAAAAAATGACTGAGAATGACTTGAGGAATGTTATAGAGTCCATCTCAACCATTTGTCTGTTTGTCCGTTTGAACGTAAGGATCTCAGAAACTAAGAAATGGATTTTAATGAGGCTTTTTCTGGTGGACTGTTTGAAGCTTAGAAGGAGCCCTAAACTTTATTTGATCAAAATCGCATAATAAACAAAACAGATATAGTTATTTTAAGTGAGGTACCTATGACATTTTTTTTTTGTAAATAGATTTATATGAAGAAAAATTCACTTTGTTTGTCAAAAAATAACAAAGCGTGCCTCTTACAAATTTTTGTTTAGTATTTTTTTTCTACTTCAGCTAAATCAAAAATCAATTGCATAGGTACAGTGGCGTACCAAAAAATTTGGGAAATAAAATTTTTAAATCTATTCATCCATTCACTTATCTATCTATATCTATCTATCTATACTATAATAAAACTGTAGAAAAGTCGTGTCTGTACATTGAAAATTTCTTTGAAAAAATGACTGAGAATGACTTGAGGAATGTTATAGAGTCCATCTCAACCATTTGTCTGGTTGTCCGTTTGAACGTAAGGATCTCGGAAACTACGAAACGGATTTTAATGAGACTTTTTCTGGTGGACAGCTAGAAGCTTAGAAGAAGCCCTAAACTTTAATTTATCAAAATCGCCTAATAAACAAAAAAGATATAGTTATTTTAAGTGAGGTACCTATGAAATTTTTTTTTGTAAATAGATTTATATGAAGAAAAATTCACTTTGTTTGTCAAAAAATAACAAAGCGTGCCTCTCACAAATTTTTGTTTAGTATTTTTTTTTCTACTTCAGCTAAATCAAAAATCAATTGCATAGGTACAGTGGCGTACCAAAAAATTTGGGAAATAAAATTTTTAAATCTATTCATCCATTCACTTATCTATCTATATCTATCTATCTATACTATAATAAAACTGTAGAAAAGTCGTGTCTGTACATTGAAAATTTCTTTGAAAAAATGGCTGGGGATGACTTGAGGAATGTTATAGAGTCCATCTCAACCATTTTTAGAATTATTGTCTGTCTGTTTGTCCGTTTGAACGTAAGGATCGCGGAAACTAAGAAACGGATTTTAATGAGACTTTTTCTGGTGGACAGCTTGAAGCTTAGGAGGAGCCCTAAACTTTATTTTATCAAAATCGCCCAATAAACAAAAAAGATATAGTCATTTTAAGTGAGCTACCTATGATATTTTTTTTGTAAACAGATTTATATGAAGAAAAATTCACTTTGTTTGTCAAAAAAATAACAAAGCGTGCCTCTCACAAATTTTTGTTTAAAAAAATTTGGGAAATAAAATGTTTAAATCTATTTATCCATTCAGTTATCTATACTGAAATAAAATTCTAGAAACGTTGTATCTGCACATTGGAAATTCCTTGGCTAAAATTACTGAAAGTGACGTAGGGAATGTTATAGAGTTCATCTGAACTACTGTTATATTTTTTGTCTCTATTTTTATCAATGAGGGTGGGTATCTAAGTAGGAGCAGATGAGGTACTGAGGTTAAGGAGATAGAAGGAAGGAATTATTTCGGAAAAACTCGATAAAAGAAAGCCGAGGAAAAGAGGTTGATGAAGAAGAATTGGACCCGAGAATAAGGTTGGCAAAAGCGAAAAAATTGTTTCAATAGAAATTAGTACCACCCTAAAATACAGATCCACCCGGAAAACGTCGGGTTTATTAATATAATAGAGAAAAATTAATTAATTATTATTTCCTCCAACCTTTTATTAAAAAATAGAATTAAAAAACTTAAATAAAATAACAAGAAAAAAATTAACAAAATAAAATAAAAAGTAAAATTAAAAAGAATTAAAAAATAAAATCAAATAAAATAAAAAATAATAAAAAAAAACAAAATAAAACAAATAAAATCAAATAAAATAAAATAAAAAATTAAATTAAATTAAATTAAAAAAATAACATTTAAAAAAGCGTTAAAAACAAAATAAAAAAATTAAATTAAATTAAATTAAAAAAAATGATACAAGAAAATAATAAAACAAAACAAAATAAAATAACAATTAATCAAATAAATATGTATAAAGGCAAAATAAATATTAAATTAATTACTTAGAAAATTTAAGTACGAAGTGATATAATTTTTTATATTGTACATAGTTCAAATGTTTGAGAAAGCACAAATAAACTTTTATGAAACCAGCAATTGTTGGTTAGGTATGCGTTTTTCTTTGAGCTTTCCAATGAATTCTTGTCAAAATTTCAAAATAGTTTCCCATCATATTATTAAAACTTCCCTTTTCGTTGAAAACTTTGTTTCATACACTACTTCAAATGTTTCTAACAAAAGCGAGCTAGAGAAAATTTCAAACTTTGATTTAATGGCTGAAGAGACCTTAAAAATGCTAAAATTACATTTTCATGGGCATTCTTTTATGCCCCTTTCTCTTGTACTTCCAAAATACAACCGTTCAAGTTAAGACCGTTCAATTGACATCTGTCAAGATGTATATCGTTACCTTAATTCACAAAGGCCCTAATTGACACATTTTTCGAAAATGACTTTTTTACATATTTAAGTATAATATAGTTAAATACACACTCACATCAAATTTCAAGGAGTTACTAACAGTAATAACGGAGATATTCTAAATTTACAAAGCTATATTTACATGCGTTCAATATAAAAAAAATTTTGTTTTTTGCTTCTCCTGTAAAATTTTTTTTATGTCAGTTAGGGCCTTTGTGAATTAAGGTGACGATATCACCTTTGTGGTTACGTCATGAATTTGCTTTAATTTAAGAATAAAAAGTTGGACGAAGTAATAAAGGGTCAAATACATAAAGCTTTGTTAACCTCGCCTGACATTTGCGTCCAACTTCAGAGGTATGCTACAATGAACGCCTTGACGCTTCTCTTTTATATATTTGTTTTCGTTATTTATTTCTTTGCATTCAGGGTGTTTTGGTTAATCTATACTATAATAAAACTTTAGAAAAGTCGTGTCTGTACATTGAAAATTTCTTTGAAAAAATGACTGAGAATGACTTGAGGAATGTTATAGAGTCCATCTCAACCATTTGTCTGTTTGTCCGTTTGAACGTAAGGATCTCAGAAACTAAGAAACGGATTTTAATGAGGCTTTTTCTGGTGGACTGTTTGAAGCTTAGAAGGAGCCCTAAACTTTATTTGATCAAACTCGCCTAATAAACAAAACAGATATAGTTATTTTAAGTGAGGTACCTATGACATTTTTTTTTGTAAATAGATTTATATGAAGAAAAATTCACTTTGTTTGTCAAAAAATAACAAAGCGTGCCTCTTACAAATTTTTGTTTAGTATTTTTTTTCTACTTCAGCTAAATCAAAAATCAATTGCATAGGTACAGTGGCGTACCAAAAAATTTGGGAAATAAAATTTTTAAATCTATTCATCCA
Organism: Campiglossa producta; assembly: GCA_964058755.1. Taxonomy (NCBI): domain Eukaryota; kingdom Metazoa; phylum Arthropoda; class Insecta; order Diptera; family Tephritidae; genus Campiglossa; species Campiglossa producta. Next base: position 53,730,725 of record CAXKVI010000005.1, on the reverse strand, counting down.
TTCACTTATCTATCTATATCTATCTATCTATACTATAATAAAACTGTAGAAAAGTCGTGTCTGTACATTGAAAATTTCTTTGAAAAAATGACTGAGAATGACTTGAGGAATGTTATAGAGTCCATCTCAACCATTTGTCTGGTTGTCCGTTTGAACGTAAGGATCTCGGAAACTATGAAACGGATTTTAATGAGACTTTTTCTGGTGGACAGCTAGAAGCTTAGAAGAAGCCCTAAACTTTAATTTATCAAAATCGCCTAATAAACAAAAAAGATATAGTTATTTTAAGTGAGGTACCTATGAAATTTTTTTTTGTAAATAGATTTATATGAAGAAAAATTCACTTTGTCAAAAAATAACAAAGCGTGCCTCTCACAAATTTTTGTTTAGTATTTTTTTTTCTACTTCAGCTAAATCAAAAATCAATTGCATAGGTACAGTGGCGTACCAAAAAATTTGGGAAATAAAATTTTTAAATCTATTCATCCATTCACTTATCTATCTATATCTATCTATCTATACTATAATAAAACTGTAGAAAAGTCGTGTCTGTACATTGAAAATTTCTTTGAAAAAATGGCTGGGGATGACTTGAGGAATGTTATAGAGTCCATCTCAACCATTTTTAGAATTATTGTCTGTCTGTTTGTCCGTTTGAACGTAAGGATCGCGGAAACTAAGAAACGGATTTTAATGAGACTTTTTCTGGTGGACAGCTTGAAGCTTAGGAGGAGCCCTAAACTTTATTTTATCAAAATCGCCCAATAAACAAAAAAGATATAGTCATTTTAAGTGAGCTACCTATGATATTTTTTTTGTAAACAGATTTATATGAAGAAAAATTCACTTTGTTTGTCAAAAAAATAACAAAGCGTGCCTCTCACAAATTTTTGTTTAAAAAAATTTGGGAAATAAAATGTTTAAATCTATTTATCCATTCAGTTATCTATACTGAAATAAAATTCTAGAAACGTTGTATCTGCACATTGGAAATTCCTTGGCTAAAATTACTGAAAGTGACGTAGGGAATGTTATAGAGTTCATCTGAACTACTGTTATATTTTTTGTCTCTATTTTTATCAATGAGGGTGGGTATCTAAGTAGGAGCAGATGAGGTACTGAGGTTAAGGAGATAGAAGGAAGGAATTATTTCGGAAAAACTCGATAAAAGAAAGCCGAGGAAAAGAGGTTGATGAAGAAGAATTGGACCCGAGAATAAGGTTGGCAAAAGCGAAAAAATTGTTTCAATAGAAATTAGTACCACCCTAAAATACAGATCCACCCGGAAAACGTCGGGTTTATTAATATAATAGAGAAAAATGAATTAATTATTATTTCCTCCAACCTTTTATTCTTTAATTAAAGTAAAGTCATCAACATCGGATTGTCAAAGCAAGCAAAATTTGAGAGTTTGCCAAATTTTAACCTTGCTTCAACTTTGAGGTCTCCAATTTGCAATGCTTTGTTTAAATACGTATACTGAACTTTTGTCAAAGTCAATGTTTGAGGTAAAGTCAAAATAAAGCTTTATGTAACTGACCCTTAATTTATTCATTTTTTCTCTATTAAATTAATAAATTAACCGAAACACTCTGAATGCGAAGAAATAAATAACGAAAACAAATGTATAAAAGAGAAGCGTCAAAGCGTTCATTGTAGCATACCTCGTGAAGTTGAGCGCAAAGTTTTGAGGTTGCAAATGCCAGGCGAGGTTAACAAAGCTTTATTAACGTAATATTAACGTAAATAACTCTAGCGTCTTCACTACCGGTGACAAAAGTGATATAGGACGATATGAATCTTCTATGTTTGCCGGTTTTCTAGGTTTTAGTAATGGAACCACTCTCGCCTTTTTCCATATTTCAGGAATGACGAAAGTGTTCAGTGAAAGACTAAATAGAGCCGCTAAGTATTTGTGTCCCTCATGGCCTAGATGTTTCAGCATCTTCATGGCAATGCCGTCGGGGCCGATGGATTTTGAGGGCTTAGCCTGTCTGATGGCTTCCTTGACCTCTGAGGCAGTGATGACAATGGGCGTATTTTGGTTTTTATATTTACGCGCCTGTCGCATGATTCTACGTTTAGCTCTATCGGGCGGGGAATGTAGTACAAATTGTCTACAGAAGGAGTTCGCACATCCCCTACGGTCCTTCTTCACCCTGTCACCGAAAGTAATATCTACTTTATCCTTGTGTTGCGTTGGATTAGATAGAGCCTTGACCGTAGTCCATAATTTGCCAACACCATCAGAGAGGTTGCATTGCTCTAGGTGTTGTTTCCATTTGGCCAGTTTATGTTTATCGACCAAACTACGAATTTCCGCGTTGAGATCCTTTATACGGGGGTCTGCGGGATTGAGACTTCGCACTTCATCTCTTTCTCTAGCCATGGCCGCTGCCTCCGCGGGGAAATTTGGTCTTATTTGAGATATTCGACCCGCAGGAATGAAGCGTTTAGAGGCTGAGTCAATGATGTTGCGGAAGTCTCGTTCGCCTTTGCGAACGTCCGTAGGAATGGATAGAGCAGCCAAGGATTCGTCCGTATATATCTGAAAACTGTCACAGTCCGCCTTGTAAAGTTAATATATGTACCATGCTCAGGTGTAATAAAGTACGTCGGGCGTTCGATGGTAATGACTATTGGGAGATGGGTCGCCAATTGGTGTTGTTCAATAGTCCTGCACTTACGATAGAAATATCTGGCGAACTATAGCAGTTACCCGATACTCTCGTTGGGGCGTCTCCGTTCAATGTACAGAAAGCCGTATCATCTATTTGTTCTGCAAGTACATGCCCCCTATTGTCTGCTGGCAAGTTTGAGTGCCACATGTCGTGGTGCGCATTGAAGTCGCCCAGGATCACGCGGTTATCTCCTCGTAATAGCAAGCTAATGTCGGGGTGATAACCGGTGGGGCAATGTTAAGGTTAAGCCCTGAACATCCAGATTTATGGAGCCATCTCTCACACGAGAAGCATTGCACAGAATGCGACCGTTTAATATATATCTTTTTGCAACAGACACTGCATATCCATTCTTTTGGTCCGGGGTTCGGCTCAACGCCCGCCCGTAACAATAGAATATCTTGCAGCCCTGCTGCAAGGGGGGAGGATGATAGTTTCGGAATGGGACAAAACATACTAAACAGGGTTACATTGAAAGTGACAGTCCTTGGCCGAGGTAAAACCCCGGGTGGTTCCACTGCGCAGAGATCCATGGCGATGTCCTGGGTTTTCTGCTCTGAGAAGTGACTGTACATAGGGAACCATAAACACAAAAACTATGCCCCCGTTCCCATCACCGCTACAGAGGTTCAAGAGGCCATCCGGAAGGCCAAAAATTCCAAAGCCATCGGCCCTGATGGCATAGCCATGGTGCATCTCAAGCATATCGGCCCAGCGGGAGTCAAATATTTAACTGCAGTCTTCAACCTGTTGTTGTTGTTGTTGTTGTAGCGAGGTGTAGCCCTGCCTAAATGTCAGACAGGGTCACCTCGAGGGTATTGCTCTTGGCCGGGTCGATATAAGAAAACGGCCCGGGGCGTTTCGGCACGATGGGTACAGCACAAGTACTGGTACCGTTCTCGTAGAACCGGCAATACAAGAAACTAGCCGTGTAGGCTATGTAGGCCATTTAGCGTTACCCAGGGTGCACCAACTGGGCGGCGACCTACTTTTACACCCTTCAACCTGTCTTTGATCACAGCTGTCATACCCAACAAATGGAAGCAGGCAACTGTGATCCCACTACTAAAGCCTGGCAAGCCAGCTAACGTTGGGGAGTCATATCGTCCGATATCACTCCTCTCGCCAGTAGTAAAAACACTTGAAGCGGGCCTACTCCCGCTCTACACATCACACTTGATGTTAGCCGAGCACCAACATGGCTTTAGGAAAGGCAGGAGCACAACATCTACTCTAAATGTCATAAACACTCAGATAACTGACGGTCTAAATCAAAACAGATCTAATGACAGGACGGTTCTAGTTGCACTCAATCTGAGTCAAGCTTTTGATACAGTAAATCATGGGCAGCTTGTATCCGATTTGGAAGACTCGTCACTCCCCCCCTGTCTCAAGCGTTGGACCGCCAATTATCTCAGTGGTCGTCGGTCGTCTGTTGTATTCGGAAACAAAAAATCTAAAGCCAGGAAGATCAAACAAGGGGTACCACAGGGTGGTGTCCTCTCCCCGTTATTGTTTAACTTCTATATTTCGAAGCTTCCTCCTCCACCAGAAGAAGTTACGATTGTTTCTTACGCAGACGATTGCACGATATTGGCAACTGGTAAATGGTTATCTCCCCTCTCTAGTCGAGTTCTTCACTGCCCGAACCTTGACATTGTCGCCAACAAAGTCTTCGGCGACCTTATTCACGACGTGGACGGCGCAGGTTGGCATGGAATTAGAAATTTATGTGGGTGATCATAAAATACCTACTGTCGCTCACCCAAAAATTTTAGGACTGACTTTTGACACCATGCACACTTTCGCTGCCCATTCAGCTGCAATTGTCTCAAAATTACAGAGCCGCAACAAAATCCTCAAGTCACTAGCCGGCAGTACTTGGGGTAAAGACAAAGAAACGTTGTTGGTAACGTACAAGGCAATTGGTCGGCCGATCCTGAGCTATGCGTCGCCGATATGGTCGCCGGGGCTTGCAGACGTTCATTGGAATCAGCTTCAGGCCTGTCAAAACACCGCGCTCAGAACCGCTACGGGGTGCGTCCTTATGTCACCTATATCTCATATACATAATGAGGTGGAAATGCTTCCAGTTAGGGAGCATAATGAAATGCTAAACAAGCAGTATCTACTGAATTGCTGTAAACCACAGCATCCCGGTAGACAACTGCTTGAACTCATTCCGCCTCCTAGGACCATAAGGTCGCATCTACGTAAACATTTTGATGAGATCCGTCACTATATAACAACGCCGTTTGATCTACAGGTGCACAAACAGGCTTTGGGGCATATCCATACAACGTCTGTTGGCCACTACTCTGCGCTCTGTCCGCTAAACAATGTCTTACATGCCGCAACACCTGGCATTTCTGAAGAGGAGTGTCATCTTCCTCGAGAGACAAGGGTCACTCTGGCTCAATTACGCTCTGGATATTGTAGTAGGTTAAACTCCTACATATCTAGACTGAACCCTGATGTGCCGAATGTATGTCCGGCATGCGGCTCGTCCCCCCACAATACCAATCACTTATTTTCTTGCTCATTTGAGCCCACTCTTCTAACACCCATCTCTCTTTGGTCCAACCCTATTGAAACTGCTAGTTTCCTTGGACTCCCGTTAGAAGATATTGATGACAATTAGGTTAAGGAAAAATACGCGTTGGGGAGGACTACACATCGTTACAGCAACAACAACGGAGACGCCCTCTGGTGGTGGGGGGATCTTCGATAAATAGAAATTAAACAGTGTCGGGGATAGGACACCACCCTGTAACACCCCCTGTCTAATACAAAAACAAAACAAAACAAACCCCTGTTTTGTCGACCGTCATGGCAGTGAGTTCGATGTTGTTGAAAGTTATGTCAGTAATTGTTAAAAGCGCCAATAAGCGTATGTGACCTTTTGTTTGATTAAATAAACTATGTATGATTAAAGCCCACATGGGTTATTAAACGTTGACTTTTATTTAACTGGACTGACGAAATCCTACATGAATTTGCCTTGGTTAGAGCAATGTATAAATTACACGGATTACATATAATTTGCGTATATTTTGTTGTTGTGACTTTACAATCCATGCAAACCGTGCACCATTTGCAAGACTCAGCGAATCCCCCTATAATATTTTAAGACATTAGGTATAGTATGCATGTAATTCGGAACAATTTTACATATTGCTTATTTGTAGAACTCATGCTCTTGTTCATCTTTTTTAATATTATTTTTATAACCCTTCTCAAAGTCTTTACCTAAGACAATGTAACGATTTTCCCTAACGGCATGCATTCCAGCTTCTTGGCAAATAGCATTAATATCCGCTCCAGAAATCTTGTCTGGTCGCGCTACAAAGTCTTCAAGGTCCACATCTTCACTCAGATTCATTTTAGATGTAATAGTTGAAAATATCAATCTTTTCTGCCTTCTATCCGGTAAAGGAAACTCTATTTTCCTATCGAGTCGGCCAGGACGCAAAAGTGCAGGATCTAATGTATCAGCCCGATTTGTAGCCATTATAACCTTTACATTTGTGGTTTGGTCGAAACCGTCCATTTGATTTAGAAGCTCCAATAAAATACGTTGTACTTCCCTATCGGCACCAGTCTGAGCATCAAAGCGCTTTGTAGCGATTGCATCAATTTCATCAATAAATATAATAGCAGGTGCGTTTTCCTTTGCTAAACGGAAAACATCGCGCACCATGCGTGGGCCCTCTCCAAGGTATTTTTGAACAAATTCAGATCCCACAACACGAATGAATGAAGCAGTTGTATGATGCGCTACTGCCTTCGCTAACATAGTTTTCCCACAACCTGGTGGGCCGTACATCAATACCCCACGTGGTGGATCGATACCTAGCAATAAGCCACACATTAATCGCTGTACATAATTTTTACATTTCAAGTTCTTACCAATTTGTTTATACAACTCAAAATGAGTAAGAGGTAATTCAACTGCTTCTCTTATTTCCTGTTTCTGCATATCCATACCACCTATATCTGCATAGCTAACATCGGGCTTTTCGTCTGGCTGCAGCATCGAAATCGAGCTGTCAGCTTCTGGTGGTAGAACGTCTACTAAAGCATTGCTATGTTTATGCAAAGCCACGGAAGCCGATGGTTTTAATAATTCTCGATCAATTGTTGATAAAATTCGAACATAATAATTGGAACCAGTAGTGGATCCCACAATTCCAGTGTTTTGGTCGACAGCTTCCAAAAACTGGCCAATGACCAATGGAACGGATTGTATACGTTTAACCTCTTCTTGAGCATGAAGATATTCTTTTTTCAAGTTTCGCTGCTCATCCTTGATATATTCCTCCTGCACTTCTAAAAACTCAAGTGTTTTTTGTAATTTCTAAACAAAAAATATAAAAATTAATTCGAGAATAACAAGCACACATGGATGCATTTTACCTTATAACGAACGTATAAATCATCTACATCCAGTTCATCTAAAGAGCTGTGTGCATCTTTCAACTTGAAATCAAGAATATCTTCCTAATAATAGCGGAAAACCAATGTTACTGAGTTGTGACAACAGTTTTTTTTAATACATACCTTTTCTGAAATAAGAATTTCCATTTTTACCAGGTGAATTTTTCTTTATGAAATGACTCTGTAAATTTTCGAAGGCAGTGCCAATCAAAGTTTATATACATCAAGCTGCCAATGAAAACTATTTGCAGAAGCTGCCAGACCATTATTTTTTTGTTAGGCACAACCTCAGTAGAACCAGTGGTTGCACTGTGATGTACAACGTCGCTATATTCACCCCAGAAGATGGTAATTGTCTAGTTTAGCTATCAACTGCTAATAAATTAGCTAAAATTATGGAAGAGAGCTCAAAAGACGGGGCTTGGCCTCAGGACCACGAATCCAGAAGCGATTTTTTAATGTTTGTTTCAGTGAAAAGTTATGGTCAAAAAACCAAAAATAGCTACACTAATGATACATTTACACTGCACCAAATGCGTCGCATTTGGCGAAGTTATTGAATGAACTTGTTTGCCAAATAAGATGAATTTAATTTAATTTGACCTAATTTGGTGATCAAATTCAATCTGCGGATGAACGGTCTCGAAAAAACTTGGCCAAAAGTGACGCATTTGGTGCAGTGTAAACGTAGCTTAAACAATTACCCAAAAGAGTACTTGGCCCTACAAGAAACATTGATTAATAATACACTTGCACCCAAAATTGGCATTGCTGATATTCTTTTGACAAAATACTCTGACTATTTTCACAAGCGACTGTCATATGGACATAAAATGATTACAAAAGGTGCATTTTCTTAATTCCACGTAATTTCAAACTGACGCGCATTTTCAGCAAATTGTTTGATGAATAAATATAGTTTAAAAAAACTTAAACTCTCGCTTTTAGAGAGTATTGAACTAAAAAGTTGAAAATTATTTTAAAAACCCTACACAGTAGTATTGTGGAAAAAGCGTGGTCCGCTTTGTTCCATAATCTTCGTTTTTTATTTAAATTATTTTTACCCTTTTAGTGCAATATTCTTTAAAAGCGCGTGTTGTCGCCTTTTAAACTATTGTGGCGAATGTTCTCAAGAATCGCTCATCTCCCAACTCTAGCGTATTTCCATCATTAGCGTCACTACCACAACTATAGCTGTGAGCGCGAGAGGCAGGTTTGCGAATGTGGCACAAAGAGGAGATGACGATAGATAAACGTTTCGAGAGCACGGTTGCGCGATTAAACCAGAAATGTGTAGACATTTCTAGGTTGTGAAGCTGCTGTCTGCTAGGGTATATAAACCGCGCAAAGACAACGCAAATCAATCAGTTTATTTTGCAGTGTTGTACAGTGAAGTACTGAACAGTAAATTAACCCGCGATATTGTACTACGGTTTTTTAGTACTGAATAAAGCGTACTACTTATTAAACAGAATCAGAGTGTTTTATTTAACGTACAGTGATCGAACTCAGGGAAAATAATCAAGGAATAATCGAATTCGTCACAATTGGTGTCAGAAGCGGTATTGTTAAATAAATACAAGGACATTTAAAAGGATAACAAGGACATTGAAAAGGATAACAAGGACATTGAAAAGGATAACACGGACATTGAAAAGGATAACAAGGACATTTTAAAGGTAACAAGGATATGGCAAAGTTTAATGAATTGAAGATCCAGCAACTCAAAAACGAGTTGGAGAAACGTGGATTGGTAACAACAGGCAATAAGCCAGAGCTACAATCACGTCTACGCGAGGCTATGGAAGCGGAAGGAATCAACGTTGACAATCATGTTTTTCAACTTTCGGAAGAGGGAGCGACGAAAATAGAAGAGCAAAATGACTCTACGGATTCAGTGGTAAATGTGGACACAAACTCTTTATTGGCTGCCTTGGCTCAGATGTCAAACAACATAACATCAAGCATGTCATCTCAGTTGGAAGAACAGAAGACACACATGGCATCAAAGTTGGAGGAACAGAAGACACACATGGCGTCTCAGTTGGAAGAACAGAAAACTTGCATGACAACTAGACTGGAACAGGTGTCATCACAGATCTCCGCTCAAATGGAGGAACAGCGGTCATTTATCACTTCGCAGTTGGAAGCACAAGATGCAAAGATTGCAGAGCTCCAAGATAAAATGGACGCTGAAGTCAATGCGCTGAGAGGACGTATCCAAGAGTTGCAGCTGAATCGTCCATCTGTTTCAACAACCACACCCAAGGTAAAAACCCCATCCTTTGACGGTTCTGTTCCTTTCCAGGTATTTAAGCTACAATTTGAGAAGACAGCAGCTGTGAACAACTGGTGCGCTGAGGACAAAGTCGCTGCTTTATTTGTGGCATTGAAAGGACCTGCAGCCGAAATCTTACAGACTATTCCGGACGCTGAAAGAAACAACTATGAAGCGTTGATGGGAGCCGTTGAAAGACGTTACGGCAGCGAGCATAGAAGGCAGATACATCAAATAGAGCTACAGAATCGCTTCCAGAAGGCTAACGAAACATTACAGGAGTTTGCATCGGACATCGAGAGGTTGGCTCATCTAGCAAACGCAGACGCACCAGTGGAATACATCGAGAGGGTGAAAATCCAAAGTTTCATAAATGGAATACGTGACGTGGAGACGAAGCGGGCCACCTATGCAAATCCAAAGAGATCATTTGCGGAGACGGTATCACATGCTCTAACTCAAGAAACAGCATCACTTTTGTCCAAACCAGCGTACAAAGCTCATCGTGTGGAAGTAGAACGACCAGAATGGGTGGACGCAATCCTAGAAGCAATAAACGGAAAGCAACAGAAAAATGAAGCGGCCATTAATTGCTTCAAGTGCGGAAAATCTGGTCATATTGCACGTTATTGTGGATCTGGATCTAGCTCCAATAATTCCAGTAATGCAAGCGGACGTAAGCGCAAGGCTGAAGGAGATGAGCAAGTCTCCCAATCCAACCAACCGTTAAACTAAAGAGAGTCAGCCGCAAGGGGCGTAGGCTGGCTCCCGCAATTGGATGCCCCATAATCTCTGTCTCACAGATCGGAAGGAAGTCAAGTAATGTTACTGTTGGAGGACTCGTGAACGGAAAAGAGCGCTTACTGACTATTGATACGGGCGCATCCCATTCCATTATTCGATCTGATTTAGTCAACAAAGAAGTGAGGCCATTACATGGAGCAAAATTGCGTACGGCGACTGGCGAGGACACTCAAGTCCAAGGAGAAATAACATGTGAAATCGGAATTGGAAATGTCACCGTACTGCACAATTTTATAGTGGCAGATATTGTTGATGAGATCATAGTTGGTGTGGATTTCTTAAGCAACCAAGGCATCAAGATCGACATGCAAAACAGGACTATGAGCTATAAGAACATGGATGTGCCACTCAATTTTGGTTACGAGAACAAGTACATCAGTAAGCGGGTACTCGTGGAAGATAGCCAACAAATTCCACCGAAGTCGGAGGCAGTCGTTTGGGCAAGGATTGATGGAGATTATGGGACAAACAAATTGTGGGTTGTCGAGGCAGCAAACAATTCAAAGACGGATATACTAGTAGGAAAAACACTGGCTATGACAAAACAAGATGGACGTATACCGGTAAGAGTACTAAATGAGTTTCGATCGCCGATCAAGCTTTCCAAAGGAGCTATATTGGGACAATGTCAGGAGATGGAGGTGATTATAAACTGTGAACAGCTCTTGGGAAATGTCTCTACCAACAACATTAATCTATCAGATAATATCACGGCGTGGACGCAAGAGCTCGAAGAAGACCACCAGAATAAGGCAAACCAACTTCTACTAAAGTACTCTACCATATTTGACAAGGATGGCTCCAAACAAGGACGGACCAATGTAGTGAAGCATCACATTGATACCGGTGACGCGAGACCAATCCGCCAAGCTCCTCGAAGTGTTCCATTGGCCAAACGCCAAGTGGTAGGAGAAATTATACAAGAAATGAGTGACAGCGGCGTGATCGAACCATCAGCTAGTCCATGGAGCTCACCGGTAGTGCTAGTGAAGAAAAAGGATGGAAAAATGCGGTTCTGTGTGGATTACCGGAAGCTGAACGACGTAACGAAAAAGGACAGCTATCCACTACCAAGAATTGACGATACTCTGGATTCACTATCTGGTACGAAATGGTTCTCTACACTGGACTTAAAAAGCGGCTATTGGCAAGTGGAGGTTAAAGATGAGGATAAGGAAAAGACAGCCTTCAGCATTGGAGAGGGGCTGTGGCAATTTACGGTAATGCCCTTTGGACTATGTAACGCTCCAGCTACTTTTGAGAGACTCATGGATCAAGTATTGAAAGGACTGCATTGGAAAACATGTTTGGTGTACCTGGATGACATCATCGTGCTGGGAAAAAGCTTTGAGGAACACCTTAAGAACTTGGAGGAAGTTTTCCAAAGTATAGCTGGCGCCGGTCTGAAATTAAGTCCCAAAAAGTGTGCGTTGTTCAAGAAGGAAGTAAGTTACTTAGGTCACAAGGTTACTACGGAGGGAATTTGCACTGCTAAAGAGAAGATCGAAGCAGTAAAGGATTGGCCAAGACCGAAAAATTTACATGAGCTACGAAGTTTCCTCGGACTGTGCACGTATTATCGTCGATTTGTACCGAATTTCGCCAGCGTAGCCAGTAGCCTTCATGAGTTGACCAGGAAGAATATGTCATTTGATTGGAAGAAGGAACATGAAGTGGCCTTCCAAACCTTGAAGGAACGGCTGTGCACTGCCCCAATGTTAGCGTATCCAATCCCAGGCTCAACATTTATTTTGGATACAGACGCGAGCGGTTACGCGATTGGAGGGGTTTTGTCACAGATTGTCGATGGGCAGGAGAAGGTAGTGGCGTACTATAGCCGCACAATTGGGAAGCCCGAAAGGAACTATTGTGTAACACGGAGAGAACTACTGGCATTGGTGGAGTGCATCAAGCATTTCCACAAGTATCTCTATGGACAGCGATTTCACGTCAGGACAGACCATGCAGCCTTGAAATGGCTCTTGCAGTTCCGTAATCCAGAAGGTCAATTGGCACGGTGGATAGAGCGACTACAAAGTTATGACTTTTCCATAGAGCATCGCAAAGGCAGCAACCACGGCAATGCTGATGCAATGTCCCGGCGACCATGTAACCTAGAATGCAAGCATTGTTCGAAAGCCGAGGCCAAGGAAGATGTTATAGATGTGCGGCTAATGACTATAACATCTACGGACGAATGGAACATGGATCAACTAAGGAAGCATCAGCTAGAGGACCCAGATCTGGTACGTGTGATGCAAGGAATCGAGCAAAACGAGCGACCAACAAGAGAGGAGATGTCAGCAGAGAGTCCTGTTGCCAAGTCATATTGGGCACAGTGGAACAGTCTGAAATTGGTATCCGGTTGCTTACATAGAGTATGGGAAAGCGAAGATGGTCAATGCGCTCGGAAGCTGGTAGTTGTCCCAAGGAAGAAAATCTCTGATGTTTTGAATGAGCTACATAATGGCCCAAGTGGAGGTCATCTCGGAGTCACGAAAACGTTGGAGAAAGTCAAGCAGAGATTCTATTGGGTTGGTTGCCGGCAGTCGATCGCGGAGTGGATTGCCAACTGTGAGGTGTGCATCAAAGCAAAGGGTCCGAAGTCGAGAAGTCATGGACAGATGAAGCAGTACAACACAGGTGCACCGTTTGAGAGAATTGCCATGGATGTAGCTGGCCCATTTCCTACTAGCAAACTCGGGAACAAGTACGTATTAGTTGTTATGGACTATTTCAGCAAATGGCCAGAAGTTTACCCGATTCCAAATCAAGAGGCAGAAACCATTGCAGAGGTGTTCACTAACAATTGGATAGCGAGGTTTGGTGTACCGATGGAGTTACATTCTGACCAAGGCAGGAATTTCGAATCAGCCGTATTCCAAGAAATGTGCAAGATATTGGGTATTCGGAAAACTCGAACAACTGCATTGCATCCTCAGTCAGATGGCATGGTGGAACGTTTCAATCGAACCTTGGAAGAGCACATGAGGAAAGTAGTGGATAAGTTCCAGAAAGATTGGGATACGCACATCTCCTTGTTCCTGATGGCATATCGCTCGGCAATACAGGAAACAACGGGTCAGACTCCGGCAAAAGTAATTTTGGGAATGATCTGCGGTTGCCAGCTGACTTGAAGTTTGGGATAAATGCTAGGAAATCCACTAGCATCTTGGAAGAAGAAATGAGAGAAATACACGATCTTGTAAGACAACGGACGAAGATCATGAGTGATAAGATGAAAGCCAGATACGACAAAGCCATCAACTCGGAAGGTTTTAAAGAAGGGGATTTAGTGCTGTTATACAACCCACAACGAAAGAAAGGTTTGTCCCCAAAACTGCAATGTAACTGGGAAGGCCCATATAAAGTAATAAAGCGGATAAATGATGTTGTCTACCGCATACAAACTGTTGGAAGACCACGAAACAAAATGAAGGTGGTTCATCTGGAGAGGCTAGCAACGTTTGGATCGGGAAATGTGTCTGATCGGGACGATCAGACTTAGGTGGAGGGCAGTGTGGCGAATGTTCTCAAGAATCGCTCATCTCCCAACTCTAGCGTATTTCCAACATTAGCGTCACTACCACAACTATAGCTGTGAGCGCGAGAGGCAGGTTTGCGAATGTGGCACAAAGAGGAGATGACGATAGATAAACGTTTCGAGAACACGGTTGCGCGATTAAACCAGAAATGTGTAGACATTTCTAGGTTGTGAAGCTGCTGTCTGCTAGGGTATATAAACCGCGCAAAGACAACGCAAATCAATCAGTTTATTTTGAAGTGTTGTACAATGAAGTACTGAACAGTAAATTAACCCGCGATATTGTACTACGGTTTTTTAGTACTGAATAAAGCGTACTACTTATTAAACAGAATCAGAGTGTTTTATTTAACGTACAGTGATCGAACTCAGGGAAAATAATCAAGGAATAATCGAATTCGTCACACTATATTTATTTTTTACTTTTTAGCTAATTCGATAAATATATCGAAATATACCGCAGTGCAAACGAAACCTCCGGGCCTCCACTTTCGTTTGATACCCATATTGTAGGCAATTTTCAATATTATTGGACAACCTCATTTTGACCGATAACTCAGTTATCGATAAATATATCGAAATATTCCAAAGTCCAATAGAAACCTGTAGAATTTCCCTTTTGTTTGATACCCAGATTGTAGGCATTATGACCGATAACTTAGTTATCGATAAATATATCGAAGTCCAAATGCAACCTCCTATCGTTTGACACCCATATTGAAGGAACATTTCAAGGTTTTTGTGACAGTCATATGCCACTATCGGGTAGACTGAAGTAGAGTTACATACAAACAAGAAAACATACATATGAATGTATGTACAAAAAAGCTAATGAAAGCGTAGTAATGAAGAAGACTGAAGTAGAGTTACATACAAACAAGCAAACATACATATGAATGTATGTACAAGTAAAGCTAATGAAAGCGTAGTAATGGCCTACACGGCTAGTTTCTTGTATTGCCGGTTCTACGAAAACGGTACGAGTACTTGTGCTGTACCCATGGTGCCGAAACGACCCGGGCCGTTTTCTTATATCGACCCGGCCAAGAGCAATACACCCGGGGTGACCCTGTCTGACATTTATGCAGGGCTACACCTCGATACAACAACAACAAAAAGCGTAGTAAAGAAACTAGCATTATGTGGGAAAAGCGTCGAACGCTCCATATACGAAAATTATGGCACAAAGCGGACCACGCTTTTTCCACAATACTACTGTGTAGGGTTTTTAAAATTATTTTCAACTTTTTAGTTCAATACTCTCTAAAAGCGTGAGTTTTAGTTTTTTTAAACTATATTAATTTTTTACTTTTTAGGCAAATGTCCTATGAAATTACAGATAAATATACCGAAAAATACAGCAGTCCAAACGAAACTTCTGGATTTCCACTTTCGTTTGATACCCATATTGTTAGGAAATTTTAAGCTATTTGACCTCACATTTTGACAATAACTCAGTTATCGATAAATTTATCGAAATATGTCGATGTCCAAGTGAAACTTGGGGCCTTCACCTTTCGTTTGATACCCATATTGTATGGAATTTTTAAGGTTTTTGGGCAATCATATTTTGACCGATAACTCAGTTATCGATAAATCTATCGAAATATATCGAATCCAAATGAGACCAGCGGCCTTCACCTTTCGTTTGATACCCATATTGTGGGGAAATTTTAAGGTTTTCGGGCAACCACATTTTGACCGATAACTCAGTTATCGATAAATTTATCGAAATATGTCGATGTCCAAGTGAAACTTGGGGCCTTCACCTTTCGTTTGATACCCATATTGCAGGGAAATTTTAAGGTTTTCGGGCAACCACATTTTGACCGATAACTCAGTTATCGATAAATTTATCGAAATATTTCAATGTCCAAAAAAGACCTGGGGCCTTCACCTTTCGTTTGATACTCATATGGTAGGGGAATTTTAAGGTTTTCGGGCAATCACATTTTGACCGATAACTTAGTTATCGATAAATTTATCGAAATATGTCGATGTCCAAGTGAAACTTGGGGCCTTCACCTTTCGTTTGATACCCATATTGTAGGGAACTTTTAAGGTTTTTGGGCAATCATATTTTGACCGATAACTCAGTTATCGATAAATCTATCGAAATATATCGAATCCAAATGAGACCAGCGGCCTTCACCTTTCGTTTGATACCCATATTGTGGGGAAATTTTAAGGTTTTCGGGCAACCACATTTTGACCGATAACTCAGTTATCGATAAATTTATCGAAATATGTCGATGTCCAAGTGAAACTTGGGGCCTTCACCTTTCGTTTGATACCCATATGGTAGGGAAATTTTAAGGTTTTCGGGCAATCACATTTTGACCGATAACTCAGTTATCGATAAATTTATCGAAATATGTCGATGTCCAAGTGAAACCTGGGGCCTTCACCTTTCGTTTGATACCCATATTGTAGGGAATTTTTAAGGTTTTTGGACAGTCATATTTTGACCGATAACTCAGTTATCGATAAATCTATCGAAATATATCGAATCCAAATGAGACCTGGGGCCTTCACCTTTCGTTTGATACCCATATTGTGGGGAAATTTTAAGGTTTTCGGGCAACCACATTTTGACCGATAACTCAGTTATCGATAAATTTATTGAAATATATCGATGTCCAAATGATACCTGGGGCCTTCACCTTTCGTTTGATACCCATATTGTAGGGACATTTTTAATTACAAAATAAATTCCATTTTCGGTAAAAAGATTTGTGTTTGTTTATTAAAGTCGGTTAAGAACAGATTTTAAATTGTTATATACACCTTAATTTAATTATTTATTGAGTTTTTCTCTATAAAATTGTTATACGGAAACAAATAATGTTTTTTAGTTATAACTTTTAAATGATAAATAATATTACTTTTGTGACACCGGATTATGATTTCTAGGACTGAAACTCGACTTTTGATTTCTCTCCCGACTTTTTCCTACGTGTTTTTTGCAGTTTTAGTAGGATATAAAAAAATACAATTTCCAAAATTATGGGCAAATACATAATTAAATATCAATTTTTCTTATAAATTACACATATTTATTGTTTTTGAGTAATTTTGGGGCCTAAAACAACATAATTCTACCCTTTTTCCTATTTTTTTGCGTTTTAGCAACAACTTTTTTTCGTCGCCAAAATTTGCCAGCTTTTGGAGAAAATTGGAGATTTTATGAGATGGCTAAAATTGCAGAATCGCAAATTTAGCTTAGTAGCTGTCAAAAACAGCTGATCTACGTTATCTGATTCACTTTGCGTTCATCGCTTAAATATGCCAAAAAATGAAGCAAAGATGGAGATTTATAGCGATTTTCTTTCACTGGAATCGCAAAAGTCGCTAAAATTTGGCAAAATGAATTTAGAGATTTTAGGAGATGGAAATTAAGCGAAAACTGGAATTCATGTACTGGACTGACCGTATTTTCACCATATCTGGTAACCCCAAACAGATCCAAATAGCTCAGTATCTTTTACAACAGAGTGGGGAACGAAAACAACGGTAGGCGAAGGTTATTATTTACATCGAAAGTTTCCAATGTCCACGTGTTTGACTACAAAATATAATAAAGATAGAAAACAAGGTATTTATCAATGGTAATTATAAAAATAAAAACATTTTAACGATCTCATTTTCTAGACGTTTGTAAAATGGAGTCTCCCCTTCAAGGTCACCAGCCCGCAGAACATTGCACAAAACAAACAAATTAGATAAATAATTAGATTTAAATTTTTAATTAAAATAAGTATTTATTTTTCAGAAATTGTGTTATCTTGTAAGCATTGCATAAAAAAAATCATAGTAATAACAGCAACTTATCATATTTGACATTTTAAGACAATGGTCAGCTGTGATAGTTTTATGGTCAGCACTGGTAGTTTGAGCTTGTTTACAATGGTCAGTTATGATAGTCTTATGGTCAGCAATGACACCACAAATACAGTGAGAGAGAGCAGTACAGATATATGATTATTTAGAGGGCGTAACTAATGTGCTGAAGTGAGACAAAAACTCACACGTACACAGTTGTTTAGTCAGCATTGCGCAAACCTCCTTGAGTGTGTGATCAAAAGTTTGTATGGAGTGCTGACAATTAAACAGCCAGTAATGAGTATAACATGTTGTGTCAAATGACCGTCATTGTTCTTGTAGGGTGGCTGTGATGTTTCATTTCAGTTTATTCTGTTTCATTTCGTTTTGTTTTGTTTCATTATATTTTATTCATTTTATTTTATTTTACTTCATTTCATTTTGCGTCATTTCACGTTATTGGATTTTACCTCAATTCATTTAAATTAATTTCATTTCATTTGTTTTCATTTTATTTTATATCATTTCAATTCCTTCTGTTTCATTTTATTTAATTTCAATCTACATATTTAGTATAATTTTATTTCAATCCATTTCATTCTATGTATTTCTTTTCAATTTGTTTTTCTTCATTTCATTTTATTTTATTTGATTACATTTCATTCTGTTTTATTTCTATTCATTTTTTTATTTTATTTCTCTTTATTTTCTTTTATTTTGTTTCATTTTATTTCATTACATTTCATTTCACTTAATTTTGTTTCACTTCCTTTTGTTTTATTTTATTTTCAGTTTCATTTAATTTAATTTCAATCAATTTGGCTTTATTTCATATCATTTCATTTTAAAATATTGAATGGCTTGACTTTCAAATTTATCTTAAAAAGCGCCGCAGACAAAAATTTGGAATAAAAAATCTTATATTTTCACTGTTCGATCCCGGGTACAGCCTGTGTCAATTTAACTTTAGCTCATACCGAAATTATCGATTATATGGAGGCGTAGGTTATATTGGTCCAATCTCATTCACCCCTATTATGATACATTTACACTGCACCAAATGCGTCGCTTTTGGCGAAGTTATTTCGAGAATGTTTGTCCGCAGAATGAATTTGGTTACCAAATTAGACGAATTCAATTTAATTTGACGTAATTTGGTGATCAAATTCAATCTGCGTATGAACGGTCTCGAAAAAACTTGGCCAAAAGTGACGCATTTGGTGCAGTGTAAATGTAGCTTTACGGTTGTCAACATTGTCAAAAATAGTGTCGATGCGTCCGAATTGGTATTGCCGTCGTCAAAGTCGATAACTTTTGGCAGCTCTTGATACTATTGTGACGAATCCGATGATTCCTTGATTATTTTCCCTGAGTTCGATCACTGTACGTTAAATAAAACACTCCGATTCTGCTTAATAAGTAGTACGCTTTATTCAGTACTAAAAACCGTAGTACAATATCGCGGGTTAATTCACTGTTCAGTACTTCACTGTACAACACTTCAAAATAAACTGATTCATTTGCGTTGTCTTTGCGCGGTTTATATACCCTAGCAAACAGCAGCTTCACAACCTAGAAATGTCTACACCTTTCTGGTTTATTCGTGCAACAGTGTTCTCGAAGCGTTTATCTATCGTCATCTCCTCTTTGTGCCACATTCGCAAACACGCGAGCTGCCTCTCCCTCTGTCGCTCCCACGTCATGTATCTAAACAGTTGTAGTTGTGGTAGTGACGCTAGTGATGAGCGATTCTTGGGAACATTCGCCACACTATTTTGGTATTGACGACAACAATAGTGATATTCTATTGACCGTTGTCAACATAAAAATTGTCAACACAGTTTTTGGTGACGACAAGCGCGCAATTAAATATTCTGCTGTAAAAATTTGGTAAAATAATTCAGAATTATACCTTTTTACACACTTTATTTGTTTAGTTTTTATTTAATTTAGGAAAATGAAAATAACAAGCAACAACCAATTTGCGCAGCTTGTTTAGAACTAAAACAAAATCCTGCGCTTACAAAAGGCTTTTCCAAAGGAGCAGTTCCCAATAATTTTAAGTCGCAACAGGGCGTAGAAATTTTCTATAGGGGGGGTTTGAACCTTTGGATGCTCCGAAGGTTGTGACTTTTGACAGTTTGGTATTTGTTTACTTTAAGGCCTGTTTACATTGTTCAATTTTGGAATCAATTTTCGTCGCATGTGCCGTTGATTCCAAATTGAGTTGACTACCCGTTTACATTAATCAATTTTTTTGAAAACTATTTGACGGCTGTTTATGTCTGTGGCAGCACGCTTGTATGCAACCCTGTCTTGTACTCGTCACTTTGTTTTCATCTATTGTGAATTTGTATATGTATTTTTGCAAAGCGCGGTAGTCAAGTCAATCGCTAATTACAAGCCTGACGAGACGCAACCGCGGTAAGCTATAAATTTGTATTTCATCAATTTACTTGTCAATTGTAACACTATAATTTATAGAAATAAACATCATCATCATAATTTCATTGTCAACATTATAATCAGCCGCAAGTTCTTATTTGGATGTTAATTTCAAGTCTCGTCTAGCGATCACATCTTTATATCGCGGCGCACAAAATTTTTATTGTATATACGTTTGTGTGTCGTTTTGTGCTACAAGCAATTGGTGTATAACGGAGCGCCATTACATCGTTTATATTGAAAGCTATGAACCGCACACCCGTGAAAAGGAAAAGTCCACGCCTTTTAGAGCAGATGGAAGCCAACATCAATCAACAGTTGGTGCTAACACACGATATGGCTACGGGCGCAAGTAGCATTAGTGAAGCACAGCCAAATATGCCTAGTATGGGTGCCGCCGGTGGTGGTAGTAATGTCGACAGTCAAATAATTGATGTAGCAGCTAGCACTAGTGGTAGTATAAATGACCAGAACGAAACCGTAGCAAATCTTCAAAGGCAATTGTCTGCATTGGAAAACGAATTAAAGAAAGTACAAGGTAAGGTTAGGGAAAATGAGGCGGAAAATTCCCAGGTTAGGGTACAGTTACAAGCTCTCATGATGTCTGTCATACGATGTTTTTAGATAGATTGACTATAAAATACATATCTTAGCACAAAGAAGGCTTCAAACCCCAAAATTTGGGTTTTGTTTCCTAATAAATTAGCTAGAATTATGGAAGATAGCTCAAAATACGGGGTTTGGCCTCAGGATCACGAATCCGGAAGCGCTTTTTTAATATTTTGCTTCTCTGAAGAGAACCCGCCCCAATTTTGGTACCGGACCCGGGTTAATTTTCGGTTTTTTGACCATAACTTTCCACAGACACAAAACAATTAAAAAGCGCTTCCGGATTCGTGAACCTCAGGCCAAAACCCGTATTTTGAGCTATCTTCCATAATTCTAGCTAATTTATTAGGAGTTGACCCCTAAAGGAAACAAATACCAAATTTTGGGGTTTGAAGCTAATTATTAGCAGTTGATTGTTATTTGATTAATAGAAAATAGTGAGCAGACTCGAAAGAGTTATCCTAACTAATAATTTTATATAATTCGCTGTTATTTATGTTAAAAAAAATCAAATTTCTAAGTTTTAGCGAACTCCTTTTTTATGCAACCTACTACTAATTTTTTATACCAAATCGAATGCAACTCGGCGCAAAATGATGCTCTTTTTCCAAAAAAACAACTCTGATGAACAGGTTTTAAACTCATTTTGGAATTTTGACGTCTATGCAGAAGAGTTTACGTTTGCATTGGTACACTATGTATGGTTGGGGTAGTGACGCTAGTGGTGGAATTATGCTAGAGTTGGGAGATGAGCGATTCTTGAGTACATTCGCCACAGTATTGTGACGAATTCGATGATTCCTCGACTATTTTTACTGAGTTCGATCACTGTACGTTAAACAAAACACTCAGATTCTGCTTAATAATGTGGCGAATGTTATCAAGAATCGCTCATCTTCCAGCACTAGTGTATTTCCACCATTAGCGTCACAACCACAACTACAGCTGTTTACATACATGACGTGAGAGCGAGAGAGGGAGAGGTAGCTCACGTGTTTGCGAATGTGGCACAAAGAGGAGATGACGATAGATAAACGCTTCGAGAACACTGTTGCACGAATAAACCAGAAATGTGTAGACAATTCTAGGTTGTGAAGCTGCTGTCTGCTAGGGTATATAAACCGCGCAAAGACAACACAATTCATTCAGTTTATTTTGAAGTGTTGTACAGTGAAGTACTGAACAGTGAATTAACCCGGGGTATTGTACTACGGTTTTTAGTACTGAATAAAGCGTACTACTTATTAAGCAGAATCGGAGTGTTTTATTTAACGTACAGTGGTCGAACTCAGGGAAAATAATCAAGGAATCATCGAATTCGTCACAATTGGTGTCAGAAGCGGTATTGTTAAATAAATACAAGGACATTGAAAAGGATAACAAGGACATTGAAAAGGATAACAAGGACATTGAAAAGGATAAAACGGACATTGAAAAGGATAACAAGGACATTGTAAAATTAACAAGGATATGGCGAAGTTCAATGAATTGAAGATCCAGCAACTCCAAAACGAGTTGGTACGGCGTGGACTAGCAACAACAGGCAATAAGTTAGAGCTACAATCACGTTTACGAGAGGTTATGGAAGCGGCAGCAATTAACCTTGAGGATTATGAGTTCCATATTTCGGAAGAGGTAACGTCTAGAATGGAAGAGAAGAAAGTTGCCCCAAATCCAGTAACAATCGTGGCCACAAGCACGATATTGGCGGTATTGAATCAGATCTGCACCCAACTGGAAGAATACAAAGTTTATATGTCATCTCAGCTGGAAGCACAAGATGCAAAAATTGCACAGCTGCAGGATAAAACGGACGCTGAAGTAAATGCGCTGAGAAGTCGTATCCAGGAGTTGCAGCTAAGTCGTGCAACTGCTTCAAAGGGAATTCCGAACGTAAAGGCCCCATTCTTTGACGGTTCTGTTCCTTTTCAGGTGTTCAAGTTACAATTTGAGAAGACTGCATCGGTGAATAGCTGGAGCGCTGAGGACAAAGTCGCTGCGCTATTCTTAGCATTGAAAATACCGGCAGCGGAAATCCTTCAAATTATTCCAGAAGGTGAAAGGAACAGCTATGAGGCATTGATGGGTGCAGTTGAGAGGCGTTACGGTAGCGAGCATAGTAGGCAGATATTTCAAATGGAGCTACAGAATCGCTTCCAGAAGGCTAATGAGACATTGCAGGAATTTGTATGGGACATTGAGAGGTTAGCTCATTTGGCGAACGCAGACGCACCCGTGGAATACATCGAGAGGGTAAAGATCCAAAGATTCATAAATGGAATAATGGATGTAGAGACGAAGCGAGCCGCATATGCAAACCCCAAAAGGACATTCGCACAGACGGTATCACACGCTTTATTGCAAGAGACAGCCTCGTTTTTATGTAAACCAGATAACAAGGTTCACCATGTGGAAAAGGAGACACCAGACTTGGTCGAAAAAATCAACAAAGTTTTGGAAGCCTTGAATGCAGCACAAAAGAAAAGCGATGGTGCGATTAAATGTTTCAAGTGCGGAAAGTCTGGTCATATTGCACGTTTTTGTGGATCTGGATCCAATTATTCCAGCAATGCAGGTGAGCGTAAGGGTAACGCTGAAGGAGATGATCAAGATGAATGCCCCATAGTTTCTGTCTCGCAGTTCGGAGGGAAAGCAAGTAATGTAACTGTTAGAGGTTTCTTGGACGGAAAAGAGCGGTTACTCACTGTGGATACTGGCGCATCTCATTCCATCATTAGAAGTGACTTGGTCCATAAGACAGCAAGGCCATTGCAGGATGCAAAGTTGCGGACCGTAACTGGTGAAAGTAAGCTGGTTCATGGAGAAGTGCGGTGCAAAGTTGTGATTGAGAATGTGACTACATACCACAACTTCTTAGTGGCAGATATTGTGGACGAAGTCATCATTGGCGTCGACTTCTTGGCTGTGAGAGACATTCACATGAACCTGAGAAATAGAGTTATGACATACAATGGCCAAGAAGTACCTCTGATCTTTGGACACAACATTGGGTATTGCACCAAAGGAGTTTCATTAGAGGTGAAACACAGGGACACTATAAAGGCAAAGGTACCTCCAATCAATGGATTTGATAGACAAACGCCTGCTTGAGGAAATTCGGAGAAGTCAACAGGAAGATTCAGATCTGGCATGTGTGATCCGAGGGGTTGACCGAAACAAACGACCAGCAAGAAAAGAAATGTTAGCGGCGAGTCCAGTTGCCAAGTCATTGTGGGCACAATGGAACAGTTTACGAATGGTATCCGGTTGTTTGCATCGAATATGGGAGAGTGAAGATGGTCAATGCGCTCGGAAGCTTATAGTTGTTCCAAGGAAGCGGGTGTCTGATGTTCTTAGCGAAATGCATAACGATCCAAGTGGAGGTCATCTAGGAGTCAAGAAGACCTTGGAGAGGATTAAGCAGACATTTTATTGGGTTGGTTACGGTCAGTCGGTAAAGGAGTGGATTGCCAAATGCGATGAGTGCATCAGAGCAAAGGTGCTGCGGTCCACGAGTCATGGTCGAAGGAGGCAGTGCAACTCACATGCACCGGTTGAGAGGATTACCTTGGATGAAGCTGGTCCATTCCCCAGACCTATAAGCAGAAACATGAAAACCAGGTACGACAAAGCAATGGAAACGGAAGGGTTCCTGGAAGGAGATTTAGTATTCCTATACGGGCCACAACGGAAGAAAAGTGTGTCTCCCAAAGTTCAGTGCAACTGGGAAGGACCATACAGAGTTGTGAAACGGATCAACGACGTTGTTTACCGTATACAGGCTGTTGGAATGCTACGGAACAAAATGAAATTGGTTCCCCTGGAGAGACTAGCAACGTTCGGATCGGGAAATGTGTCTGATCGGGACGATCAGACTTAGGTGGAGGGCTGTGTGGCGAATGTTATCAAGAATCGCTCATCTTCCAGCACTAGTGTCTTTCCACCATTAGCGTCACAACCACAACTACAGCTGTTTACATACATGACGTGAGAGCGAGAGAGGGAGAGGTAGCTCACGTGTTTGCGAATGTGGCACAAAGAGGAGATGACGATAGATAAACGCTTCGAGAACACTGTTGCACGAATAAACCAGAAATGTGTAGACAATTCTAGGTTATGAAGCTGCTGTCTGCTAGGGTATATAAACCGCGCAAAGACACCACAATTCATTCAGTTTATTTTGAAGTGTTGTACAGTGAAGTACTGAACAGCGAATTAACCCGCGATATTGTAGTACGGTTTTTAGTATATGAATAAAGCGTACTACTTATTAAGCAGAATCGGAGTGTTTTATTTAACGTACAGTGGTCGAACTCAGGGAAAATAATCAAGGAATCATCGAATTCGTCACAATAATGTGGCGAATGTTCTCAAGAATCGCTCATCCCCCAACTCTAGCGTATTTCCACCACTAGCGTCACTACAACAACTACAACTGTTTAGGTACATGACGCGAGAGCGTGAGAGTGCGAATGTGACACAAAGAGGAGATGACGATAGATAAACGTTCGAGAACATTGTTGCACGAATAACCGAGAAATGTGTAGACAAAGTTTATATGTCATCTCAGCTGGAAGCACAAGATGCAAAAATTGCACAGCTGCAGGATAAAATGGACGCTGAAGTAAATGCGCTGAGAAGTCGTATCCAGGAGTTGCAGATAAGTCCTGCAACTGCTTCAAAGGGAATTCCGAAGGTAAAGGCCCCATCCTTTGACGGTTCTGTTCCTTTTCAGGTGTTCAAGCTACAATTTGAGAAGACTACATCGGTGAATAGCTGGAGCGCTGAGGACAAAGTCGCTGCGCTATTCTTAGCATTGAAATGACCGGCAGTGGAAATCCTTCAAATTATTCCAGAAGGTGAAAGAAACAGCTATGAGGCATTGATGGGCGCAGTTGAGAGGCGTTACGGTAGCGAGCATAGGAGGCAGATATTTCAAATGGAGCTACAGAATCGCTTCCAGAAGGCTAATGAAACATTGCAGGAATTTGCATGGGAATTTGAGAGGTTAGCTCATTTGGCGAACGCAGACGCACCCGTGGAATACATCGAGAGGGTAAAGATCCAAAGATTCATAAATGGAATAATGGATGTAGAGACGAAGCGAATATGCGGCTCGCAAACCCCAAAAGGACATTCGCAGAGACGGCATCACACGCTTTATTGCAAGAGACAGCCTCGCTTTTATGTAAACCAGATAACAAGGTTCACCATGTGGAAAAGGAGACACCAGACTTGGTCGAAAAAATCAACAAAGTTCTGGAAGCCTTGAATGCAGCACAAAAGAAAAGCGATGGTGCGATTAAATGTTTCAAGTGCGGAAAGTCTGGACATATTGCACGTTCTTGTGGATCTGGATCCATTTATTCCAGCAGGATAGAGATGCTAATAAAACTGGCTGCAGTAGAGGAGGCGGTGTACTGATAGCAGCTCGTTGCAATTTAAATGCTACCCTCTATGAATTGCATAATAATGACTCTATCCTCGATCAACTTTGTGTCCGGCTGAGTGGTTCTGTGGGTTACCTCTATATATGCGTTTCTTATATTCCGCCTCTTAGTGAAGCATGTGTCTATGAATCGCATGTTGATAATGTTCTCGCTCTTCATCGTGAAATTGGCAAGGATCAACTATGTGTTCTTGGTGACTTTAACTTGTCCAATGTAAACTGGACTTACATCGATAATGATGCTTATTTGACTGCCTCAAATATCACTAATTATATTGAATCGTATGTTATAGATAACTTTTTGAATGTGGGCTTATCGCAAGTTAATGGCCTACATAACAGGTTGCACCGCTTTGTTGATTTAATTTTTATTAGTAGTGATTTGAACTTTTTGCTTTCGCAAGCTGCAACTTCTATATCGCCGCCTAATTTGCATCACACTCCAATTTTACTGGAAGTGGAATTCCTAGAATTCTTTGATACCTCCTTTTCTACTTCTAAGCCATCATTAAATTTTGATCGGTGCGATTTTAATGCTTTAGATGTAGGGTTAAGTGAGATCGACTGGGGTTCTCTTTTTATAAATAATGAAGTTGCATCTTGTTTTGACATATTTAAAAATTCTTTATCTGATATTTGTAATAAACTTGTTCCTACTTTTAAGAAAAAAGCCTATAAGCTTCCTTGGTATACATCTGAGCTTAAACATCTAAAAAATTTGAGAAATAAGTTTTTTAAAAAGTTTAAAATTTCTAACAGATTTGATTTTTACGAGTTATTTATATCCTACAGGACAAAATTCAATGAGTTGAATAAGAGTCTATATGAAAAATATATTAATACTTTCGAGAGAACTATAAAATCGAATCCTAAAAAATTCTGGACCTATATAAAGTCAAAGAAGAATGTATCGAGTATTCCAAAAACAGTTTTTTATAATGATATGTCCGTATCTTCTATTGGTGAGGCTGCTGATTTATTTGCGGACTTTTTTTCATCCAATTTTGAGTTGGATGAGGATTTGTCTGCCAACGACTTTGCTGCTTTACGTCTTAGTCTCAACGATAATGCAAGCTCTTCTTTTTCTGTGGGATCTTTGGTACTTTCTGAAAATGATGTTATAGAGGGGTTGATAAAAGTCAAGGATTCTTCTCGGACTGATGTTGATGGCCTATGCATGAGACTTTTAAAGAATTGCCCGTCACTGGTAAAACCTCTCACGTTTATCTTTAACATGTCCTTGTCTTCAGGACTTTTTATTGATGACTGGAAAATTACATCTATCACTCCTGTTTTTAAAAATGGCAACAAATGTGATGTATCTAACTACAGACCAATTGCTAAGTTATCATCGATTGCTAAGCTGTTTGAATGTATTGTACAGGAGAAACTTTACTTTAATGTAAAGCATCTTATATGCCCAAATCAGCATGGTTTTGTGCCTGCAAGATCAACGGTTTCTAATCTTTCTGTGTTTACTGAGGACTGCTATTCATGCTTTCGTAATGGCCTACAAATGGACACGATTTATACAGACTTTTCGAAGGCGTTTGACAAAATTTCTCACAAAATTCTTACTTTCAAACTTTCTTGCATGGGATTCCATTCTAGTTTTCTTCAGTGGATCAAATCGTACTTGTTTAACAGAAGCTGCATGGTTGCTATAGATGGCGAGTTTTCGAAGCCATTCATTTCCAGCTCTGGTGTTCCACAAGGTAGCATTTTAGGTCCCTTATTATTTGTGCTGTTTGTAAATGACATTTCATCGTGTTTCAAATCGGCAAATTTTCTTTTATACGCAGATGATCTTAAGATATACTCGGTTATAAAGGGATCGTATGACTCTTCGGTGTTGCAAGGTGAACTTAATAATTTTTATAATTACTGCGTTACTAATAGGCTTTATCTTAATATTGATAAGTGCCATAAAGTGACTTATTCTAAGATGGTCAAGCCTTTGGAGACTCGTTACTTCTTTGAAAACTCGTGCATTTCTGAAGTTAACGAAATCAAAGATTTAGGCGTGTTTTTTGACTGTAGATTTAGCTTTGCTACGCATTTAAATTATATTATTACTAGTTCCCTTGGTACACTCGCTTTCGTTAAACGTCACTCTTCTCACTTCTCAGACCCATACACTTATAAAGTTCTTTATTCTGCTTTTGTACGATCCAAGCTTGAATACGCAGCTTATATATGGAGACCACACCATGCAGTCCATATAAATCGTTTAGAAAGAGTCCAAAAGTACTTTATTCGTTTTGCTCTGCGTTCCTTAAACTTTTCTGAACCGATTCCATCTTATATAGCTCGATGTCGTTTAATTTGTTTGCCATTATTATCAGATAGGAGGACGCTCTTATCAATTTCGTTTATCTTTGATCTCATCTCTGGAAAGATAGATTGCCCATCTCTTCTTCAACGAATAAATTTTAATGTGCCTTGTAGAAATTTAAGAAATTTTGAAGTCTTTCGTGTGGGAGTTCATAGAACAGTCTATGGTGCTAATGCCCCATTGAGTAGAACTCTTTCAGAATACAACTTTTTCTCAAATTTTCTAGAGTTAGATTTATCTTATAGTAAATCACTCATGCAACTTAGATTAAAATCTTACTTCTTAAGTTATAATTAATTTAATTATTTTTAAGTGTCTGTTGTATTTAGACATAAGCAAATAAATAAATAAATAAATAAATAAATGCAGGTGAGCGTAAGGGTAACGCTGGAGGAGATGAGCAAGATGAATGCCCCATAGTTGCTGTGTCGGAGGTCGGAGGGAAAGCAAGTACTGTTACTGCTAGAGGTTTCTTGGACGGAAAAGAGCGGTTATTCACTGTGGATACTGGCGCATCTCATTCCATCATTAGAAGTGACTTGGTCCAAAAGAGAGTAAGGCCATTGCAGGATGCAAAGTTGCGGACCGAACTGGTGAAAGTAAGTTGCGATTGGGAATGCGACTACATACCACAACTTCTTAGTGGCAGATATTGTGGACGAAGTCATCACTGGTGTCGACTTCTTGGCTGTGAGAGACATTCACATGAACCTGAGAAATAGAGTTATGACATACAATGGCCAAGAAGTACCTCTGATCTTTGGACACAACATTGGGTATTACACCAAAGGAGTTTCATTAGAGATGAAGCACAAGGACACTAGAAATGCAAAGGTACTTTCTCGACCAATGGCTTCGATAGACAAATGCCTGCTTGAGAATATTCGGAGAAGTCAACAGAAAGATTCAGATCTGGCATGTGTGATCCGAGGGCTTGAGCTAAACGAGCGACCAGCAAGAAAAGAAATGTCAGTGGAGAGTCCAGTTGCCAAGTCATATTGGGCACAATGGAAAAGTTTACAATTGGTTTCCGGTTGTTTGCATCGAATATGGGAGAGTGAGCATGGTCAATGCGCTCGGAAGCTTATAGTTGTTCCAAGGAAGCGGGTGTCTGATGTTCTCAGGGAAATGCATAACGATGCAAGTGGAGGTCATCTAGGAGTCAAGAAGACCTTGGAGAGGATTAAGCAGACATTTTATTGGGTTGGTTACGGTCAGTCGGTAAAAGAGTGGTTTGCCAAATGCGATGAGTGCATCAAAGCAAAGGTGCTGAGGTCCACGAGTCATGGTCGAAGGAGGCAGTGCAACTCAGATGCACCGGTTGAGAGGATTACCTTGGATGAAGCTGGACCATTCCCCAGAACTATAAGCCAAAACATGAAAACCAGGTACGACAAAGCAATGGAAACGGAAGGGTTCCTGGAAGGAGATTTAGTATTCCTATACGGGCCACAACGGAGGAAAGGTGTGTCTCCCAAAGTTCAGTGCAACTGGGAAGGAACATACAGAGTTGTGAAACGGATCAACGACGTTGTTTACCGCATACAGGCTGTTGGAATGCCACGGAACAAAATGAAGGTGGTTCACCTGGAGAGGCTAGCAACGTTTGGATCGGGAAATGTGTCTGATCGGGACGATCAGACTTAAGTGGAGGGCAGTGTGCCGAATGTTCTCAAGAATCGCTCATCTCCCAACTCTAGCGTATTTCCACCACTAGCGTCACTACGACAACTACAACTGTTTAGGTACATGACGCGAGAGCGTGAGAGTGCGAATGTGACACAAAGAGGAGATGACGATAGATAAGCGTTCGAGAACATTGTTGCACGAATAACCGAGAAATGTGCAGTTTATTTTCAAGTGTTGTACAGTGAAGTACTGAACCATTGTGTATCAATACCAAGTATAACTCTTCTGCATAGACGTCAAAATTCCAAAATGAGTTTAACACCTGTTTGAGATTGTGGTTAATAACAAGTGTGATATCATAGACATAGTCGAGAAAACTTCAAAGTGAGTTTAGTCACCTGTTTTTATTTTCCTTTTTTGTCTCACTTCTTTCCATCTTCCCATCTCTTTCTACCATTAGGTAAAAGATAGGAGACCGCCATGTTGATGTGTGCAGGATGTTAAACAACGCCATTGCTTTTCTGTTATTCGGTGCTGGCGACATTTTAATATGTGCAGGATGTAAACAAACCGACATTTTAATGTGTGTTGTCAAAAGAAGAGTTCACACTTGGTATTGATACACAATCTACTGAACAGTGAGTTAACCCGCGATATTGTACTACGGTTTTTAGTAGTAAATAAAGCGTACTATTTATTAAGCAGAATCTAAGTGTTTTATTTATCGTACAGTGATCGAACCCAATAAATAATCAAGGAATCATCAAATTCGTTACAATAAGTAGTACGCTTTATTCACTATTAAAAACCGTAGTACAATATCGCGGGTTAATTCACTGTTCAGTACTTCACTGTACAACACTTGAAAATAAACTGATTGAAGTGCGTTGTCTTTGCGCGGTTTATATACCCTAGCAGACAGCGGCTTCATAACCTAGAAATGTCTACACATTTCTGGGTTATTCGCGCAACAGTGTTCTCGAAACGTTTATCTATCGTTGCTCTCGCGTCATGTACCTAACCAGCTGTAGTTGTGGTAGTTACGCTAGTGGTGGAAATACGCTGGAGTTGGGAGATAAGCGATTCTTGAGAACATTCGCCACACTACCCTCCACCTAAGTCTGATCGTCCCGATTAGACACATTTCCCGATCCAAACGTTGCCAGCCTCTCCAGGTGAACCACCTTCATTTTGTTTCGTGGTCTTCCAACAGTTTGTATGCGGTAGACAACTTCATTTATCTGCTTTATTACTTTATATGGGCCTTCCCAGTTACATTGCAGTTTTGCGGACAAACCTTCCTTTCGTTGTGGGTTGTATAACAGTACTAAATCTCTTTCTTTAAAACCTTATCACTCATGATCTTCGTCCGTTGTCTTACAAGGTCGTGTATTTCTCTCATTTCTTTTTCCAAGACGCTAGTGGATTTCCTGTCATTTATTCCTTCATCAGCATTTATCCCAAACTTCATGTCAGCTGGCAACCGAAGATCATTCCCAAAAATTACTTTTGCCGAGCGTTATGCCATCAGGAACAAGGAGAAGTGCGTGTCCCAATCTTTCTGGAACTTATCCACTACTTTCCTCATGTGCTCTTCAAAGGTTCGATTGAAACGTTCCACCATGCCATCTGACTGAGGATGCAGTGCAGTTGTACGTGTTTTCCGAATACCCAATGTCTTGCACATTTCTTGGAATACAACCGAAATTCCTGCCTTGGTCAGAATGTAACTCCATGGGTACACCAAATCTCGCTACCCAATTGTTAATGAACACCTCTGCAATGGTTTCTGCCTCTTGATTTGGAATCGGGTAAACTTCTGGCCATTTGCTGAAATAGTCCATAACAACTAGTACGTATTTGTTTCCGAGTTTGCTAGTAGGAAATGGACCAGCTACATCCATGGCAATCCTCTCAAACGGTGCACCTGTGTTGTACTGCTTCATCTGCCCATGGCTTCTCGACTTCGGACCCTTTGCTTTGATGCACACCTCACAGTTGGCGATCCACTCCGCGATCGACTGCCGGCAACCAACCCAATAGAATCTCTGCTTGACTTTCTCCAGTGTTTTTGTGACTCCTAGATGACCTCCACTTGGATCATTATGTATTTCATACAAAACATCAGAGATTTTCTTCCTTGGGACAACTACCGGTTTCCGAGCGCGTTGACCATCTTCACTTTCCCATACTCTATGTAAGCAACCGGATACCAATTTCAAACTGTTCCACTGTGGCTAATATGACTTGGCAACAGGACTCTCTGCTGACATCTCCTCTCTTGTTGGTCGTTCATTTTGCTCGATCCCCTGCATCATACGTACCAGATCTGGATCCTCTAGCTGATACTTTCTTAGTTGATCCATGTTCCATTCGTCCGTAGATGTTATAGTCATCATCCGTACATCTATAACATCTTCCTTGGCCTCAGCTTTCGAACAATGCTTGCATTCCAGGTTACATGGTCGCCGGGATATTGCATCAGCATTACCGTGGTTGCTGCCTTTGCGATGCTCTATGGAAAAGTCATAACTTTGTAGTCGCTCTATCCACCGTGCCAATTGACCTTCCGGATTACCAATGCTAGTAGTTCTCTTCGTGTTACACAATAGTTCCTTTCGGGCTTTCCAATTGTGCGGCTATAGTATGCCACTACCTTCTCCTGCCCATCGACAATCTGTGACAAAACTCCTCCAATCGCATAACCGCTCGCGTCTGTATCCAAAATAAATGTTGCGCCTGGAATTGGATACGCTAACATTGGGGCAGTGCACAGCCGTTCCTTCAAGGTTTGGAAAGCCACTTCATGTTCATTCTTCCAATCAAATGACATATTCTTCCTGGTCAACTCATGAAGGCTACTGGCTACGCTGGCGAAATTTGGTACAAATCGGCGATAATACGTACACAGTCCAAGGAAACTTCGTAACTCATGTAAATTGTTCGATCTTGGCCAATCCTTCACAGCTTCAATCTTTTCTTTAGCAGTGCAGATGACCTCCGTAGTTACCTTGTGACCTAAATAACTTACTTCCTTCCTGAACAATGCACACTTTTTGGGACTCAATTTCAGACCGGCACCAGCTATCCTTTGGAAAACTTCCTCCAGGTTTTTAAGGTATTCCTCAAAGCTTTTTCCAAGCACGATGATGTCGTCCAAGTACACCAAACATGGTTTCCAATGCAGTCCTTTCAATACTTGGTCCATGAGTCTCTCAAAAGTAGCTGGAGCGTTACATAGTCCAAAGGGCATTACCGTAAATTGCCACAGCTCCTCTCCAACGCTGAAGGTTGTCTTTTCCTTATCCTCATCTTTAACCTCCACTTGCCAATAGCCGCTTTTCAAGTCCAGTGTAGAAACCCATTTCGTACCAGATAGTGAGTCCAGAGTATCGTCAATTCTCGGTAATGGATAGCTGTCCTTTTTCGTTACGTAGTTCAGCTTGCGGTAGTCCACGCTGAACCGCATTTTTCCATCCTTTTTCTTCACTATCACTACCGGTGAGCTCCATGGACTAGCTGATGGTTCGATCACACCGCTCTCACTCATTTCCTGTATAATTTCTCTGACCACTTGGCGTTTGGCCAAGGGAACACTTCGAGAAGCTTGGCGGATTGGCCTCGCATCACCGGTATCAATTAAATCCTTCACAACATTGGTTCTACCTGGCTTGGAACCATCCTTGTCAAATATGCTAGAGTACTTTCGTAGAAGTTGTTTTCCCTTATTCTGGTGGTCTTCTCCGAGCTCTTGCGTCCACGCCGTGATATCATCTGAAAGATTAATGTTGCTGGTAGAAAGATTTTCACAATTTATAACCACCTCCACCTCCTGACATTGTCCCAATATAGCTCCTTTGGAAAGCTTAATCGGCGATCTGAACTCATTTAGTACTCTTACCGGTAAAGGTCCATCTAGTTTTGTCATAGCCAGTGCTTTTCCTACTAGTATATCCGTGTTTGATTTGTTTGCTGCCTCTACCACCCCGTAATCTCCATCAATCCTTGCCCAAACGATCGCCGCCGCCTTCGCCGGACCCGCTTACTGATGTACTTGTTCTCGTAACCAAAATCTAGTGGCACATCCATGTTCTTATAGCTCATAGTCCTGTTTTGCATGTCGATCTTGATGCCTTGGTTGCTTAAGAAATCCACACCAACTATGATTTCATCAACAATATCTGCCACTATAAAATTGTGCAGTACGGTGACATTCCCAATTGCGATTTCACATGTTACTTCTCCTTGGACTTGGGTGTCCTCACCAGTCGCCGTTCGCAACTTTGCTCCATGTAATGGCCTCACTACTTTGTTGACTACATCAGATCGAATGATGGAATGAGATGCGCCCGTATCAACAGTCAGTAAACGCTCCTTTCCGTCCACGAGTCCTCCAACAGTAACATTACTCGACTTCCTTCCGATCTGTGAGACAGAGATTATGGGGCATCCAATTGCGGGAGCCAGCCATCGGCCTTTGCGGCTGACTCTCTTTAGTTTAAGAGTTGGTTGGATTGGGAGACTTGCTCATCTCCTTCAGCCTTGCGCTTACGTCCGCCTGCATTATTGAAATTGTTGGAGCCAGGTCCAGAATAACGTGCAATGTGACCAGATTTTCCACACTTAAAGCACTTAATGGAGCCATCGCTTTTCTTCTGTGCCCCATTCAATGCTTCCAAAAATTTGTCGATTTTGTTGACCAAGTCTGGCGTCTCTACTTCCACACGGTGAGCTTTGTACAATGGTTTGCTCAAAAGAGATGCGGTTTCTTGAGTTAGAGCATGTGATACTGTCTTCGCAAATGATCTCTTGGGATTTGCATATGTGGCCCGCTTCGTCTCCACGTCACGTATTCCATTTATGAAACTTTGGATTTTCACCCTCTCGATGTGTTCCACTGGTTCGTCTGCGTTTGCTAGATGAGCCAACCTCTCGAAGTCCGATGCAAACTCCTGTAATGTTTCGTTAGCCCTCTGAGAGCGATTCTGTAGCTCTATTTGATGTATCTGCCTCCTATGCTCGCTGCCGTAACGTCTTTCAACGGCTCACATCAACGCTTCATAGTTGTTTCTTTCAGCGTCCGGAATAGTCTGTAAGATTTCGGCTGCAGGTCCTTTCAATGCCACAAATAAAGCAGCGACTTTGCCCTCAACGCCCCAGTTATTCACAGCTGCTGTCTTCTCAAATTGTAGCTTAAATACCTGGAAAGGGACAGAACCGTCAAAGGATGCGGTTTTTACCTTGGGTGCGCTTGTTGAAACCACTGTGCGATTCAGCTGGAACTCCTTGATGCGATTTCTTAACGCATCCACCTCGGCCTCGACTTTCTCCTCAAGTTGCATTATTTTCTTGTCCTGTATTTTTAGCTGTGATGACATACGCTCTTCCTGCTTCTCCAGCTGCAATGCTATTTTTGAAGATAACCGGGCCTCCTGGTCCTCAAGTTGAGCTGAGATCTGAGAAGTCATGCGTGACTATTGTTGCTCCAACTGAGATGCCATGCGTCTTTCTTGTTGTTCCAACTGAGATGCCATACGTGTTTCTTGTTGTTCCAACTGAGATGCCATGCGTGTTTCTTGTTGTTCCAACTTTGATGTCATGTTCGTCGACATCTGAGCCAATGCAGCCAATAACGAGTTTGTGTCCACATTTTCCACTGAATTCAGAGTATCCTTCTGCTCTTCAATTTTGGTCGCTCCCTCTTCCGAATGCTGAAAAACATGATCGTCAACGTTGATTCCTTCCGTTTCCATAGCCTCTCGCAAACGTGATTGAAACTCTGCTTTATTGCCGGCTGTTGTCAGTCCACGCCGTTTCAACTCATTTTTGAGTTGCTGGATCTTCAATTCACTCAACTTCGCAATGTCCTTGCAATGTCTTTGCTATCCTTACAATGTCCTTGTTATCCTTGCAATGTCCTTGCTATCCTTGCAATGTCCTTGTTATCCGTACAATGTCCTTGTTATCCTTACAATGTCCTTGTTTATTTAACAATACCGCTTCTGACACCAATTGTGACGAATTTGATGATTCCTCGACTATTTTCCCTGAGTTCCATCACTGTACGTTAAATAAAACACTCAGATTCTGCTTAATAAGTACTACGCTTTATTCGCTACTAAAAACCGTAGTACAATATCGCGGGTTAATTCACTGTTCAGTACTTCACTGTACAACACTTGAAAATAAAGTGATTGAAGTGCGTTGTCTCTGCGCGGTTTATATACCCTAGCAGACAGCGACTTCATAACCTAGAAATGTCTATACATTTCTGGGTTATTCGTGCAACAGTGTTCTCGAAACGTTTATCTATCGTCATCTCCTCTTTCTGTCACATTCGCACTCTCTCGCTCTCGCGTCATGTACCTAAACAGCTGTAGTTGTGGTAGTGACGCTAGTGGTGGAAATACGCTAGAGTTGGGAGATGAGCGATTCTTGAGAACATTCGCCACAGTATTATATGGGTATCAAATGAAAAGTGTTGTTGAGGGCTTTAAGAAGGAGTGGTCTTTAGTTCCGTGGCCGAAGTTTTGGTCAATATCTCGAAAACGAGTTCACATTTGAGCACGAAAGTTGTTCGCTGCTACAACTCTCATCAAGACCTTTCATTCCATACCCATATCGGACAGAGATATACCGGGTAAGCCCGGATCACGTTTTGAGCCATAACTCCGAGACCCGAGGTCTTTTAGAATTATTCTTCCACAGAAAAATTCCAAAAATGTTACTTTTACAGAACGGAGATTTGTTTAGCCGTTTGGTCAGCCATCGAGTTGATACGAAAGACATTTCAAGACAGAATTAAGATTAATACACCAACTAATAAGTCCACATTTTAATCGACATCTCCCGAAAAGCTTCAGACGTGAACTTTTATTTGATACCCACATCGAAAAGTAACTTCTAGGGTCACCACTCGGCGACATATTGGCCGATATCTTAGGATTCCGCAAAATTTTCCTAATTTGGTCTCTCATAAAAGCTATCAACTGACCAAAAAAAACACGGTAGGAAAAGGGTTAGTGTAATCGGTCAATCTGTTCACGCGTGATATCCGAACCAAGGGAAATAGGGTTTCATATTTATATACAGATATAGGCAAGTACCTCTAGTACTCAGATAAACTTGAAAACCGCTCCTTCTGGAAGCTCTCACCAACACTTTTCATTTGATAGCCATAACCTAAAGACATTCTGGGCCACCCTGATCCAAATTTTGGTCAAAATCTCCATCCGTTCAGGCCACATCCCGTAAACAACGGAAATAGGCATTACTTTTTATATATGTAGAAGTAAAAAAAATAGAAATGTATAAAAACACTGGCGCACGCTAAAGATGGTTCGCATTAATTTCTAACAATCTTATTACCGATATGAGCTATTCTAAAAAATAAAACATCTTTTCACGATATAGCAAGCGCCAAATGTTTTTATACATTTCAAACTCCAAGTACTATTTAATAGATAATACTACGTACACACTAGCGTGTTTTCGAGCTCATTCTGGTTTTCGAGGCAAAACATGCTGAAAACCGATGTTTTCGCCATACAAAATTTTCAACCGAAAACCTGCGAAAACATCATGTTTTATCCCAAAACATCAACGAAAACCTTTCACAATCAGTGTCAGCTCTAAATTTTATCGGTAATAATCGAAAAACATACTGTCACATATCTGATATGTCAAATGTTTTCATTTTGAATTTCGTCGCCCGAATTTATAAAAAATCAAAATCAAAATGTATAGCACAAACAAAGTAAATTTGAAATAAGTACGCTGACAGTAAAACTTAAAATAAGTACATAAAATATAAACTGCCTCCTTATCGTCAGGATCTGCATCAGTTTTTTCGCTTTGTCAGTCATCTAAAATTTAATGAAATATAATATAAAAACAAACATTTTAAACAATAACTCACATTTGTACGTTCACAAAATTTTAATTATTTTTTCTCACTAATCACAATTTCTAGAACAGCTGATTACTGTCAAATGAAAACAAGAATAGCAGGTATGAACGCACCTGTTTTATGTGAGATGTTTTACACGAAAACAAGGTGTTTTCGCTTCAGTGTGAACATGATCTAAGCTTTACGTGGTGAAGAATCTATGTAGGCAGAGGGGAAATTATTTTCCAGTTTTTAGTTCATTTTAAAAACATTTTAAATTAAAAATATTTCTTTATTTTTGACGGAAGGTTTTAAAAACGGGGCAAGTTCCTGTAAAGACAATAATGGCGACCTGGTAACCGACGTACAGAGTGTACTTGAATTATGGAGGGAGCACTTCTCCTCACTACTAAATTGCGACGGAGACGTCGAACCCGATACCCCAATCCCTGGCGATGGAAAAGTCGTCCCACCAACTGACTATAATGAAGTAAGGATAGCTATATCCAGGCTCAAGAACAACAAATCGCCTGGAAAAGACGGACTACCCGCCGAGCTGTTCTAACACGGAGGAGAAAAGCTGCTAAAAAGCATGCATTAGCTCTTATGCAGAACATGGTCAGATGAGTGCATGCCTCCGGATTGGAATTTAAGTGTGCTCTACCCAATCCACAAGAAATGCGATCTCGCTAACCGCTCCAACTACCGCGGAATCAGTCTTCTTAATATCGTATATAAGGTTATTTCTAGCGTATTGTGTGAAAGACTGAAGCCCATCGTAGACAAACTGATTGGACCTTATCAGTGTGGCTTTAGACCAGTAAGTCTACCATCGACCAGATTTTCACAATACGCCAAATCCAGGAGAATACCCATGATAAAAGAATCGTAACACACCATCTCTTTGTCGATTTTAAAGCCGCTTTGACAGCGCAAAAGGAGTTGCCTGTATGCCGCTATGTCTGAATTTGACTTCCCTGCAGAGTTAATACGGCTTTGCCAAATGACGTTCAGCAATACCAACAGCTCCGTCAGAATCGGAGAGAACCTCTCTGAGCCTTTTGAAACCAAACGAGGCTTGAGACAGGGCGACTCCCTTTCGTGCGATTTCTTCAACCTGATGCTGGAGAAGATATTTCGAGCAGCAGAGCTAAACCGCAATGGTACAATCTTTTACAAGAGCGTGCAATTGTTGGCGTATGCCGATGATATTGATATCATTGGCCTTAACAACCGCGCCGTAAGCGCTGCCTTCTCTGGACTGGATAAGGAAGCGAAAAAAGTGGGTCTTGCGGTCAACGAGGACAAGACGAAGTATCTGTTGTCATCAAAGAAAGAATCGGCGCACCTGCTCTTCGGCAGCCAAGTCACCGTTGATAGCTTCAAATTTGAAACGGTGAGGGACTTCGTCCACTTGGGAACCAGCATTAACACCGAAAACAATATCAGTCTAGAAATCCTACGGAGAAACACTCTTGCCAACAAGTGTTACTTTGGACTAAGTAAGCAATTGAGAAGTAAAGTCCTCTCTCGACAAACAAAGATAACGCTCTATAAGTCTCTCATCAAACCAGTCCTGATGTACGGCTCGGAATCATGGACAGTGTCAAGAGAAGATGAGATGGCCCTTAGAATATTTGAGAGAAAAGTTCTCCGGAAGATTTATGGTCCTTCCCGTGATGCCAACGGCATTAACGATGAGTTGTACGAGCTTTACGCAGACCTGACCATAGTTCAGCGGATTAAAGCTCAAAGGCTCCGGTGGTTGGGTCATGTTATTCGAATGGACAAAGAAGCTCCAGCACAGAAGGTTTTCCTATCGACACCCGAAATCGGCAGAAGAGGAAGGGGGAGGCCTCGACTGAGATGGAAACAACAAGTTGAGGATGACTTGAACTCCCTTAGGGTTTCCATTTGGCGCCCGCTATCGCCAAAAAGGAATGACTTTGATACGAAATGGCTAAAATTGCCTAGGCGGTTAAGCGCGAGTATATGACGCAATCCAAGATTAGATTTTCAGCTTATTGCGTCCAATCGGACAATGCTACGAGCTGTTGGCACCTGTAACCATAGAAAAGTGTAACAACTGCAGCATTGCTTGCCTGACGATGAGATGGATTGGTTGACGGCGGACCCATGGCGGTGACTAACGTTAATAATGTAGCAAAAGATCCAACGAGATACCTAGGTAATAGCTAATATGCTTTTTATTATGCAACAAAATTAGATAAAGGACTCTGATGTGTTGGACATTGTGCTCAAGTAGTCGTTGCATCAGCCACAACATGCCTTGACACTCTAAGATTTGGATGCTGTATGGCATGCATAGGTTGGCAAGCATGAATCGATGGTCTTTTAGCAATGGAATGCATGGTCTTTTAGCAAAACAAGCTTGGGATTTCACACCTGAACAATAAGATCATCTGTTTGAATCATTTCATGTAGATACATAGGCGCATATTCATATTCGAAATAAAGTAGGCACCAAACTTAACGTCAGCTTTTTGACACCATTTCTAACGGCCTATCTGTCAAAAATGCTGACGCTATTTTTAGTGCCTACTTTATTTTGACTATGAATATGCCCCAAACTTTTTAATAATTTAATAATCACCAAATTTAAATTTTGTTGTTTGTCTACAGGCTAGCATGGCAACTGCTAAAAAGCGTCATCATTAAGTTCCTTTTGAACTGATACGCCGCCTTGCCGAGGACGACAAGAATGGTGTGATGGTGCAAAAGGTTTTAAAGTTCTGTACTGCCAGATATATTAAATCAAGCTTTAGCAGCCCACGTCAAGGTTATAGTTGCTCGCAGGAGCGTCATGCACAAAAGATTGTTTGGTTGAGAAAATGCGTGCAGGAGTTGAAATCTGTCGGAAACTGGGTGTGTATGATTCATCACCAAGTCATGCACCGCGCACACAACAGCCCCTCAATCCTCAACAAGTGATCGAACGTTTACACTCTAGTCATACTTGTGACGAACAGTTTAACTACGTAAATATATGGATAAAATTCAGAGGATGATAGCAGAAATCCCGTATGTTGACCCGACCCCAGAGCGATTGGATTTTCTAAAGTTTTTGCTAAAAGATGTACAGTTTCGCTGTTATTAGCCGCATTCTTCTGGTAGTGAACCGGAGATAGATAAAAAATTGTACATGTAAATACAACAAAAACAACTTAAGCCAGATAAATCCACAAAGAAGTCTGGTTCACGCTTTATTGAATTGGTTTTTGGCGTAGCTGCGTTTAATTAGCCAAATTTTTCTGTAATAGGAAACTTCGTAACTCACGTAAATTGTTCGGTCTTGGCCAATCCTTTACTGCTCGATCTTCTCTTTAGCAGTGCAAATTCCCCCCGTAGTAACCTTGTGACCCAAGTAACTTACTTCCTTCTTGAACAATGCACACTTTTTAGTACTTAATTTCAGACCGGCGCCAGCTATCCTTTGGAAAACTACCTCCAAGCTCTTAAGGTGTTCCTCAAAGCTTTTTCCTAGCACGATGATGTCGTCCAGGTACCCCAAACATGTTTCGCAATGCAGTCCTTTTAATACTTGATCCATTAGTCTCTCAAAAGTAGCTAGAGCGTTACATAGTCCAAAGGGAATTACTGTAAACTGCCACAGACAGTCTCCAACGCTGAAGGCTGTCTTTTCCTTATCTTCATCCTTCCGTCCACGTGTCCTCCAACAGAAACATTACCCGCCTTCCTTCCGATCTGTGGACAGAGATTATGGGGCATCCAATTGCGGGAGCCAGCCTACGCCCTTTGCGCCTAACTCTATTTAGTTTAACGGTTCGTTGGATTGGGAGATATGCTCATCTCCTTCAGCCTTGCGCTTACGTCCGCATGCATTACTGGAATTGTTGGAGCCAGATCCACAATAACGTGCAATATGACCAGACTTTCCGCACTTGAAGCACTTCATGGCGCCATCGCTTTTCTTCTGTGCCCCATTCAATGCTTCCAAAAGTTGGTCGATTTTGTTGACCAAGTCTGGCGTCTTCACTTCCACACGGTGAGCTTTGTACACTGGTTTGCTCAAAAGAGATGCGGTTTCTTGAGTTAGAGTATGTGATACCGTCTCCGCGAACGATGTCTTTGGATTTGCATATGTGGCTCGCTTTGTCTCCACATCACGTATTCCATTTATGAAACTTTGGGTTTTCACCCTCTCGATGTTTTCCACTGGTGCGTCTGCGTTTGCTAGATGAGCCAACCTCTCGATGTCCGATGCAAACTCCTGTAATGTTTCTTTAGCCTTCTGGAAGCGATTCTGTAGCTCTATTTGATGTATCCGCCTGATGTATCCGTCAAAGGATGGGGATTTACCTTGGGTAAGCTTGCTGAAGCCGTTGGACGATTCAGCTGCAACTCCTGGATACGTCCTCTCAACGAATTAACTTCAGTGTACATTTTATCTTGAAGCTCTGCAATCTTTGCATTTGTGCTCCTAGTTTTGAGGATACCCTCACCTCCTGTGCTTCCAACTGCGAAGTGATAAATGACCTCTGTTCCTCCATTTGAGCGGATATCTGTGATGACACCTGTTCCAGCCGAGATGTCATGCAAGTTTTCTGTTCTTCCAACGCATATATCAAGTGTGTCTTCTGCTCTTCCATCTGAGATACCATGTTTGATGTTATGTTCTTCGTCATGTGAGTCAAGGCAGCCCATAAAGAGTTTGTGTTCACATTTGCCCCTGAATCCGGAGAATCCTTCTGCTCTTCTATTTTCATCGCTCCCTCTTCCGAAAGCTAAAAAACAGAATCGTCAACGTTGATTCCTTCCGCTTCCATAGCCTCGCGTAGACGTGATTGTAGCTCTCACCTATTGCCTGTTGTTATGAGTCTACGCCGTTGCAACTCATTTTTGAGTTGCTGGATCTTCAATTTATTCAACTTTGCCATGTCCTTGTTACCTTTACAATGTCCTTGTTATCCTTTCCAATGTCCTTGTTATCCTTTCCAATGTCCTTGTTATCCTTTTCAATGTCCTCGTTATCCTGTTCAAAGTCCTTGTATTTATTTAACAATACCGCTTCTGACACCAATTGTGACGAATTCGATGATTCCTCGATTATTTTCCTTGAGTTCGACCACTGTACGTTGAAAAAAACACTGCTTAATATATAGTACGCTTTGCAGCCTCATTCTCTTTGACGATATCGTGCCCAAACACAATCATCGTCGATGATATAAAATGGGCGCTGTAAACAAAAAAGTAAGTCTAATTAACAAACACTCTTTTTTTTTTTTTTTAATTCTTTTTTATAAAAAACAGTAGACGCATAATTTCCTGAAACAAATAAAATGAAATGAAATAAAAAAGTAAAACAAAAGAAAATAATAATAAAATAAAATAAATTATAAAATAATATAAAAATGTAATTACAACAAAACAAAAT
Organism: Campiglossa producta; assembly: GCA_964058755.1. Lineage (NCBI taxonomy): Eukaryota > Metazoa > Arthropoda > Insecta > Diptera > Tephritidae > Campiglossa > Campiglossa producta. The sequence continues at coordinate 53,687,388 of CAXKVI010000005.1, read as the reverse complement.
AAAAAAACATATTTGTTTACAACAATGGAATTGTTGTTTTACGGCTTTTTTTGGTACTAAACTTCATTGTAATTGCAAGCTTGAAGCCAAGAAATAAAGAGTTTTGTTTTTCAACAATATCATTATTGCTATTGGTATTTTTAATTTTAATCATCATCATCATTTATTGACGCTTAACCGCCTAAGCGATTTTGGCCGTTTCGTATCAAAGCACGCCAGTCATTCCTTTTTAGCGATAACGGACGCCAATTGGAAACCCCAAGGGAGTTCAAGTCATCCTCCACCTGTTGTTTCCATCTCAGTCGAGGCCTCCCCCTTCCTCTGCTGCCGAATTCAGGCGACGATAGGAAAACCTTCTGTGCTGGAGCTTCTTTGTCCATTCGCATAACATGGCCCAGCCAGCGGAGTCTTTGGGCTTTAATTCGCTGGACTATGGTCAGATCTGCGTAGAGCTCGTACAGCTCATCGTTAAATTTCCTTCTATACTCGCCGTTGGCATCAAGGGAAGGACCATAAATCTTCCGGAGAACTTTTCTCTCAAATACTCCAAGGGCCATCTCATCTTCTCTTGACATTGTCCATGAATCTGAGCCATACATCAGGACAGGTATGATGAGAGACTTATAGAGCGTGATCTTTGTTCTTCGAGAGAGGACTTTACTTCTCAATTGCCTACTCAGTCCAAAGTAGCACTTGTTGGCAAGAGTGATTCTCCGCTGGATTTCTAGACTGATATTATTTTCGGTGTTGATACTGGTTCCCAAATAGACGAAGTCCCTCACAGTTTCAAATTTGTAACTATCAACAGTGACATGGCTGCCAAGGCGCAGGTGCGCCGATTCTTTCTTTGATGACAGCAAATACTTCGTCTTGTCCTCGTTCACGGCAAGACCCACTTTTTTCGCTTCCTTATCCAGTCCAGAGAAGGCAGCGCTTACGGCGCGGTTGTTAAGGCCAATGATATCAATATCATCGGCATACGCCAGCAATTGCACGCTCTTGTAAAAGATTGTACCATTGCGGTTTAGCTCTGCTGCTCGAATTATCTTCTCCAGCATCAGATTGAAGAAATCGCATGAAAGGGAGTCGCCCTGTCTGAAGCCTCGTTTGGTTTCAAATGGCTCAGAGAGGTCCTTCCCGATTCTGACGGAGCTGTTGGTATTGCTCAACGTCATTTGACAAAGCCGTATAAGCTTTGCAGGGAAGTCAAATTCAGACATGGCGGCATACAGGCAACTCCTTTTTACGCTGTCAAAAGCGGCTTTAAAATCGACAAAGAGATGGTGAGTGTCGATTCTCTTATCATGGGTCTTCTCCAGGATTTGGCGTATCGTGAAAATCTGGTCGATGGTAGACTTACCAGGTCTAAAGCCACATAGTATTGGTATTAATAATTCATATTAATAATTAAAAATTTTTGTTAGAATAGAAAAAGTAAGGTTTTGGGTCACACGCCATTAACATGAATTATTAAAATTAAAAATACCAATAGCAATAATGATATTGTTGAAAAACAAAACTCTTTATTTCTTGGCTTCAAGCTTGCAATTACAATGAAGTTTAGTACCAAAAAAAGCCGTAAAACAACAATTCCATTTTTGTAAACAAATATGTGTATAAAGCGAGAGCACGCATTCGCATTTGTCGAACTGACAAAACAACAAAAGCCCAACCCTTAGTGAAACGTGATATATATATATCGCTGCCGCTAATAAACCAGTTGGCAAGAACCAAGAATAGAAAAGGGTGTTTAAGGCGTTCACAAAAATAACACGTAACTAGCCGGTAGGTTAGAGACGCGTTGCTTAAATCATACTGATGAGTGGAACTAGCAACTCCCGAAATCGATCTATGAAGCTATGGCGTGTGACCCAAAACCTTACTTTTTCTATTCTAACAAAAATGTTTAATTATTAATATGAATTATTAAAATTAAAAATACCAATAGCAATAATGATATTGTTGAAAAACAAAACTCTTTATTTCTTGGCTTCAAGCTTGCAATCAAAATAAAAAAATATAAAAAGTGTAACGACAGCCTTTGAGGATTTCTCTGACTACGCGCAAGCGGGTATATGAACAGATGTGTGGGCAACCGCTAACCGAACCACCTTACCCGCTTACGATATTAGCGTAGCGGATGTTTGTTTGTGTGGGTGGGTTAAGATGTTGCTTACACATGTGCGCATATACGTGCCGCTTAAGGGTCGAACGCGGATTGGTTTACCCTAAGCAGGCAGGCGATTCATGCCTACGGTGTCCTAAATGCCGCAAGGATTAATGGGGTATAAAAGGGGATTCCGCTGATCGACAGCAATCAAAAATCAAAAGTCGCGGTCTTATCGAGTGCAAAAAGTGTTGTGAAAATAAAGTTTATTTTTCAAAGTGCGTTATATTCACCTTAAAGTGTAGGTGCGCGAGTGACGAAGTATTTTTACAAGGTGCGGTTTCACGCTGAAAGTAAACGCGATCGAAGAATAAAGTGAATCGTGAAAACCAGGGAATCCTCCCGAGGCATCCCACCAGCGCAAGGAGAGCCGCCACCCCAAGGCGTGAAAAATCCGCGCAAGGAAGCAGCAGAGTCACCCGTAAGCAAAAATGTGAAATTCGAGTTTTTTTTGAAACCCTGTTTTTTTACCCGCGGTTGGAAAATATTTTTTCTGAATTTTATTCCAATGATTCTTGGGAAAACAAAAACCCTTTTTTCGGTAAATCTCGATTGAAATAAATCTCCGGTAAACTCATAATTTTTTGGGTTAAACTTTCGGTGGAACTCAAATTTTTGTAATAATCTTCACTGGTAGGAATTTTTGTTCGGTGTTTTTTTTTAGTAAAAATAATTGGCAATTGGGCTTCAGAAGAAAAGCGAATTTAATGTTAAAAATAAACGTTCGATCAAAAGAAATTTTTTTTTGCATTTTTATCAAAATTAATTGTTAATATCCACCGAAATATTGGTGTTGAATTTTTATTCGATGTGGTGTTTATCCGATGGAAGTTGATTTAAAGTTCAAAATTCAAGCATAGTAAATATGCATAAGTGCACTTACGTGTACATATGTCTATACATATGTACACGAGCACGTATGCAAACAAAAGGGCAGATTTTTGTTGTGAACTTTTTTGCACTTTTTATAAAGATCGTTTTTGTGAGCAATAATATTTTTTGACCCAAAATCCAGGTACTCTTGTTTGAATTTTTCTTGAAATTGTAATTTATAAAATTTAATTTAATTCTAGAAATTCACAAATATTAAATAGGCATAAGTGCACTTACATGTACATATGTATGTACATATGTACACGAGCACGTATGCAACAAAGAGAAGGCTAGAAGAAGATGAATTTTTTTTAAACGAATAAATTAATCCAATTTTTTTACCAAGTCCAAAATCCGAAATTAAAAGTTTTATTTAAATTCAATTTTAAGAATAAAGAAAGATTTTGGAATCCTGATAATTAAAATAAATAAAACATACTTTTATATTTGCATATATATTTGTGTATTGCAGCGTACGAAGCCAGCCGAAGGCCGCGACATCTTTGTACATAAAGTTACACAAAACCATACAAAAATTCACACCAAAAAAAAGTACACAAAATCACACATAAAACCACACAAATTACTGGGCGCTAAAACACGGAAAGACAGCAACAAACCACTACACATTTCATCCGCACATACTCCAGCAATCAAAGGAATTTAATTTGGTCAAAAGGTCCAGCTAAAAGGGAATTAATTTGGCCAAAATCATTGGCCTAGACCACCGCCAGAATTACACATACACGGCCACATAAGTACACACAACATAGCCAAAAGTCACCAACAGCTCACCAACGACCAAACACGAAAATCAAAGGCAATACTCACAACTCCACACCATTTCTTCTTCGAACCCCCACACACACAAGGTAACACCACATTTTTCACACGCAACTGCAACCACGTTCGGCAACTCGCTACACAAGGGCATCCAGCAACATTATTGCACGCAACCGCGGCGAAACAACTCGTTGCGAGACATTTAGGGGCGCAACCAGCCATTAGCAACATTGGCCATCGACGTCAACATCAGCAGCAACATTCACTCACCACACATACACACGAAACACACCACGATCACAAAAATATTAGAAGAGAAGGAGAGCGAGAGCAGATAAGCGCGGCTCACTGGGAGCGCGCTCACCAACTCTAGGTTTAGTTTAACACTACCACCATCACATACACTTTTTTACATTTATTAGGGTACACCACAAATTATCTTTTTTTCGAAAAATTTTGAATTTTTTTAAATTGAAGTCTTTTTTTGTTTGGTTTGAAGTCGTTATTTTCTCTTTATTTATTTTCAATATTAATTTTATAATTTATTTAATATAAGTTTAGTTTAAATTGTGAGTCAGTGCTTACCTTTAAGATCTCTTTTTGCGGTTGGGCCAGTACGAGCACCTATATCGGCATATGCATAACCACTAGGGTGTATGCTGCCACCTTCTAAAACGAGTTTCGAGTAAATTTTTTTTGACACGAGTTTCCATTATTTTCTTTTTGTTTTCTTTAACTCGTACTAACATACTAATTCCGCATAGAAGCAGCTTACAATTTTTTGGTAATTCCTTTTTTTTATTCTTTTTGATTTACTTTTTTACGAATACACAGTTTTCCAATCACTCTCATTTTTCGCGTACACTTATAATCTTTTAGTTTTCGTTTCGAGGTTCGATTTTGTATAATTCATTTTTTTCACGTTTTTTTCTTCACTTTCACTACTATCCGCGTTTTAATTTTTTTTTAACTTTACAAATTTTTGTTTGCATAAGCATAAAAGGGATGCAAATTTACCGAACCGCCACGTGTAACTAATAGTAAAAGTGATCATTGCTTGAAGTTTATCATTGAACACGGTCAAGAGGCCAAAGCCCTTAACCGTACCAACAATAACTTTTATCCAGGGTATGTTGTTTGTTTTTTTCCCCTTTTTATTTTCAGCTCGTCGACGTCACATTGGTACCAGCGTGGACTGTAAACGAGGTGAGTTCTCCCAAAGAGAAAGAAAGCACACACACACTCACTTTCACACATACCTTTTAGCTGAGCGAAAACTTACACGCTTATATAAATATTGTTGGTTATAAATTTTTGTTGAGAACTAGCGCTCACACGTACACTCATATTTATATATGTCTATACGTGTGTTTTGTTACACAAATAGTAATCTGTACATTAGGCCGGTTGTAAAATTTTATATTCTTGAATTTTTTTTAGTCAAAATTAATAAATGAATTTGGTTAAGGAATAATTGTAGGAATATTAGACATAGTATTTAGGGTTTGATCAGTTATAATAATTCAATTTAGTATTACATGAATAAATATTGTATTGAATTGAATATTCGGTGAAGAGAGGTTACTTCATTTTATGGGTTGAGGATATTTCTTTTCATAGCTGATTTTTATCAACAATATGTCTGGCTAAAAGGCATAAATTTGTTGGTGCAGGTGTTGCCCTTGTGGCAAACTGATGGTAAGTTGGGGTGGTTGAGTGGGAGTATGAAAGCAAAGTAAGTACCTAATGACGGACATTAGTCAGGTTTAAGGGGACTCTACTCGGGAAGCGGAGCCATAGTAGAGTCCAAAGGCTGTTCACATCTCGTGAACAGGAGGGGTGGGAAGGCTCCACCTGACTCGGACGGGTTTTCTCCCGCTTTCCTATGTTTCTCTTTCTCCTTTTAGTTTTATTTCTCTCCCCAGGCATGAACCTAATCTTGCTATGCAACTGTTGGGAAAGGAGAATTGGCAAGAACCGCGCCTCAAAGCCGATGAGCCTCAGCCGGGCTACCACCATGCCACCCCACCACTCCTTCTCTCCCTTACCAGGCAGTTACATAACAATGGCGCCCAACGTTATAGCCCACTAATATTTTCAATATTTCCCATAATTTTTTTTCTTTCTAATTCTTATTTCCTTTCACTTTCGCTCTAAATTTTCCTTCTCTCGGACAGACTTAGGGTCACGAGGGCAACATCGCTTGTTGCCAGCAACGAGCGATATGTGCCTAAGTGACAAAACAGTGGGGGGAGTGCTGGCGGTGATTTCTGAGTTCCTTTTAAGAACTTCAAAGTTTTTAAAAAGTGGTATCAGAAGTCATCGGCAGTACTTTAAGACGAGTATTGAATTTTTTGTTTTGTGGTAAGCTACTTCAGCTGCCATGCGTATGGTCCAGCACCGTGCGTATGTGAGATTGGTGTATGTTTGCAGGGGGTAGAGTAGATTAACTGGGTAAAGGGGGAATTGTGGCAACCACGTCTTGAGCTAGTTCTTAAGACGTTGTCGTGCCACATTTCATAATTAAGAAGGGATTAGCTGACTTCGACCTTGGACGGAATTACTTCATATCTTACTCAGCTACCCACAGAGTCCATCGGGCGAGGACAACACCAAATGCACCAACAGTACCTCCACACATTTCAGTAGTTTTGGATTAAAATTGTCATTTGGAAATCTAATTTAATATCATTAGTCGTTTCGATATTTCTAAACTTACCCATAATTTTTAACCACCATTTGGAGATTTTTGTATAAGGACTTTCTCCTAAAGTTTTTCTATCTTTTTAGAAAACTCAGAAAAAAAAGTTTTTTTGATATTTTATACTTCTTCCATCGTTTAAATCCAACTGTTTGAAAATTTTTCTTAGGATACTTTGGAGTCCGCCAAGGAGTATATTACCATTTTTATTTTATTTTTGTACTTTTATGTTATTTTTATTTAAATTTTTTTTTTAATTTTTTTATCTTTTCATTTTTGTTGTATTTTGATACCATCAACTAGTAAAAGTGAATTTTCTTTAGTTTAACACACTTTCTCCTCACCCACATTAGAAACGTGTTGTACACTTACGAACAAAATTTTTATAAGTACATAGTTACCAAACATACACTCCCAAAGATTTTTTTTGAATTCCACACCCATATACTAGTTATACCATTTAAATTTGTTTTTTTGAAAATTTTTTCTGAATTTTCGATCTACACACCTTTTATATCTAGATATCCCAATTAGCCATTTAGTAGAATTCATAAACCTTTTTGTGTTGAAGTTTGTGAGATTTTGATTAGATATTACGATAGTTTTAAATACATATACATACACCCTCGAGGGATTTTTTTTTTTTTATCTAGGCCATATATTTTGAATTACTGCCTATTGAAAGCATATAGCCTTATACCACACTCATATACATACACGCACTTACACATTTCTCAATTTGTGCAGATAGTTGGTATATAAACACCAAACACATTTATATCTTTAAAGAAATTTGCATTTTTTTGAATTGTACATTTATTATCTTTTACACCCATTTATTATTTATATATATACACGTTTGTTTTATATATATACACATATTTTCCTTTTATATATTTTTATATTTTAATTGCTTTTACCCTTGTTTATACAGTTTATTTAAAATTTTTTTTTGAATTGAAAAATAAACCCACAAGGAAATACCCAAATCTGAATTTACATTTCCTCCTTTTTGGTTTGGGAAAAAGGGCTTGTCCGGTTTTGTGGTTTTAAGTCATTGATTTCCAATTCCGAGGTCAGCAATTTTTGGTTCTTTGTTGGCGGTCAGGTTTCGGACTCCCCTTTTTATACCAGTCCCTTGAGTTTATGGACCAGTCTGCGAACCAAGGGGCAATTCAGAAGAGGGGTTTAGGACTTTTAGCGAGTAACCGACGGATAACGCGCAGCATAGCTAGGGATCTAAGGAACGAGGTGGTAGGGTCCTTATTTAACCAAATCGACACAGGCATCGAATTACCGGCCGATTTCGTCCCGATAGACCTTTTGAATCTCTGCACTGCTAGGGTTTTTGGTCATCCTGAGGTCCCGAACAGCCACAGACAGGAGTATACGATTACGGATAGGGTTATTGTAAACGCGGCAGACCAGTCCCTTAGTTTCTCGCGGAAGTTGGATCAGGTGTTGGAGATGTCTGATTACGAGGAAGGAGCAATTGGAGGCGACGGAGCGGCAGCAGCAAATGGAGGAAGTAATGGCGGTAACAGACGGCCGGCAACTGTGGACGAGCGCATCGACCATCTAGGACGTATGATGGAGGTGATGATGCAGCAGAACGCTGAAATGAATCACCACATGGGCGAAGTGCGAAAGGTAAGGGAGGATATATCCACCCTTAGCAATCGCGTCGCTCATGTGGAGACATCCATGCGCGTACCTGTTGCATCAGCTCCCCCACCAAATACGTCCACACCAGGACAAGAAAGAGATGCCACAGCGAACCACCACAGCACCGCGAACCAGACGTATACTGGCAACGGCAACCCCGGCTATTCTGGTAGGAAGAAAGTTGACCTCGACAAGTGGCACCTCAAATTTGACGGTTCAGCTAAAGGAATGACCGTTGAAAGTTTTGTCTTTAGGTTAGAACGAATGCGGGTCCAGTACCAGTTGTCCTACCAACAGTTGTTTTCGGACTTCCATTGCTTAGTGACAGGGCCAGCTCTCAACTGATATTGGCAGGTGCTGGAGGATCACGCCGACGACGAGTCTTTCGACTATTTCGGGTTGAAGAGGGAGATCTTGGCTCAATTTAAATCGGCAGAGTCAGATTACGAGGTAATCCGTGAGATTATGGAGCGTAAGCAGCAGCCCCAAGAGAGCTTTGACGAATTTTACGCCGATGTCCACGATCTCACGTTCCGCCTCAGACAGCGAATCCCGGAAGTTGAGTTGGTTAAGATAATTAAGGGCAACCTAAAACCTTATCTGGCCAACTTAACTTTCGCGACGAAGACCGAAACATTGGCTGATCTGAAGCTGGAGTGCAAGAGGGCGGAAAAATTAATAAAAGAGAACAGGTCGAGGTCAAAGCCAGTTAGTGAGATAGGGACAGGTGGTGGGTTGTGGTCAGGAGAGCAGGGAGGGGATTATAGTGTAGAGGCATTCAGCAGGGAGAATAGAAATGCAAATGTTAATAGGAATGTGTCTCGTGTCCCTGTCCATCCAAATCCTCCTAAACCCACTATCCCAACCAATGTTCCTACTCCTGTTGCCTGTTCGTCCAATGTCCATAATCTAAATGTTAGTCCTGTCCAAAACCAATTGTTTTGTCCGTCCCCATTCCACCTTATGTTGTGCTATGCGTGTGGCATGCCGGTGGACTTTTATATAAAGAACCCGGCAGAAGCAGCAAAGGACAACAAGTGTAAGTCAAACTTCCATCATATGAAATGTTTTGCGTGTGGGGGTGATTCTTCGTTTTGTGTTTTTAAGCCAGAGGCGGGAAACCGGGCACTGGCAGAGATGTCCGGGAGCTCTGCCTCAAGCCAGGATCGCCCGGAGAATTTGTAGAGGGTAAAAAGATAGACATTTTAAAGAGGGATAGGGAAAACAAGGTGAAGGAGAAAGTAGAGGAAAATAAGAAAGTTGAGCCGGTGAGCGAAAGTTTACACGTTAGGAAATTGAAATACGAAGAGGCAAGAAGACGAATATTTTGTGAGGAGTTGAACGCCAAAAAGAAGGAGGGAAATTTTGAAAAAATCCGAAAAATTAGGGAAAAGCAGAAATTGTTTAAAAGGCTAAGAAAGAAGATAATTTCAACTATTGTGACTGTGCAGGGCGATAATAGGTTGTTCGCTAAAACGGAGATCGGTGGACGACAGGCGCTCGCGCTCTTGGATTCCGGGGCCGGGGCCAGCTGCTTGGGGAAAAATGCCCATAAGTTACTCGAGGGAAAAGAAAATCTGATTCTGCCGATCCAGGGTCAAAATGTGAAGACAGCAAATGGGGGTGAAACCGCAGTAGTTGGAGTCGTGAATCTTCCAGTGCTTTGGGACGGTACCACTAGGGAGCTGGAATTCCTGATAGTGCCGGGGTTGCAACAAGAGGTCTATCTGGGAATCGATTTCTGGAAAGCCTTCCAGCTTAATGTAGTCAGTAGGGGGCCCCAAATCAACTCAAAGGTTAATGTCGTGTCAGAGCTTACACCTGCAGAGGGTGACTTGTCATTCGACGCGGTGCAACATGATCTGAGTCCTGAGGAGACTGTGGCTTTGGATCGAGTGAAAGCACAGTATCCTTCATTCGCGGTACTTGGGTTGGGTAAAACCGATGCAGAGGAGCACATCATCGAGGTGACGGATGAACACCTTCCCGTAAAGCAGCGTCACTGCCCTATTTCCCCGGCAATACAAAAGTTGGTCTTCGCGGAACTGGACCGAATGCTGGAAATGGGCGTTATAGAGGAAAGCAACAGTTGCTGGAGTTCCCCCGTATCATTGGTAATAAAAGGAACCAAAAACCGCCTATGTCTGGACGCCCGAAAACTAAATGATCGCACCATCAAGGACGCCTACCCACTCCCACACATCGATGGTATTCTAAGTCGGCTTCAGAATGCCAGGTACATATCTGCCATTGATTTAAAAGACGCGTTTTGGCAGATACCATTAGAGCGAAAGTCCAGGGAGAAAACTGCTTTCACTGTACCTGGTAGACCTTTGTACCATTTTACAGTAATGCCTTTTGGACTGTGCAACGCGGCACAGCGAATGTGTCGTTTAATGGACAAGGTCATCCCCGCTTCTCTTCGTGAATCTGTGTTTGTTTATTTAGATGATCTCCTTGTTTGTTCAGAGAATTTTTCGTCCCACTTAGATTTGTTGTCCCGTGTAGCTAAATGTCTTCGTGATGCAAAATTGACGATAAACGTTGAAAAGAGCAAGTTTTGTTTTAAAGAAGTAAGGTATTTGGGGTATGTTGTAGGCGATGGATGTATCCGTACGGATCTTAATAAGGTGGCAGCAATGCGAGACTTCCCCGAACCCCGAACACCGAAGCAACTCAGACGGTTCCTATTGATGACAGGCTGGTACCGTAGATTCATACAGGACTACGCGACAATTGCAGCACCACTGCACGACTGCCTCACTAAAGACTAAATAAAATCCTTTAAAATGACGGACGAAGCGATGCAAGCATTTTACTGCTTAAAGCAAAAACCTATTTCTGCACCGGTGTTAATCCACCCGGACTTTGAAAAGCACTTTTACGTGCAATGTGATGCATCCACGGACGGAGTTGGAGGTGTACTCTTCCAACTAGACCAGGACGGAAACGAAAGACCGATTGCCTATGTATCAGCCAAATTGAACAAGGCACAACGCAATTATAGTATTACAGAGTTAGAGTGCTATGCAGCGGTCCTGAGCATAAAGAGGTTCCGGCCCTACATTGAGGGACTGCCCTTTACGGTAATAACTGACCATGCCAGCCTGAAGTGGTTGATGGGTCAGAAGGATCTATCCGGACGGCTGGCAAGGTGGAGTTTAAAATTACATGGCTACAATTTCGATATTCAACACCGTAAGGGTACCCAAAATGTAGTGCCGGACGCTTTATCCAGGGCCGACATGAACGAACTGCTAGTAAGTGACCGAGTGTTAGACATTGATGTCACCTCACCATACTTTAAATCGACAGAATACCAAGAACTGATTGACACGGTGACATCAAACAAGGACAAATTACCGGAACTGTGCGTATCTGAGGGATACGTTTATAGACGGACGCAATTCGACAGGGGGGAAGGGCTTCAAGAGGACCAGGCCTGGAAGCTCTGGGTACCGGCTGAGCTTCGTTCAGGGTTGGTGGAGGCGTCGCATTGCTCGTCTTCTGCAGGTCATGGGGGTATCCATAAGACCCTTGCACGTATACGAGAAAGGTATTATTGGCCAGGACTTGTGGCAGATGTGCAAAATTACATCAAAAGTTGCGATGTATGTAAAGGCAACAAAACGCAAAATGCTTTCCACAAACCGTTCATGGGAAAGCAACATATAACTGAACGCCCTTTTCAACGTTTATTTATAGATTTTATGGGTCCATACCCACGTACATGTGATGGTAATGTTTATGTGTTTGTGTGTCTAGATCACTTTTCGAAATTTGTGTTTTTGAAACCCATGCGTAGGGCAACCTCAGCTGAAGTTATACAATTTTTAGAAAAGGAGGTTTTTCATGTGTTTGGATTGCCAGAGTATGTACACTCTGACAATGGCAAGCAGTTCGTATCAGAACTGTTCACATCGTTTTTGGCAAAATATGGTACGACGCATATAAGGACGGCCTTCTACTCGCCACAAGGCAATGCGGCAGAAAGGGTCAACAGATCAATATTGGAAATAGTTAGGTCGTATGTAGGCGAAAATCAGAAGAATTGGGACAAGCACATCAGCGATGCACCGTTCGCCTTAAGAAGCGTAGTCCATTCGGCGATCAACACTTCACCATATTATGCGCTATTTGGTATGCCAATGGTGCAACATGGGGCATCTTATGATCTATATAGAAAATTAGGGGCAGTCAAGGATGTGGACTGTGAGGTGGAAACATCTTCAGATAAACTGCAGGCGATTAGGAATAAGATTATGCAAGAGCTGAGGTTAGCCCACGAACGTAGCAAGAAAGTTTATAATACTAGAAGTAGGGACGTATCGTTTAAAATTGGACAAATGGTATACCGCCGAAATTTTAAACAGAGTTCACAAATCGATAATTATAATCCCAAACTTGCCCCAAAGCAAGTAAAATGCGTTGTATTGAAAGTTATAGGTAACTCGATGTATGAACTCGGTGATGTTAGCGGAAAGAGAATCGGGGTATACCATGCTAAAGACATATTTGTGGCATGATGTTATTGAATGTTGTATGTTGCATGTTATTTATTAGTTACCTTCGTACCTGAAAACTTGACCTTTAGGAAATTGACATACATATTTTTTTTATTTTTTTTGTAATTATTTATTCAATTATTTTAGGTTTATTGACCTACTAATGTGACTACTTTTTATTTAATTATACATTTCAGACTTGACATACTTTTAGATTTCTACACTTGCCATTGGACTAATTTTCCTCTAATCTGTGATATAGTTTAGTTTTACCCTGTGATATAGGATTAAGATGCCCATCTGTGATACTCTAGGTTAGTTTTGCTTAAGAGCCCAGTGATATTGGTCTAGATTCCTTTTGATAATTTATTTAACTTTTTGTATTGTAGTAAATATATGTTGTTGTATTATGTGTTTTAGTGAAAAGTTAGGCAAGAAGCGAGCTAGAAGCCCGGCATTAGATCGTGGGTCGAGGCCACACGTTAGCCCTGGATTTACAAACCAACCCAAGGCTGCGTTATGAATTTCTTTTACGCACACGCTCCATGATGCAGGCACCATCGGAGGATGCCAGCCTGTAACGACAGCCTTTGAGGATTTCTCTGACTACGCGCAAGCGGGTATATGAACAGATGTGTGGGCAACCGCTAACCGAACCACCTTACCCGCTTACGATATTAGCGTAGCGGATGTTTGTTTGTGTGGGTGGGTTAAGATGTTGCTTACACATGTGCGCATATACGTGCCGCTTAAGGGTCGAACGCGGATTGGTTTACCCTAAGCAGGCAGGCGATTCATGCCTACGGTGTCCTAAATGCCGCAAGGATTAATGGGGTATAAAAGGGGATTCCGCTGATCGACAGCAATCAAAAATCAAAAGTCGCGGTCTTATCGAGTGCAAAAAGTGTTGTGAAAATAAAGTTTTTTTTTCAAAGTGCGTTATATTCACCTTAAAGTGTAGGTGCGCGAGTGACGAAGTATTTTTACAAGGTGCGGTTTCACGCTGAAAGTAAACGCGATCGAAGAATAAAGTGAATCGTGAAAACCAGGGAATCCTCCCGAGGCATCCCACCAGCGCAAGGAGAGCCGCCACCCCAAGGCGTGAAAAATCCGCGCAAGGAAGCAGCAGAGTCACCGGTAAGCAAAAATGTGAAATTCGAGTTTTTTTTGAAACCCTGTTTTTTTACCCGCGGTTGGAAAATATTTTTTCTGAATTTTATTCCAATGATTCTTGGGAAAACAAAAACCCTTTTTTCGGTAAATCTCGATTGAAATAAATCTCCGGTAAACTCATAATTTTTAGGGTTAAACTTTCGGTGGAACTCAAATTTTTGTAATAATCTTCACTGGTAGGAATTTTTGTTCGGTGTTTTTTTTTAGTAAAAATAACTGGCAATTGGGCTTCAGAAGAAAAGCGAATTTAATGTTAAAAATAAACGTTCGATCAAAAGAAATTTTTTTTTGCATTTTTATTAAAATTAATTGTTAATATCCACCGAAATATTGGTGTTGAATTTTTATTCGATGTGGTGTTTATCCGATGGAAGTTGATTTAAAGTTCAAAATTCAAGCATAGTAAATATGCATAAGTGCACTTACGTGTACATATGTCTATACATATGTACACGAGCACGTATGCAAACAAAAGGGCAGATTTTTGTTGTGAACTTTTTTGCACTTTTTATAGAGATCGTTTTTGTGAGCAATAATATTTTTTGACCCAAAATCCAGGTACTCTTGTTTGAATTTTTCTTGAAATTGTAATTTATAAAATTTAATTTAATTCTAGAAATTCACAAATATTAAATAGGCATAAGTGCACTTACATGTACATATGTATGTACATATGTACACGAGCACGTATGCAACAAAGAGAAGGCTAGAAGAAGATGAATTTTTTTTAAACGAATAAATTAATCCAATTTTTTTACCAAGTCCAAAATCCGAAATTAAAAGTTTTATTTAAATTCAATTTTAAGAATAAAGAAAGATTTTGGAATCCTGATAATTAAAATAAATAAAACATACTTTTATATTTGCATATATATTTGTGTATTGCAGCGTACGAAGCCAGCCGAAGGCCGCGACATCTTTGTACATAAAGTTACACAAAACTATACAAAAATTCACACCAAAAAAGGTACACAAAATCACACATAAAACCACACAAATTACTGGGCGCTAAAACACGGAAAGACAGCAACAAACCACTACACATTTCATCCGCACATACTCCAGCAATCAAAGGAATTTAATTTGGTCAAAAGGTCCAGCTAAAAGGGAATTAATTTGGCCAAAATCATTGGCCTAGACCACCACCAGAATTACACATACACGGCCACATAAGTACACACAACATAGCCAAAAGTCACCAACAGCTCACCAACGACCAAACACGAAAATCAAAGGCAAGACTCACAACTCCACACCATTTCTTCTTCGAACCCCCCACACACACAAGGTAACACCACATTTTTCACACGCAACTGCAACCACGTTCGGCAACTCGCTACACAAGGGCATCCAGCAACATTATTGCACGCAACCGCGGCGAAACAACTCGTTGCGAGACATTTAGGGGCGCAACCAGCCATTAGCAACATTGGCCATCGACGTCAACATCAGCAGCAACATTCACTCACCACACATACACACGAAACACACCACGATCACAAAAATATTAGAAGAGAAGGAGAGCGAGAGCAGATAAGCGCGGCTCACTGGGAGCGCGCTCACCAACTCTAGGTTTAGTTTAACACTACCACCATCACATACACTTTTTTACATTTATTAGGGTACACCACAAATTATCTTTTTTTCGAAAAATTTTGAATTTTTTTAAATTGAAGTCTTTTTTTGTTTGGTTTGAAGTCGTTATTTTCTCTTTATTTATTTTCAATATTAATTTTATAATTTATTTAATATAAGTTTAGTTTAAATTGTGAGTCAGTGCTTACCTTTAAGATCTCTTTTTGCGGTTGGGCCAGTACGAGCACCTATATCGGCATATGCATAACCACTAGGGTGTATGCTGCCACCTTCTAAAACGAGTTTCGAGTAAATTTTTTTTGACACGAGTTTCCATTATTTTCTTTTTGTTTTCTTTAACTCGTACTAACATACTAATTCCGCATAGAAGCAGCTTACAATTTTTTGGTAATTCCTTTTTTTTATTCTTTTTGATTTACTTTTTTACGAATACACAGTTTTCCAATCACTTTCATTTTTCGCGTACACTTATAATCTTTTAGTTTTCGTTTCGAGGTTCGATTTTGTATAATTCATTTTTTTCACGTTTTTTTCTTCACTTTCACTACTATCCGCGTTTTAATTTTTTTTTAACTTTACAAATTTTTGTTTGCATAAGCATAAAAGGGATGCAAATTTACCGAACCGCCACGTGTAACTAATAGTAAAAGTGATCATTGCTTGAAGTTTATCATTGAACACGGTCAAGAGGCCAAAGCCCTTAACCGTACCAACAATAACTTTTATCCAGGGTATGTTGTTTGTTTTTTTCCCCTTTTTATTTTCAGCTCGTCGACGTCACATTGGTACCAGCGTGGACTGTAAACGAGGTGAGTTCTCCCAAAGAGAAAGAAAGCACACACACACTCACTTTCACACATACCTTTTAGCTGAGCGAAAACTTACACGCTTATATAAATATTGTTGGTTATAAATTTTTGTTGAGAACTAGCGCTCACACGTACACTCATATTTATATATGTCTATACGTGTGTTTTGTTACACAAATAGTAATCTGTACATTAGCAAAGAGAATATATCAACAGGAGCCACCACTCGTTATGAAAGCAACGAACAAGATGGATGCCGTTTTCTTTCAGGGTTTTGGTAATATCGATATAAATATGTTATTATCTAATCAAAACAAAATGTGTAAAAGAAAATAGACGAGAACTGAAATAACACAATAGTCGAAAAAAAATTTACCAGCTGTCGAATTTACAAAACTGAGGAAAACAAAATTACCGAAACCCTGAAAGAAAACGGCATCCATCTTTTTCCTTGCATTTATAACGAGTGACGGCTCTTGTTGATATATTCTCTTTGACATTAGGCCGGTTGTAAAATTTTATATTCTTGAATTTTTTTTAGTCAAAATTAATAAATGAATTTGGTTAAGGAATAATTGTAGGAATATTAGACATAGTATTTAGGGTTTGATCAGTTATAATAATTCAATTTAGTATTACATGAATAAATATTGTATTGAATTGAATATTCGGTGAAGAGAGGTTACTTCATTTTATGGGTTGAGAATATTTCTTTTCATAGCTGATTTTTATCAACAATATGTCTGGCTAAAAGGCATAAATTTGTTGGTGCAGGTGTTGCCCTTGTGGCAAACTGATGGTAAGTTGGGGTGGTTGAGTGGGAGTATGAAAGCAAAGTAAGTACCTAATGACGGACATTAGTCAGGTTTAAGGGGACTCTACTCGGGAAGCGGAGCCATAGTAGAGTCCAAAGGCTGTTCACATCTCGTGAACAGGAGGGGTGGGAAGGCTCCACCTGACTCGGACGGGTTTTCTCCCGCTTTCCTATGTTTCTCTTTCTCCTTTTAGTTTTATTTCTCTCCCCAGGCATGAACCTAATCTTGCTATGCAACTGTTGGGAAAGGAGAATTGGCAAGAACCGCGTCTCAAAGCCGATGAGCCTCAGCCGGGCTACCACCATGCCACCCCGCCACTCCTTCTCTCCCCTACCAGGCAGTTACATAACAAAAGGTAAAAGAAAAAAAAAAATAAATTAAAACAAAATAATATAAAACAACGTGAATGAAAAATAAATAAAACCGAATAAATTAATTTAAAATAAAATCAAATAAAAAAAAATCCCATAAAAATATAGAAAATCTAATACACAGGATCAAAAAATAGCTTGAAATGAAATAAAAAACAGCAAAATAAAAACAAAATAAAATATTATAAAACAGCAAAATAAAATCTAATACACAGGATCAAAAATAGCTTGAAATGAAATAAAAAACAGCAAAATAAAAACAAACAAAATAGTATAAAACAAAACGAATTAAGCAAAAAAGTATATTTTAAAATAATACAGTACAGCAAAATAAATTAAAATAAACTAATGTAAAGAAAATAAAAATACTACAAATATGAATAAAATAAATTATTTTAATTTAAAAGAAAAACAATTAAACATAAATAGATAAAAAAATGAAATAAAGTATCTAAAATAAAGTGATGTGTTTTCGTTGTGGGTACTTCGTGTTTTATTGAAATTTGGAATTTCGGGTGTTTTGAGTTTTTCTTTCCCTAAAATTGGGCTTTTTGTTTTACAAATCTTTGACATTTCATTTCGTTTTGTTGGCGATCAACGTAATAGTACATTTACACCGCACCAAATTTGGTAAATTTGGCGCTATTTCCCATACAAATCTCATCTTCCAAATTAGGAATTCAATCACATTTGGCCTCATTCGCCGAACAATACAATCCACAGTTCCTCAAATCCCAGCAAGAACCTTAATGGGTAATTAACGTGTGATAAGTTTTGCATTATGAACAGCTGTAAATAACAATTTCAACCAGTTTTTTTCAGAAAAATGGACCAATTCTGTCAAGAGAAGACAGAAGGCTTCTTGACTCTTCATTTGTTATTACTCTACATGTGTTTAAAACATCACGGTGGTGCATTTTCGTTCGGTGGCTTTATGTTCTGGTAGAATATTCTTGCAGGGAAGGTGAAGCCAAATGCAAATTTGCCAGTGTAAACATGTTCGAAATTACTCATTCAAATTCGCCAAATTTGGTGCAGTATAAATGTACTATAAGGCTAGCCGATAATCGGCAACGTAACATTCAGAATACCCATAGCTGACGATATCGGCCGGGCAGCTATCGTTCGTTTAGCCTATCGCTCGCCAAAGAGAATGAGGCTGCTATTCACTACTAAAAACCGTAGTACAATATCGCGGGTTAATTCACTGTTCAGTACTTCACTGTACAACACTTGAAAATAAACTGATTGATGTGCGTTGGCTATGCGCCGTTATATATCCTAGCGGAGCTAAAGCTTCACCACCTAGAAATGTCTACACATTTCTGGGTTATTCGTGCAACCTTGCTCTCGAAGCCATTGGGGTCTATCAGCAATTCCGACGGAGCTTACCGTTGGGAATGATTCGGGAGAGTCGATAGATAATTCATCGATTCTATCGAAATTTGGTAGAGGACTTCGATTAAGTCGATAAAATATCTATCGACTTTCAAAAATTATTCCCAGCGGGAAGCTTCGTCGGAATTGCTAATAGACCCGATTATCTATCGTCATCTCCTCTTTGTGTCACATTCGCAAATATGCGAGCCGCCTCTCTCGCTCTCGCGTCATGTACCTAAACGCTATAGTTGTCTTCGTTGTAGTAGTGACGCTTAGTGGGGGATATTGTTAGCCCTTACTAGTTTGGCAACTTATTTTCTTCTTCTTACGAATTTGAGTGACTCCAAATGAAATGGAATGCAGGAATTGTGTGGCACCCAATATACCATTTTGTTTGATATCAAATTGAGACGCATGAGTATTAACTTGAGGTACAATTAAATATAAAAATAATAATATAAATGTCCGACAGTTTCTACCTTCACAGTTTTGATACACATGACCCCGTCTGGTATTCCCTAAAATAAATTTTGTCCAAATCGTTGTAAATTATTCTGAAATTATACCCTAATTATTTACCAAACGTTTCAGAATATATTTTTCTGTGCTTATGGGGAATATACTGTGTGTGTGTATTATACCTGGGATAGACATATGGTACATATAATAATATAATACGGAACCCATGTGTGTGTCGCCAGTTTTCCTAATTTATTTCGAAAGCATATTGAGTTCCGTACCATGAAAGCAGGCAAGAAACCATTGAAATTGGGTGGAGTTGCTAATTGTACTACGTTGCAGTGCAATGAGCACAGCAAATTCTTCTGTCACAATCAGGTGTTTTATGTCATTTTGACAACAAATATTAATTTAAAAAATCAGCAAATTTATATCAGAAATGGAAAAAATCAAAAAAGTACGTTGGAAGCGACGCAATTAAAACAAGTAAGGAAAGCTGTCTTCGGCTGTGCCGAAGTCTAAATACCTTTCATGAATAAGCGTAACGATTTTCACTGTTTGATCCCAGTACAGCCTATGTGAATTTAACTTCCGCTCATACCGAAATTATCGGAACTATCGATTATATGGGGGCGATGTGTTATATTGGTCCAATCTCATTGATTTTTAACATCGACATTCCACATTCTAAAATAGCAATTGTTACGAAATTTCACGTTCCTACCTATATAATTACAGGAGTTATCTACCAAAATCCGTTTATCGGAACAATCGATTGTATGGGGCTATGTGAAATATTTATCTCATCTGGATGATTTTCAACATCGATATTTCACATATAAAAATAGTGGTACTTCCAAAATTTCACGT
The DNA here is from genome assembly GCA_964058755.1 of Campiglossa producta. Lineage (NCBI taxonomy): Eukaryota > Metazoa > Arthropoda > Insecta > Diptera > Tephritidae > Campiglossa > Campiglossa producta. Next base: position 53,667,221 of record CAXKVI010000005.1, on the reverse strand, counting down.
TCCTACGCGTTTAATTACAGGAGTTATAGCCCAAAATCTGTTTATCGGAACAATCGATTGTATGTGGGCTATGTGAAATATTTATCCCATCTCAATGATTTTCAACATCGGCATTTTACATATAAAAATAGCGATGCTTCCAAAATTTCACGTTTCTTCGTGTTTAATTACAGGAGTTATAGCCCAAAATCCGTTTATCGGAATAATCGGTTGTACGGGAGCTATATGTAATATCGGTCCGATCTTGCTGGTTCCGACAAATGATTCCTATATTGGAAAATGGTGGCCGCATACAAAATTTCAGCCAAATATCTCAAAAACTGAGGGACTAGTTAGCGTTCAAACAGACAGACAGACAGACGGACATGGCTAAATCAACTCATCTCGTCATCCTGATCATTTCGGTATACTTATTGATGGGTCTATCTCTTCTTCTTCTCATACTTACAAACATCGGACCAAAGTTATAATACCATTTCATGTTCATGAAAGGTATACAAATAATTGCAGTGTGGTCTCAATTTAGCCATGAGCTGCGTGGAGCACATAAAAATATCCATATATATGCAAAAATGTGCACGCAGCTGGGAAAGGAGCACACAGTTTGAGTTCATTTTTCTTTTATTTTATTTTTAACTTTGTTTTTTTATTTTGTTTGATCAGCTGATAAGTGCCAACGTCATAGAAAACCAAATGTGTGTCACTATGCTATTACATGGCTTCCTGAGATTTCATTGTAGTACATATTGTGGTACAGACACCCATATGTCTGTCTTAGGTATTAGTGTGTTTTTTGCGATCAGCTGTGAGTCGCGCTACTATGTAAGGTATACAATGGTGGTGGAAATACGCTAGTGGTGGGAGTACAAGTAGGGATGAGCGATTCTTGAGAGCATTCGCCACAGTATCAACCATAGTGTATCAATACCAAGTGTGAACTCTTCTTTTGACAACACACATTAAAATGTCGGTTTGTTTACATCCTGCACATATTAAAATGTCGCCAGCACCGATTAACAGAAAAGCAATGGCGTTGTTTAACATCCTGCACACATCAACATGGCGGTCTCCTATCTTTTGCCTAATGGTAGAAAGAGATGGGAAGATGGAAAGAAGTGAGACAAAAAAGGAAATTACAAACAGGTGACTAAACTCACTTTGAAGTCTATGATATCACACTTGTTATTAACCACAATCTCAAACAGGTGTTAAACTCATTTTGGAATTTTGACGTCTATGCAGAAGAGTTTACACTTGGTATTGATACACAATGGTATCAACTTTTCGACTGCTTTGCTGTACACAATCGATATGATAAATCTAGCTGTAACATATTTTTAAATTGGTTATAGCTTTGGTACTATTGAGCCGATAAGAGAATGGTTAAGATCAATTTGGTTTGAAATTGATTAAGCTTTAAAACGACATAAAAATCAAGGCATCATAATTATCCCTTTTCGGTGTATTTAACAATTAATGACCATGTGAATTGAAATTTGTAATATTTCTCGCTAATACCAGTATTCTGTAATTCTGTCTCATTTCATTAGATAAATTTTTTATGACTTGAGATGAATTCGGTATTCTGTAAGAGAAAGTCACAAGAAATCCACCAAAGTCTTTCCATCTCTCATTTTAATGTGTGGTAAATACACAAATAGCCTAAATTTTAAGTAACACATTTGGCATTCGTGCTGTAGGTGTCGAAGTAGCCCAGAAGTTAAGCGTCCGAACTATCATGTGAGAGGTCACAGGTTCAAGTGCCAGTCCGCGGACGGTAAATTTTTATTTTTTTATTTTGCTTTTTTAAATTTAATAAACTTTCTTTTTAAATATATAAACACTTTTAATCTCTAAATTAATTTTTTTTTAATTTTTCCAATTTTTTACCCAATGTTCTTCAATATTTTCGTTTGTGACCAGCCTACAAGCAGATCACAAATTAGTGACACTTTTTTTGAGACTAATATCGAAGACCTTTTATGTGGAGAATAGTGGGGTTTGATTGGATAAGCAAAGCTGGAGACTTTCGTAAAATACAAAAATGGTGTTTTCTTACTTTTTTAAAAACGTTAGGTTAGGTTAGGTTCAAGTGGCTGCCGCAGAGGCACACCTAGGCCAGTATTAAAAGGCCCGTTGTGATACCACCAACACTAGGAAAGTCAGTTCCGGGACCCTGCCATATGGAAAATCCGGTATTAACGGAATTCTCCACATAGCAGAATCCCGGGACTGACGTTCCTATACCGACACCGTTACTCATCCTCGAACCATTTAGATGACTTGATGAAGGCCATCAGGTCCTTTATGTCCAGCTCCGTGACCTGGCGTAGGCTAACCAGGAAGGGAGCTCCCAAAAAGCGCATTCTCGCGCCAGATGAGGTGGTCCACCGTTTCCTCCTCCTCATCATCCTTACAACTCCTACAGCATCGTCGGTAGGGCACACCTAGTCTTTCTGCGTGCCTACCAATGAGGCAGTTCCCAGTTAATACGCCTATTAATATGGAGATTTCTCTTCTCCTTTGGGCATAAATTTGTCTTGATCTTTTATGATCCCATTTCGGCCAGGTTTCTTTGGATATCCGGCATCCTGGAGATTGCAGTCATCTTTCATTGGCTTGGCGGAGTGTGTACTCCTTCAGCATAAGCTTGCATGTGGCAAACGGCACACCTAAACGCTCTTCATCCCGAAGAACCTGTTTGGTCGTCTGCCCTACAATTTCCATCAATGTCCCTATGCCCCGGGACCCATGTGAGGTTCACGCGATTCTGTTGGGCCATCTCTTGTAGAGATCCACGACAGCTGAGCGTCAGTTCAGAGTTGAACGAATAAGAGACAAGGGATTTGATGGCCGGCTGGCTGTCGCTGAATATAAAAATGTCCTGTCCGATAGTGTGTTGGCCTATCCAAGCCGAGGCGTCCATGATTGCTGAAACTTCAGCCTGGAAGATACTGCAGTGATCAGGTGGTCTGAAGGAGAGCTCAAGGTTCAGATCCTTTGAATAAACCCCTCCTCCAACTCTGCCGACTAGCTTCGAGCCATCAGTATAAATGGAAGTGCCGCCATGAGTGACGGGACTCCGATCCGTGCTCTCTCATTCTTCCCTGCTGGGAATGTTGATTTTAAAACCGCTATCTCCGACTGTTGTGGTCGCACAACGATCTGTGCTCAGCGGAAGAAAGCTATAGGATCCCAAAATACAGGCGTGTCCAGTAGTGCTTGCGCCCCAGCCGCACGTTTCTCTTAGACGCAGAGCCGATGCTGCTGCCACCCGGTGCCCTTCCAGATCGAGTGGAAAAATGCCAAGAATGACCTGGAGTGCTTCATTGGGCGTTGTTCTTAACGCACCGCTTATACAGATCATGCAAGATCTGTGTACTTTACCTAGCAGATTAAGGTTTGTTGCCTTGCTCAGCGCAGGCCACCATACCACAACTCCATAGAGCATGATTGGTCGAATGATTGCAGTGTAGATGCATTTGCATATTTTGGGGCTGAGCCCCCATTTCTCTCCAATGGCTCTTTCGCACGTGTAGAGTGCAATAAACGCTTTCTTCTGGCGCTGAAGAACATTCTCCTTCCAGGTTAGTTTCCTATCCAGAACTGTGCCCAAGAACTTGGCTTTGTCAGCCAAGTTCAGGTGCACGTCATTCAGTTTTGGTAGTATTAGCGGTGGTGTCTTATAGCGGTTGGTAAAGAGAACCAGTTCTACTTTTCCCGGGTTGATGCTCAGTCCGCAGCGCAAGCACCATGAGGAAACCTCTCGCAGTGCTACTTGCATCAAGTCGCACAGGGTTTGTGGGAATTTGCCCCTATATACTATAGCTAAGTCGTCTGCATATGCCACTACCTTCCCGCCCACCCAGCTTGCGTCTCGCAGCAGCCAGTTGACAGTGAGGTTCCATAGAAGCGGGGAGAGAACACCACCCTGAGGCGTTCCCCTTGTGACATAGCGTGATAAGTCAACCGAGCCTAGTGATGAAACCATTCGTCTACCCTTTAGTAGTTGATCAATAAGTCCAATAAGAGACCTGCTTATGCCCAGACTTGTTAAAGCGTGGTTATAGCATCAGGGCTTATGTTATTGAAGGCACCTTCAATATCTAAAAAGGCCGCAAGACAGTACTCCTTCTCATACAGCGATTTTTCAATAACAGAAACTAGGCTGTGAAGCGCAGTTTCTGTAGATTTCCCTTTGGTGTATGCATGCTGATAGCTACAGATCAGGTTGCTATCAATAGTAGAGGAGAGGTAGTCATTTATTATCCTCTCGAAGGTTTTGAGCACAAAGGATGAGAGTCTGATCGGCCTGTAGCCCTTGGGCTCGGAATGAGACGCCTTCCCTGCCTTAGGAATAAACACTACCGTGGCACTTCTCCAGGAGCACGGAATGTAGCTAAGAGAAAGGCAGGCTGTATAGAGAAATACCAGCCATTTGACTGATGTTTCCAGCGTGCTTATGAGTTGTTCGGGAATAATCCCGTCTGGCCCGGCAGCCTTGAAGGGTTCGAAGCTTTTAACCGCCCACCTAACCTTTTCCTCCGTGATGGGTATGTATACAGCCAGGTTTGTTGTAGGTGCTAAGGGTTCCTCATGCAAGTTCCTTGGGAAGTGCGTATTCACGAGCAGCTCTAAGGTTACCCCCTCCGTGCTGGCCCAGGATCCGTCAGGTTTGCGCAAATAGATTGTGGCTGTTTGAGTTTTTGAGAGCACTCATCTAAGTCTCGCTGTATCGTCGACATTTTCGACCCCAGTGCAGAAATTTTCCAACTATACTCTCTTTGCCTGCCTCAGAGCTTTTTTGTAGGCCCTAAGTTTAACTTTATAATCGAGCCATTGAGTCTCCGTGCCAAGCCTTATTAAATTGTGTCCTACATGATTTGCAGAGCGATTCCAGGACCACCAATGCGGCCTATGTTTACCGCGTGGTTTTGGCACTGGGCAAGCCTGCTCTAAGGCATTCGAGAGCGCCGTTGTAAAGGTCTTTACCAGATCCTCCAACTCCCCTACTGATGAGGGGACTTGTGGGGGCAGTGCTGGTAAGTCCCTAGATAGTATTTCATTGTGTAGCTGCCAGTTAGTGTTACGTGGGTTGCGTTTCATAACCGGCAGCTCAACAGAAAAGTCTAGAACTATTTCTACGCACCGGTGTTCGGAGAATGAGTGCTCATCGAGAACGCGCCATTTTCTTACCCACTCATAAGCGCCTTCGCTGCAAATAGTGAGATCTATGACCTCCCTACGGGTTTTAGTAACAAACGTAGGTTCGTTACCCACGTTGCAAACTACCAGGTTAGTTGTTAACAAATAGTCAAACAACGACTCTCCTCTAGCATTGATTTCGGTGCTTCCCCACTGGACGTGATGATCATTGGCGTCAGTTCCGATAATAAGATGACCCATGGAAAAATTTGCCACCAGGTTAAACTGGTAGCTGGCAGCTTTAACGTCACCATTGGTATAGTTGGGCAAGAGAAAGGCATTCAGCTCAGACTTAAACAAAATACAGGCTCTAACCCTGCCCCCCTCGCTGGCTCGAATAAGCTTAAAACCCTTAGTCCCCAAACCGCAAATCCTTGAGCTATTGACCCAGGGTTTTTGGATGAGGACCACATCTACGGCGCCTTTAGAGGCTGCTTTAGATTTGTGCAAATTTATCTGAATCACCACCAACATGAGAGCGCTCAGACTTCCCTACCACCGCTGGAGGCTTATCTTTCAACGACGATTTCTTCAGACCACGGTTTGGCGTGGCAGAGATCCTACTAACTGTGGCAGTGTCAACATTGGTGCGCTCACGACTAGCTGCTATCACTGTGACGTTGAGGTCTTCCCCGTCCAGCAGGCTGTCTCCCATCTCCGAGCTGTCCACTGCTCCTTCGCCATTTGACGTGGCAGCCGAAATAGCAGCGCGCTGTGCATCGCCGCGGTATACGTGAATCAGGATCTGACCCATGCCGTAGTGCACTCGTCCATTGCACAGTTTAAGGGGCTGGAGTGCCTCCTTATTCAAGGTGAAGATCACTTGCCTATCAGGCCCTACCGCATCCTCGACCAGATTGACACCCCAGTCCTTCGGCGAGAGAGACGGGTTCATGATCCTCAGCATCCTGAGAATTCTCTCAGGTTCCGCAGGGATAGCAGGAATCCACGCTCTTGCCCTTGGCCGAGCCGGGATGTCCTTCCAGTCGACAACCTCGATTCTTGCCCCTTGGTAGATCTCACCTAGTCTTGCAGCTGCTGCCTTGTACAGTGCAACAGTTTTTGCATCCTCGCAAGCGAATACCTTGTTTCGGCCCTGGTGCCATCCCGCATCAGAACCCATCGGAGTGGCACCCGGAGACTCATCCATAATGTCGAGAAGGCCATTACCGATAGCATTCCGGACGTACCGCCACTGGTCCCTAGGGATGGCCCAGCTTTCATTACCTCGGTCAATGACGCCTATGAGGATCCTATCCTTAGTCACTTCAGCAAAGCTGAGGTTACCCATTACGGGGGCGTTGTTGCTGCCGCTTCGGGTGAGATTTTAAATCCACGTCCGATCTCTGGCGTTTGAAGGGGTTTCCATTAACCTTCTTTGGCGCGTAATCGCTTTGGAAGTTCGGTAAGATAGCATCAGCCATCTCCACCGTCTTTCTAGCATTCGGCGATAGCGTCTCTTGTGAAATACCCTCGTATTTCTTCAAAATCCTTGCCGCCGCTCTTTTGTCCAAGTACTCAGAGCGACTGGGAGATGTCTTTTGGGGTAAATTTCGACTCGTTGTTGCCATCGCGGTCGTTCCCTTATTTGGATCTCTGGGGCCAGGTCGTGAGACCACTGCCACAGACGTAAAAGATTTGGTTTCGGTACCGGCACTTACTGGGGCTTTAGCATCAGCCGTTGTTGGCTTCACCGTGTTTGTACCGGTACTTACTTTGGGGATTGCCCCCTTGTTATCCAGAGCTAATCGACTCGTAGTTGCCATCGCTGTCGATCTCTCGGCTGATAAAGAAATGGAGTTTGTCCTCCGACGTTGCGTTCTCGCTTGCTCCAGCATTTTCCTCCTCTGCTGTGCAGTAAACATTGTTGTATCTTTAGTTTTAGGGTTTTTGTTACTATCTTTCATCTTGTTCGTACGACCCCTCGCCGGGCAAGGCCAGTTTAGGGTCAAAGGAAGAGTAAGGGGAATGTATCGTCCACCGCGGCAGAGCCCCATACCGCGGTAAGGCCATAGTTACTCTCCGAGGCGGCCCGGTATCAGAGAGGCTCCGTTCGATTACAGCCACGATTTTCCTCCCGGCTGCAAACGTCCAATGGGCACGTGGTCGCATAACACCCAGGATTGGGAGGGGGAAGATCTTAGTCATCGCGCCAGAGAGGCTTGGCTTCTCTCGTGATGTAGTACCGGCGGCGCTATGATCACAAGGGCAGCGTAGCCCTGTGGCTATCGACTTAAGCCCTCGTACCGCGGCAAGGTGTCCACCCTTCACGAGGGTTAAAAACGATAACTTTGCGAAATCTGATCAGCTTATTTTTAGAGCAAAATCTATCATATTCCGCCCGGCGAAAAAAATTGTTTCTTAAGGAACAGCTTAGTGCATATATCTTTTTTAATAATCAGAAAATCATTGCAACCTTGAAATGAATTTTGGTATTAAACGAAAATACTTTGGGTATTATATATACCCTAAAATCTCAAACGTTCGTTTTCAATTTGAGGTGAAACAACCGTTTCAAATGAAATAGCGTTTTCAAACAAAACAGTTCATTTTTAATACGGGATTTTGCCCTGATTTTCAAATTGGGGACGGCAGAATTCTCAAACTGAGCGGAGTGGATCGAAATGGAATCCACATACTCTCATTGAAATATTTATTCAGGGATGGCAATTATGCAAAACAAATACCCATTTTAATAAAAAGCGAGTTTACATTTATTCAGTTAAATTTTATTCAATATTTTTTTGAATTAATATAGTTAACAAATAATACTTTTATATGAACAACATTTGAGAAAAAGTTGAGAATAGATGTTTTCTCAAACGTTTGAGATTTTGGTACACGGTGTTTGTTGGGATGCTTATTTAAATTAGCATTCCTAGTATGTACATTAGAGCGTACCTATCACCAAAAAAAAGTCGGCCGTACCTGCCCTCATATGAAGTGTTTTTGAAAATCATTTTTAAAAAAATTATATTTTTTTTCTGACAACCCTAGATGTCGCCCAATTGCATTTTTCTTCATATCTTCGGCATTTATTGTCGGATTTTAATGTGTGATACCACAACGTACCTCCCCTCATATGAACTGGTTTTGAAAAACATTTAAAAAAAAAGTTGTATTTTTTTTTTCTGGCAACCCTAGAAGTCGCCCAATTGCATTTTTCTTCATATCTTCGGCATTTTTTGTCGGATTTTAAAATGTGGTACCACAACGAAACGCATGAGCTCAATGAACTTTCTTGAAAAAAAAAAAATTTTATGTAAGCCCGAGGCGCTCTAATGTACATATGTGCGGTTTTATTCGTGAATATGTATCAACCCTTTTGGAATCAATTCCGAATCAATTTGGGAACTTTTCGGATTTTTTTTTTTTAAATAATTTTAAGACCATTTGACTGGATTTACACAGAGCAAGTTTTATTGCCGCAATTCGAAATTTGTAGCAGAGGGACTGACGGGAAAGGGAGAGGGGCACCGAATTGCTTGTGCTCGGTAATTTTGCTTTATCCCCTTCATAGGTCAATTGATGGGCGACTCTTTTACTGTCAAATTTCTCAGCCCAGTTTTTGGCAGTGCTGCCAAGTACGAAAACGAGTTCCTGGGCAGATACACAGCTTTTACCAGGATTTACTCCAAAAAACGATGCTGTCATACAATTATGCAGCGAAAAACGACTCGAAAATGGGAAAAAGTGTAGTGAGTGAAAATCATCAATTGCCTATTAGAAAGGATGTCGTTTTTTTATATTTTGTAAACTATTTATTGTGGTTAAAATGAAAAAGTAAATAAAAAGGGAGGTTATAAAGGGAGAAGTAAATTTTGATGGAGCGGGGGGAAATTCTGACATTTTTCGGGGTGAATATGGTCGCCAGAATTCACTCTAGCTTATGGAGCTAGGGCAAATTGTGAGAACTAAGCATGTGTACACATAAATGCATGTGATATTCACAATCATATTATATAAATGGAAATAAGAAAAAGAACCTATATTTGTATGTCCGGCATGCGGCTCGTCCCCCCATAATACCAACCACCTATTCACTTGCTCTACGGAGCCCACTCTTCTAACACCCATCTCCCTTTGGTCCAACCCTATTGAAACTGCTGGTTTTCTTGGACTCCCGTTAGAAGATATCGATGACAATTTAGGCTAAGGAAAAATACGCGTGGGCAGGTCTACACCTCGTTACAACAACAACAACCTATATTTGTTATTTCGTAATTTTATTTACTTTCGCCAATAAATTTTCCATATCACACACCTAGATCTAAAGGGAGCTAAAAGTACATTTACACCGCACCAAATTTGGTAAATTTGGCGATTTTTTCCATACCAATCTCATTTCCCAAATTTGTAATTCCATCACATTTGGCCTCATTCGCCGAACAATACAATCCACAGTTCATCCAAATAGCAACCCTGCGGGTGTTCCACATTTAGAACTGCCCAGCAAGAACCTTAATGGGTAATTAACGTGTGATAACTTTTGCATTATGAACAGCTGTAAATAACAGTTTCAACTAGTTTTTTTTGAATAAAATGGACCAATTCTACTAGGAAAAGGCAGAAACCTTCTTGACTCTTCATTTATTATTACTGTACAGGTGTTTAAAACATCACGGTTGTGCATTTTCTTTCGGTGGCTTTGTGTTATGTTAGAAGATTCTTGCAGGGAAAGTGAAGCCAAATGCAAATTTGCCAGTGTAAACAGGTTCGAAATGACTCATTCAAATTCGCCAAATTTGGCGCAGTATAAATGTACTATAACTCAAAAATCTGACATTTTGAAGCTATGCAACCACAACCATTGTGTATCAATACCAAGTGTGAACTCTTCTTTTGACAACACACATTAAAATGTCGGTTTGTTTACATCCTGCACATATTAAAATGTCGCCAGCACCGAATAACAGAAAAGCAAATGGCATTGTTTAACATCCTGCACACATCAACATGGCGGTCTCCTATCTTTTACCTAATGGTAGAAAGAGATTGGAAGATGGAAAGAAGTGAGACAAAGAAGGAAATTAAAAACAAGTGACTAAACTCACTTTGAAGTTTTCACGACTATGTCTATGATATCACACTTGTTATTAACCACAATCTCAAACAGGTGTTAAACTCATTTTGGAATTTTGACGTCTATGTAGAAGAGTTTACACTTGGTATTGATATACAATGACCACAACGCTCTTCAATTCAATATCCCCCGATCTATATATTCGATTAAATATAGACTTTACTTCTCACCAAGAAAATAACTATTAAAAGTCACCACGATAACTGTAGGAATTTACAGCCGCTCTGTCAAAATTTACGATATTCAACTAACTGGCACACGGTCTTTATAATGAATCAAGAGTTCATAATGAATTAACTATTTTCAATTTTTATTTTTTTAATGTAGTTTTATTTATTTCGTTTTGAGCTTTCAAACGTTCATTTTAATTTAAAAATCACTTAAAATTGAGTCTTTCTATGCCGTCTCCTGTTATCTTTGTTTACTATTATAAGTTATAAAAAAATAAATTTTATTTTGCTTTTTACTTTCTTACATTTTTTCAATGATGTTACAACTTTTTATAATTATGTATACATATGTAATATAGCCCTGTCAGAGAACCTAGTACACTGAAAACCCTTATTTATCCCGCCGTTTGCCGAACTGGTTTGAAAACTGCAAAAATTCCAAATTTTAGTTTAAAAATACCCAATTTTCACTTCTTCGGGTGTTGCAATTGATCTATGATATAAAGCCGCCTAGTTTCTTGTATTGCCGGTTCTACGAGAACGGTACCAGTACTTGTGCTGTACCCATCGTGTCGAAACGACCCGTGCCGTTTTATTATATCGACCCGGCCAAGAGCAATACACTCGGGGTCATTGTGTATCAATACAAAGTGTAAACTCTTCTGCATAGACGTCAAATTTCCAAAATGAGTTTAACACCTGTTTGAGATTGTGGTTAATAACAAGTGTGATATCATAGGCTGTCCCCTGATCAAAGAACTAGAAACCAGATTGATCATGTCTTGATTGACGGCAGACATAGCTCCACCGTTCTGGACGTGCGTACACTGCGTGGTCCCAATATTGACTCTGACCATTATCTTGTCGCAGCCAAGATACGCACACGCCTCTGTGCAACGAAGAAAGTGCGCACAGCAACGGAAGGAAAGTTTGACGTCGAGAAGCTGCGCATGACACAGACAGCTGATAATTTCACAACTCGACTCTCACACCTGCTAGCAGAGGGCAATCCTCGACCTAACGATGTAACCGAGCAATGGAAGCATATCTCTCACTCATTGCGTACCGCCGCTGAGGCCACTATAGGGTTCCAGCGAGCCCGCAAGAACAACTGGTACGATGAGGAATGCAAAACTGCCTCGAAAAAAAGGACGCTGCCTACAAGGAGACGTTGCGAACGGGCGCAACCCGCAGTGTATGGCAACAATATCGTGAGGCAAAGAAGGAAGAGAGACGCCTTTTCAGAAAAAAGAAAAGTGAGGCCGAAAGGCGTGAGTGTGAGGAGCTTGAGATGCTCGCTGACAGGAATGATGCCCGAAAATTCTATGAAAAGATCCGGCGGATGACGGAAGGTTTTAAGACCGGGGCAAGCTCCTGTAAGGACAATAATGGCGACCTGGTAACCGACGTACAAAGTGTATTTAAATTATGGAGGGAGCACTTCTCCTCACTGCTAAATTGCGAGGGAGACGTCGAACCCGATACCCCAATCCCTGACGGTGGAAAAGTCGTCCCACCACCTGACTATGATGAAGTGAGGATAGCTATATCCCGGCTCAAAAACAACAAAGCGCCTGGAAAAGACGGACTACCCGCCGAGCTGTTCAAACACGGAGGCGAAGAGCTGGTAAAAAGCATGCATCAGCTCTTATGCAGAATATGGTCAGACGAATGCATGCCTCCGGATTGGAATTTAAGTGTGCTTTGCCCAATCCACAAGAAAGGCGATCCCGCTAACCGCACCAACTACCGCGGAATTAGTCTTCTTAATATCGCATATAAGGTTCTTTCTAGCGTGTTGTGTGAAAGGCTGAAGCCCATCGTAGACAAACTGATTGGACCTTATCAGTGTGGCTTTAGACCTGGTAAGTCTACCATCGACCAGATTTTCACGATACGCCAAATCCTGGAGAAGACCCATGATAAGAGAATCGACACTCACCATCTCTTTGTCGATTTTAAAGCCGCTTTTGACAGCGTAAAAAGGAGTTGCCTGTATGCCGCCATGTCTGAATTTGACTTCCCTGCAAAGCTTATACGGCTTTGCCAAATGACGTTGAGCAATACCAACAGCTCCGTTAGAATCGGGAAGGACCTCTCTGAGCCATTTGAAACCAAACGAGGCTTCAGACAGGGCGACTCCCTTTCGTGCGATTTCTTCAATCTGATGCTGGAGAAGATAATTCGAGCAGCTAAACCGCAATGGTACAATCTTTTACAAGAGCGTGCAATTGCTGGCGTATGCCGATGATATTGATATCATTGGCCTTAACAACCGCGCCGTAAGCGCTGCCTTCTCTGGACTGGATAAGGAAGCGAAAAAAGTGGGTCTTGCCGTGAACGAGGACAAGACGAAGTATTTGCTGTCATCAAAGAAAGAATCGGCGCACCTGCGCCTTGGCAGCCATGTCACTGTTGATAGTTACAAATTTGAAACTGTGAGAGACTTCGTCTATTTGGGAACCAGTATTAACACCGAAAATAATATCAGTCTAGAAATCCAGCGGAGAATCACTCTTGCCAACAAGGGCTACTTTGGACTGAGTAGGCAATTGAGAAGTAAAGTCCTCTCTCGAAGAACAAAGATCACGCTCTATAAGTCGCTCATCATACCTGTCCTGATGTATGGCTCAGATTCATGGACAATGTCAAGAGAAGATGAGATGGCCCTTGGAGTATTTGAGAGAAAAGTTCTCCGGAAGATTTATGGTCCTTCCCGTGATGCCAACGGCGAGTATCGAAGGAAATTTAACGATGAGCTGTACGAGCTCTACGCAGATCTGACCATAGTCCAGCGAATTAAAGCCCAAAGACTCCGCTGGCTGGGCCATGTTATGCGAATGGACAAAGAAGCTCCAGCACAGAAGGTTTTCCTATCGTTGCCTGAATTCGGCAGCAGAGGAAGGGGGAGGCCTCGACTGAGATGGAAACAACAGGTGGAGGATGACTTGAACTCCCTTGGGGTTTCCAATTGGCGTCGGTTATCGCTAAAAAGGAATGACTGGCGTGCTTTGATACGAAACGGCAGAAATCGCTTAGGCGGTTAAGCGCCAATAAATGATGATGATGATGATATCATAGGCATAAGCGTGAAAATTTCAAAGTGAGTTTAGTCACCTGTTTTTAATTTCCTTTTTTGTCTCACTTCTTTCCATCTTCCCATCTCTTTCTACCATTAGGTAAAAGATAGGAGACCGCCATGTTGATGTGTGCAGGATGTTAAACAACGCCATTGCTTTTCTGTTATTCGGTGCTGGCGACATTTCAATATGTGCAGGATGTAAACAAACCGACATTTTAATGTGTGTTGTCAAAAGAAGACTTCACACTTGTTGAACCCCCAAAATCACCCCCTGCGCACGGGCCTGAAATGAGGTCAAATGTGATGGAATTCCAAATTTGGAAAATGAGATTTGGCTGTGTGCTAATTGAAAACATTTTTCGTCAGAGTAAAATGAGGTGAACAAATTGCCTATGGTGAACGAATTTTTGCCATTTTGCTGTGCCAAACGAAACGTTAAATTATGACAGTAGTAAATTTTGACGTATGGAAAAAGCACGTGCAAAAGCAGATGCTTTGTGAATCAATTGTCATTTTACGTGTTTTCATGCATTTATATTGCGTATTATTCGCATTATATTATATTTTAGTGTTAAATAAAGCACGTGAACATAAATTTATGTGAAATAATATGAATGTTAACAGCACATGCATCCCTGTGCTCACATTATTGATTGTCAAAATTTGACCTAGCCCCCAGGGCTAGGGCAAATTCTGACGTTCATATGTACCACGATAACTGTCAGAATTTAACATCGCTCTGTCAAAATTTGCTTATTTAAACCGTTTGGCACACAGCCTTTGTATGGAAAAAAGAGCCAAATTGGCAATTTTTCGCCAAATTTGGTGCGGTGTAAATGTACTCTTCACCAACGCCTTCGAAATCTTATCACAACTTTGACCATACGGATTTATTAGGTCGTAGTATCAGCTGAGTTGTCATTGGCCACACAGCTGTCCGGTAAGGAAGGTTATTAGAATCATACAACCGTAAAATGAAAAAGTTTTGTCAAAATAAATATTCAGTTTTTTTCAGTGTGTATGAGCCAGACGAAGTATGAATGCGGTGGCAACACTACACCAAGTCGACATTTTGACGATGTTCAACTCGTTCGATTTTTACACCCTGAGCTGAGTCCATAAATATTTTCTATGCAAATCATTAAAGTTTTCTGAAAAAAAATGAGTAAAGTTTAAATTGGACAAAACTATGAGACAATAAAGACAAGAAAATTTGTTTTGGATGTTTGGTTTAAGTGAAGGGCCGATTTTTATACGGCTGAAACTGATTTACATCTCGATGCACTGGTAGGCTTCGCAACTGTTCGGTCTCCGCTGTTCTCGCTCACACAGCATACCATTTATCATATCCTTTGTTCTTTGCGTTCTTGTTACGCATCGATTTGGGCTAAACGTTAGATACAACCTAACAATCGGTTGGGTGTAGTGTTTTTGCTGCAAAATGCAATATACTCTGTGGAGAATGTGTAATAGAAAATTTTAGGTAGTGCTGTTTTTTTTATTAAAAAATGCCATGATTTAATAAATAAATATAAATATCTTCTCGGCGTTTATTTACTGGTGAGTTGGAGATCTTTCTATCCGTTGTATAATACACAGTGTTAGCCATTAAAATGAACATTTACATACACTTATCTATAGGTATATAAGCACGTGCATATAAATACTATCTATGGACAGATATGTAGATATGCATATTAATATATGTATGTATATCTATGCTAATATTTTTGTGCATAGATATATGTTTGTATATAGATGTTTTATGCTCAAACATATCTAATAATAAGGAGTTTTCCAAACAGCATTGAAAAAACATCTGCATGAGTATATTTAAAAAGGAGCCCGACAAATATAAGCTACAAGCTGCATCTACATTTGTACACTGATATATGTAGACCCAGCAAACAATCGGAGTCATAAATGATGCAGAACGTAGTCCTGAATACCCTACCGGACAGCTGCTTGGTCAGTGACCACTCATTGGATACTCCGGTCTGAGGTTATGAAGCATCAGAATTGTGATAAGATTTCGAAGGCGATGGTGAAAAATCTTATTCAAACATTGGTGTACGTGTAGGGTTTGCATTACAATGTGTGAATGTTTAGCTAAGACCACACCAGTTAGTGAGTTGTCACTGACCAAACAGATTGTTTGTGTAGTAGTGTGTATAAAAAATGTCCGGTAGGGTAGGAGCGTTTACGCTCTTTATGAGCTCATTTATGAGTCCGAAAGGAGTGTATTTCCTTTCCTGCATGGTCGTCCGATATGAGCTAAATTTCATATTTTGAATGAGCGTGAATAGGTGTAAAAGTAGGTCGCCTCCCAGTTGGTGCACTCTGGGTAACGCTAAATGACCTACATGGCCTACACGGCTAGTTTTTTGTATTCCCGTTTCTACGAGAACGGTGCCAGTACTTGTGCTGTACCCATCGTGCCGAAACAACCCGGGCCGTTTTCTTATATCGACCCGGCCAAGAGCAATACACTCGGGGTGACCCTGTCTGACATTTAGGCAGGGCTACACCTCGCTACAACAACAACAACAGGTGTCATTTATGACTTATTTGCCTCAGAAACGGATTATATGGAGCCTAAATAGGAGTCAAATATGACTCCTTTATGGAGCTTGTCGGATGCATTTATAACTCTTAAAAAAGCCATACACCTACTGCACTTTTTGTGGTCTTAAATGGCGCCTTTTCGGCATTGAAAGGGGGGCACTGGAATTGGGGAAGCATACATGAACCTTTGGCATTAGATCAGGGGCCGACCGAATCGAAAGTGAGGGTGCATTAGGAAATAGCGGCCATCGCACCAATAAAATTATCTGTTTTTGCTCCCCCGCTCATTAGCAAAAACCGAGGCAACAGCATATTTTTTTGAGTCGTGGCTTGGCAGTGAGGCCAAGCAAAACGCGTACAAATCTGTTTGAATTTGGGTCTCACATTTTCGGGCAACTGTCCCACCAGCTGCCGGGTCTTGTATGAGGTTAAAGTCCTTTAAATATAAGTGGTACAATGGAAAAACGAAACACTTCTAGGAAGGTATAGTTATCAAGGAATACGCTAGAATGGCGCCAACAGAATAGTAAGAAAATTTTCCAGGAACAGTCTGCACGCGATTTAATTGAATATTTATTTGAAATCAAAAAATTTTCACAAACAAAATATGAAAATTCGTTCCAACCCAGCAAACAATTGGAGTCATAAACATAGTGTGAACTGTAGCTTTGACAGAAATGTCAAAACACACATCCATGTCAAAATCTGGGTTGCTATTGTTGTTTTCGTTGCGATCGGGTTGTGTGCAGCACCGAATATCAATGAAACAGGGTTCTTGTTTGCACAAAAGTGTTGCTGTGTTGCACAAATTTTTCACTCCAGTTTCTAGGGCAACTTTTAAGCGAATCTTTCAGTTTATACTTTATATAAAAACAAGTAAGGAAAGCTGTCTTCGGCTGTGCCGAAGGCTATATACCTTTCATGAATAAGCGTCACGATTTTTACTGTTCGATCCCCAGTACAGCCTGTTTCAATTTAACTATATTTACTATAGACATTACACTTCTTTGTTATAATTTAAAAAAAAAACTTACAAAATAATAGGATCCGAGTTATCGGAACAATCGATTGTATGGAGGCTATATATTATACGTGTTCAATTGTACTGACTTACACTATACACATTACATATGTAGAAAGTACTAAAGGTGAAATATTTTACGTTCCTAACTTTTTAAATGCGGAAGTATTGGCCAAAAAACCTTATATCGGAACAACCGGTTGTATGGGGCTAAATATATGTTATATTTACCCGATCTTCTTGATTTTCCTCTACACACTACATAAATTGAAAGTACTCAAGTTGCAAAATTTTATGTTCCTAACTTTTTAATTGCAGAAGTTTTGGCCAAAAAAACCTTATATCTGAACAATCGGTTGTATGGGGGCTATATGTTACATTTGCCCGATCTTGTTGATTTTCACTATATACACTACATAAATAGAAAGTACTCGAGATGCAAAATTTTACTTTCCTAACTTTTTAATTGCAGAAGTTTTGGCCAAAAAACCTTATATCTGAACAATCGGTTGTATGGGGGCTATATGTTACATTTGCCCGATCTGGTTGATTTTCACTATATACACCACATAAATAGAAAGTACTCGAGTTGCAAAATTTTACGTTCCTAACTTTTTAATTGCAGAAGGTTTGGCCAAAAAACCTTATATCTGAACAATCGGTTGTATGGGGGCTATATGTTACATTTGCCCGATCTGGTTGATTTTCACTATATACACTACATAAATAGAAAGTACTCGAGTTGCAAAATTTTACGTTTCTAACTTTTTAATTGCAGAAGTTTTGGCCAAAAAACCTTATATCTGAACAATCGGTTGTATGGGGGCTATATGTTATACTGGTCCGATCTTGTCAGTTCCGACAAATGATTTCTATATTACAAAATGGTGGCCACATACAAAATTTCAGCCAGATATCTCAAAAATTGAGGGACTAGTTTGCGTTCAAACAGACAGACGGACAGACGGACAGACGGACATGGCTAAATCAACTCATCTCGTCATCCTGATCATTTCGGTATACTTATTGATGGGTCTATCTCTTCTTCTTCTCATATTTACAAACATCGGACCAAAGTTATAATACCATTTCATGTTCATGAAAGGTATAAAAAGACAAAATAAAAAAACTTAAAACTAGTAAGTTTTATTTATTTTACAGAAAAATTTTGAGGTAAGAATCTTTGAAATGAGAAATTAGACAGAAAATGAAAACAAACGTTTTTTTTTGGAAACATGTAGGTATATACGATGTTTTTAGATCGATTTACTATCAAATACTTAGCACAAAGAAGGCTTCAAACCCCAAAATTTGGTATTTGTTTCCTTTAGGGGTCAACTCCTAATAAATTAGCTAGAATTATGGAACATAGCTCAAAATACGGGGTTTGGCCTCAGGATCACGAATCCGGAAGCGCTTTTTTAATATTTTGCTTCTCTGAAGAGAACCCGCCCCAATTTTGGTACCGGACCCGGGTCAATTTTCGGTTTTTTGACCATAACTTTCCACAGACACAAAACAAATTCAATTCAATTCAAATTTCTAAGTTTTAGCGAATTACTTTTTTATGCAACCTACTACAAATTTTTTTATACCAAATCGAATGCAACTCGGCGCAAAATGATGATGTCCGTCAAGTTAGCACTACAACTTTGAAAAAATTAATATTACTATATGGGATTAATTCCCGCTTTTTAACCGTTAACACACCGTGAAATCCAAAAAATTACCGTTTTTCATTTTTTTAAAATAACCCCTAGTAGTGCTAACTTGACGGTCAAGTTAGCACTACCACCCTCGAAAACAATTCAATTCGATTCTAAATTTAAAATCATTTGCGCAGATAATTCCCGTTTAATAACCGTAATTAAGTAGTGCTAATGAAAAAAATCGAAAATTTTTTTTTCTCGATTTTTTTTTAAAATAACCCCTAGTAGTGCTAACTTGACGGTCAAGTTAGCACTACCACCCTCGAAAACAATTCAATTCGGTTCTAAATTTAAAATCATTTGCGCAGATAATTCCCGTTTAATAACTGTAATTAAGTAGTGCTAATGAAAAAAATTGAAACATTTTTTTTCTCGATTTTTTTTAAAAATAGCCCCTAGTAATGCTAAGTTGACGGTCAAGTTAGCACTACCACCCTCGAAAACAATTTAGTTCGACTCTAAAATTAAAATCAATTGCGCATATAATTCCCGTTTAATAACTGTAATTAAATAGTGCTAATGAAAAAAATTGAAAAATTTTTTTTCTCGATTTTTTTTAAAAATAACCCCTAGTAGTGCTAACTTGACGGTCAAGTTAGCACTACCACCCTCGAAAACAATTCAATTCGATTCTAAATTTAAAATCATTTGCGCAGATAATTCCCGTTTAATAACCGTAATTAAGTAGTGCTAATGAAAGAAATCGAAAAATTTTTTTTCTCGATTTTTTTTAAAAATAACCCCTATAATGCTAACTTGACGGTCAAGTTAGCACTACCACCCTCGAAAACAATTCAATTCGATTCTAAATTTAAAATCATTTGCGCAGATAATTCCCGTTTAATAACCGTAATTAAGTAGTGCTAATGAAAGAAATCGAAAAATTTTTTTTCTCGATTTTTTTTAAAAATAAGCCCTAGTAATGCTAACTTGACGGTCAAGTTAGCACTACCACCCTCGAAAACAATTCAATTCGATTCTAAATTTAAAATCATTTGCGCAGATAATTCCCGTTTAATAACCGTAATTAAGTAGTGCTAATGAAAGAAATTGAAAAATTTTTTTTCTCGATTTTTTTTAAAAATAAGCCCTAGTAATGCTAACTTGACGGTCAAGTTAGCACTACCACCCTCGAAAACAATTCAATTCGATTCTAAATTTAAAATCATTTGCGCAGATAATTCCCGTTTAATAACTGTAATTAAGTAGTGCTAATGAAAAAAATTGAAAAATTTTTTTTCTCGATTTTTTTTAAAAATAACCCCTAGTAGTGCTAACTTGACGGTCAAGTTAGCACTACCACCCTCGAAAACAATTCAATTCGATTCTAAATTTAAAATCATTTGCGCAGATAATTCCCGTTTAATAACTGTAATTAAGTAGTGCTAATGAAAAAAATTGAAAAATTTTTTTTCTCGATTTTTTTTAAAAATAAGCCCTAGTAATGCTAACTTGACGGTCAAAATTTTTTTTATCGAATTTGAAATTCGGGGATTTTGACCCCCTCCCCCCTACCCACAGCCTATGTTTTTTTGGACACCGAGCAGCTTATCTTGGAGCACATAAATAGCACATAATTCCCACATATAAAACTTTTTTCTACAGCTACCGTTTATTAGGGTGCGGTTTAGCTGGTCCCCCAACTTTGGAATTTCAAAAAAAGTACCTAAAATTTGAGCAACAAAAACAAACTTTGCGGAATTCTCGAGCACATAAATAGCACTTAATTCCCACATACAAAAGGTTTTTTTCTAAAGCTACTCCTTCTTAGGGGGGGGGGGGGTGTAGCTTGACGTCAAGCTGCACCCCCCACTTTCGAGGTTTTAAAAAAGTACCTAATAATTGAGCACAAAATTTTTTTTATCGAATTTGAAATTCGGGGATTTTGACCCCCTCCCCCCTACCCACAGCCTATGTTTTTTTGGACACCGAGCAGCTTATCTTGGAGCACATAAATAGCACTTAATTCCCACATACAAAGTTTTTTCTACAGCTACCGTTTATTAGGGTGCGGTCTAGCTGGTCCCCCAACTTTGGAATTTCAAAAAAAGTACCTAAAATTTGAGCAACAAAAACAAACTTTGGGGAATTCTCGAGCACATAAATAGCACTTAACTGCCACATACAAAGTTTTTTTCAAAAGCTACTCCTTCTTAGGGAGGGGGTGTAGCTTGACGTCAAGCTTCACCCCCCACTTTCGAGGTTTTTGCTTTTATTTCCTTTCCTTTCCTCTCCTTTCATCTGAATTTATTTCTTTTGCTTTTCTTTCCTTCTCTTCCCTTTTATTTCCTTTCTTTATCTTCTCCGTTCTTTTCCTTTTCTTTCCTTTTCTCTTCTTTCCTTTTCTTTCCTTTTCTCTTCTTTCATTTCATTTTATTTCCCTTCTTTCTTTCTTTCTGTTCTTTTCTTTTATTTTTCTTTCTTTTCGTTTCTTTCATATTCTTACCTGATCCTTCTTTCCTTTTCCATTACATTCTTTTTTTCATTTTATTTTCTTTCCTTTCCTTTCGTTTCCGTTGCTTTAGTTTCCTTTCATTTTATTCATTTTTTTCCATTTCATTTCTTTTCTTTTATTTTTTTCTTACCTTTATTTTCTTTCACTTTTTTTCTTAAATTTCCCTTCCTGTCATTCCGTTTCCTTACCTTTCCTTTCCTACCGTTTCCTTATTTTCTTTTGTTCCTTTCCGCAACTCCTTTGCTTTTCTTTTTCTTTCGTTCATTTCCTTAACTTATTTTTTTTAGCTTTTCATTTCCTTTCTTTCCTTTATTTTTCTTTCTTTTTATTTTCATTTATTTTCCATACCTTCTTCCTCGCTACATTTTCTTTCCCTTCTTTTTTTTCTTCTTTCCTTTCTTTGTCTTTCTCCTTTTGCTTCTCTTTTGTTGTTGTAACGAGGTGTAGTCCTACCCAACGCGTATTTTTCCTTAACCTAATTGTCATCGATACCCCAATCCCTGACGATGGGAAAGTCGTCCCACCACCTGACTATGATGAAGTGACGATAGCTATATCCCGGCTCAAAAACAACAAAGCGCCTGGAAAAGACGGACTACCCGCCGAGCTGTTCAAACACGGAGGCGAAGAGCTGGTAAAATGCATGCATCAGCTCTTATGCAGAATATGGTCAGACGAAAGCATGCCTCCGGATTGGAATTTAAGTGTGCTTTGCCCAATCCACAAAAAAGGCGATCCCGCTAACCGCACCAACTACCGCGGAATTAGTCTTCTTAATATCGCATATAAGGTTCTTTCTAGCGTGTTGTGTGAAAGGCTGAAGCCCATCGTAGACAAACTGATTGGACCTTATCAGTGTGGCTTTAGACCTGGTAAGTCTACCATCGACCAGATTTTCACGATACGCCAAATCCTGGAGAAGACCCATGATAAGAGAATCGACACTCACCATCTCTTTGTCGATTTTAAAGCCGCTTTTGACAGCGTAAAAAGGAGTTGCCTGTATGCCGCCATGTCTGAATTTGACTTCCCTGCAAAGCTTATACGGCTTTGCCAAATGACGTTGAGCAATACCAACAGCTCCGTCAGAATCGGGAAGGACTTCTCTGAGCCATTTGAAACCAAACGAGGCTTCAGACAGGGCGACTCCCTTTCATGCGATTTCTTCAATCTGATGCTGGAGAAGATAATTCGAGCAGCAGAGCTAAACCGCAATGGTACAATCTTTTACAAGAGCGTGCAATTGTTGGCGTATGCCGATGATATTGATATCATTGGCCTTAACAACCGCGCCGTAAGCGCTGCCTTCTCTGGACTGGATAAGGAAGCGAAAAAAGTGGGTCTTGCAGTGAACGAGGACAAGACGAAGTATTTGCTGTCATCAAAGAAAGAATCGGCGCACCTGCGCCTTGGCAGCCATGTCACTGTTGATAGTTACAAATTTGAAACTGTGAGGGACTTCGTCTATTTGGGAACCAGTATCAACACCGAAAATAATATCAGTCTAGAAATCCAGCGGAGAATCACTCTTGCCAACAAGTGCTACTTTGGACTGAGTAGGCAATTGAGAAGTAAAGTCCTCTCTCGAAGAACAAAGATCACGCTCTATAAGTCTCTCATCATACCTGTCCTGATGTATGGCTCAGACTCATGGACAATGTCAAGAGAAGATGAGATGGCCCTTGGAGTATGTGAGAGAAAAGTTCTGCGGAAGATTTATGGTCCTTCCCGTGATGCCAACGGCGAGTATCGAAGGAAATTTAACGACGAGCTGTACGAGCTCTACGCAGATCTGACCATAGTCCAGCGAATTAAAGCCCAAAGACTCCGCTGGCTGGGCCATGTTATGCGAATGGACAAAGAAGCTCCAGCACAGAAGGTTTTCCTATCGTCGCCTGAATTCGGCAGCAGAGGAAGGGGGAGGCCTCGACTGAGATGGAAACAACAGGTGGAGGATAACTTGACAGTTATCGCTAAAAAGGAATGACTGGCGTGCTTTGATACGAAACGGCCAAAATCGCTTAGGTTAAGCGCCAATAAATGATGATGATGAATTGTCATCAATATCTTCTAACGGGAGTCCAAGGAAACTAGCAGTTTCAATAGGGTTGGACCAAAGAGAGATGGGTGTTAGAAGAGTGGGCTCAAATGAGCAAGAAAATAAGTGATTGGTATTGTGGGGGGAAGCCGCATGCCGGACATACATTCGGCACATCAGGGTTCAGTCTAGATATGTAGGAGTTTAACCTACTACAATATCCAGAGCGTAATTGAGCCAGAGTGACCCTTGTCTCTCGAGGAAGATGACGCTCCTCTTCAGAAATGCCAGGTGTTGCGGCATGTAAGACATTGTTTAGCGCAGAGTAATGGCCAACAGACGTTGTATGGATATGCCCCAAAGCCTGTTTGTGCACCTGTAGATCAAACGGCGTTGTTATATAGTGACGGATCTCATAAAAATGTTTACGTAGATGCGACCTTATGGTCCTAGGAGGCGGAATGAGTTCAAGCAGTTGTCTACCGGGATGCTGTGGTTTACAGCAATTCAGTAGGTACTGCTTGTTTAGCATTTCATTATGCTCCCTAACTGGAAGCATTTCCACCTCATTATGTATATGAGATATAGGTGACATAAGGACGCACCACGTAGCGGTTCTGAGCGCGGTGTTTTGACAGGCCTGAAGCTGATTCCAGTGAACGTCTGTAAGCCCCGGCGACCATATCGGCAACGCATAGTTCAGGATCGGCCGACCAATTGCCTTGTACGTTACCAACAAAGATATACTTCCAGAATATGGGTGGCATGCGTACTAAGGCAGAGGCTGTTCATACTCTCAGCTCGCATTTGGACTTTAATGTATTTGTTTTGGTCGAAACCTGGCTAAATCCGAACTTTTATGACAATGAATTTTTTGACTCGAATTTATTTAACGTTTTTCGTAAGGATCGCGACAGTGAAAAAACTGGCTGTTCTTTGGGTGGTGTTGTACTGATCGCCGTGCAGCGTAACTTTCGTGCATTCGAAATCACCATGAAAAATACAGATACTGTGCTGGATCAGCTGTGTGTATGCATCAATAGTGCGTCTACTCTTGGCTCGCTTTATCTTATTTGCTCGTATATACCACCAAGTAGCGCGTTTGATACTTACAAGGCTCATACTGACAACATCACTGACATTGTGCTGAATAAAGTAGCTGGTAATAACATTTGCGTTTCGGGCGATTTCAATCTACCTAATATAACTTGGAGCGGAAGTTATTCCAAACTTAGTCTTATGCCAACAAACATTTCTAGTTTACTTGATTCATATTTTGTTGATAATATTCTTAGTCTTGACTTAATTCAAATCAATAATTTTACCAACAAGCTTAATAGAATTCTTGATCTCGTTTTCGTAAGTTCAAATATTAATGCAACCATCGTGGAATGCCTATCCCCTATTTCTCCTGCTGATCGGCATCATACTCCACTGTCTCTGAAGGTTGAGTTCTACGATTTTCTTATTAACCAGTGTGATGGTCGATTTTCCTTTAAGTTTGAGGCGTGTGACTTTCAAAAGCTAAATGCGTGTTTCCTTGACACTAACTGGGCTTCTCTACTGTCTGTTTCAGACATTAATGAAAGTTTCTCCATCTTTAAAACCCATGTCATCGAGATATGCTCCTACCATATTCCACGTAGGGTTAAAAAACCTTACAAACTTCCATGGTATACACATGCACTTAATAGACTTAAGAATCAGAGAAATAAGTGGCACAAAAAGTTTCTTAATTCCAAGAATCAAATCCTTCTAAGAAAGTATAAACAACTGTCAAAGAAGTTTAAATGCCTTAACAAATTCCTACATAGAAATTATATTCTTGGGGTTGAAGCTAATATCAAATCGAACCCTAAGAATTTCTGGCATTTCATTAAATCTAAAAAATCTGGGGTTGGAGTTCCAGCTGCTGTAGTTCTTGATAACGAACTTGCTAATTCGCCCTCAGAAGTGGCTAATTTGTTTGCTAAATTTTTTAAAGCCAATTTTACCACTGATGATCTCGTAACATCAGATAATAGTTGTCATTTTGTTCATCAAACGGCTGTGAACTTCGGTGACCTTCAACTTTCTTCGGAGGATATTATCAAAGGTATCAATAGTCTTAAAATCTCGTCTCAGACTGATCGAGATGGTTTCTGTACTCTGCTCTTGAAAAAATGTTCTGCTTTTGTAACCCCCCTCAGAGCTATATTTAATAAATCTCTCAGTTCTGGTGTCTTTGCGGACGCCTGGAAGGTTGCGGACATTACACCAATCTTTAAAAGTGGCAAAAAGAATGACGTTTCGAATTATAGACCAATTTCTAAGTTATCTATTATCTCCAAACTTTTCGAATCTATTGTAAAAGATAAGATGTATTTTGCTGTGAAAAGCTTGGTACTGCCTAACCAGCATGGCTTTGTAGCGGGGAGATCTACAGTCACCAACTTAGCCCTGTTTAGTGAGCACTGCCTTAATGCGTTTTCATCAGGCCAACAGGTTGACTGTATCTATACAGATTTCTCCAAGGCCTTTGATAAGGTATCTCACAAAAGGCTTGTACTGAAACTCGCTGCCCTGGGATTTCACTCCGTTTTTCTCAGATGGTTGAATTCTTATTTAACTAATAGATGCTGCAAGGTTATGGTCGAAGGTGTATCCTCTAACTTGTTTATGGCCACCTCAGGAGTCCCGCAAGGTAGTATCCTAGGTCCACTTCTATTTATTTTATTTATAAATGATATTGGCAGTTGTTTTGTCTCATCTGAGTTCCTGCTCTATGCGGATGACCTGAAAGTATTTTCTGTTGTAAATAACTCTGAAGACGCGCTGTGTCTCCAGGAAGATTTGAATAGAGTAGCTCTTTGGTGCATCAACTCGCACCTGTCTCTCAATATTAAGAAGTGCTTTCATGTAAAATTTTCAAAAAGTCGTAATGTGGTCCCAACGGCTTATTGCATCTCGGGGGTCCTACTTGAGTCCTTGGATGAGATTAAGGACCTAGGGGTCATCTTCGACTCCTCATTATCTTTTAACAACCACATTAATTATATCATATCTAGTGCATATGCTACATTAGGCTTCCTAAGGCGTAACAGTAGTTCTTTCTCTGATCCATATACCCTTAAATTGCTTTTTTCCTCGTTTGTTCGGTCCAAACTTGAGTATGCTGCATTCATTTGGAGACCATATCACAAGTCTGCAATTGATAGGATTGAGCGAGTGCAAAAGCTCTTCCTTAAATTTTGCTTGAGATCCCTACACTTTGCAGACCCAATTCCGTCCTATAAGTCCCGCCTTCTTCTTATTGAACTCAAATCATTAGAGGTCAGAAGGACCACGCTCTCCCTATCTTTTATCTTTGGGTTAATTAGTGGTGACATTGATTGCCCTTTTCTGCTTCGCCTGATCGTTTTTCTAGTACCCTCTAGGAGCCTGAGGGCTCATCACCCATTCTATATTAAATATCTTTCTACCAATTATGCGATGAATGCTCCGGTGATCCGTGCTCTTCGTGAGCTTAACGAGCTCTCGAATTCAATCTGGCTTGATTTTTCTCTTTCAAAATATACTTTTTGTAACTTACTTAACTCTATATTGTAGTTAGGTTAGGAATATGTAGTGTTTTAGTCAGTAAGAAACGATGTAGTTTTTTGACTTTTCGAAAATAAATAAAATAAATAAACAACGTTTCTTTGTCTTTACCCCAAGTACTGCCGGCTAGTGACTTGAGGATTTTGTTACGGCTCTGTAATTTTGAGACAATTGCAGCTGAATGGGTAGCGAAAGTGTGCATGGTGTCGAAAGTCACTCCTAAGATTTTTGGGTGAGAGACAGTAAGTATTTTATGATCACCTACATAAATTTCTAATTCCATGCCAACCTGCGCTGCCCACGTCGTGAATAAGGTCGCCGAAGACTTTGTTGGCGACAATGTCAAGCTTCGGGCAGTAAAGAACTCGACTAGAGAGGGGAGATAACCATTTATTTTAGAGCACAGCTCATCAACGGAAGTACCAGTTGCCAATATCGTGCAATCGTCTGCGTAAGAAACAATCGTGACTTCTTCTGGTGGAGGAGGAAGCTTCGATATATAGAAGTTAAACAATAACGGGGAGAGGACACCACCCTGTGGTACCCCTTGTTTTATCTTCCTGGCTTTAGATTTTTTGTTTCTGAATACATCAGACGACCGACGACCACTGAGATAATTGGCGGTCCAACGCTTTAGACAGGGGGGGAGTGACGAGTCTTCCAAATTAGCTACAAGTTGCCCATGATTTACTGTGTCAAAAGCTTGACTCAAATCAAGTGCAACTAGAACCGTCCTGTCATTAGGCCTGTTTTGATTTAGACCGTCAGTTATCTGAGTGTTTATGACATTTAGAGCAGATGTTGTGCTCCTACCTTTCCTGAAGCCATGTTGGTGCTCAGCTAACATCAAATGTGATGTATAGCGCGGGAGTAAGACCGCTTCAAGTGTCTTTACTACTGGCGAGAGGAGTGATATCGGGCGATATGACTCCCCAACGTTAGCTGGCTTGCCAGGCTTTAGTAGTGGGATCACAGTTGCCTGCTTCCATTTGTCGGGTATGACAGCTGTGATCAGAGACAAATTGGAGACGGCAGTTAAATATTTAACTCCCGCTAGGCCGATATGCTTTAGATGCACCATGGCTATGCCATGTTGTTGTTGTAACGATGTGTAGTCCTGCTCAACGCGTATTTTTCCTTAACCTAATTGTCATCAATATCTTCTAACGGGAGTCCAAGGAAACTAGCAGTTTCAATAGGATTGGACCAAAGAGAGATGGGTGTTAGAAGAGTGGGCTCAAATGAGCAAGAAAATAAGTGATTGGTATTGTGGGGGGGATGAACCGCATGCCGGACATACATTCGGCACATCAGGGTTCAGTCTAGATATGTAGGAGTTTAACCTACTACAATATCCAGAGCGTAATTGAGCCAGAGTGACCCTTGTCTCTCGAGGAAGATGACGCTCCTCTTCAGAAATGCCAGGTGTTGCGGCATGTAAGACATTGTTTAGCGGACAGAGCGCAGAGTAATGGCCAACAGACGTTGTATGGATATGCCCCAAAGCCTGTTTGTGTACCTGTAGATCAAACGGCGTTGTTATATAGTGACGGATCTCATCAAAATGTTTACGTAGATGCGACCTTATGGTCCTAGGAGGCGGAATGAGTTCAAGCAGTTGTCTACCCGGATGCTGTGGTTTACAGCAGTTCAGTAGGCACTGCTTGTTTAGCATTTCATTATGCTCCCTAACTGGAAGCATTTCCACCTCATTATGTATATGAGATATAGGTGACATAAGGACGCACCCCGTAGCGGTTCTGAGCGCGGTGTTTTGACAGGCCTGAAGCTGATTCCAGTGAACGTCTGCAAGCCCCGGCGACCATATCGGCGACGCATAGTTCAGGATCGGCCGACCAATTGCCTTGTACGTTACCAACAACGTTTCTTTGTCTTTACCCCAAGTACTGCCGGCTAGTGACTTGAGGATTTTGTTGCGGCTCTGTAATTTTGAGACAATTGCGGCTGAATGGGCAGCGAAAGTGTGCATGGTATCAAAAGTCACTCCTAAAATTTTTGGGTGAGCGACAGTAGGTATTTTATGATCACCTACATAGATTTCTAATTCCATGCCAACCTGCGCCGTCCACGTCGTGAATAAGGCCGCCGAAGACTTTGTTGGCGACAATGTCAAGGTTCGGGCAGTGAAGAACTCGACTAGAGAGGGGAGATAACCATTTATTTTGGAGCACAGCTCATCAACGGAAGTACCAGTTGCCAATATCGTGCAATCGTCTGCGTAAGAAACAATCGTAACTTCTTCTGGTGGAGGAGGAAGCTTCGAAATATAGAAGTTAAACAATAACGGGGAGAGGACACCACCCTGTGGTACCCCTTGTTTTATCTTCCTGGCTTTAGATTTTTTGTTTCTAAATACAACAGACGACCGACGACCACTGAGATAATTGGCGGTCCAACGCTTTAGACAGGGGGGGAGTGACGAGTCTTCCAAATCAGCTACAAGTTGCCCATGATTTACTGTGTCAAAAGCTTGACTCAAATCAAGTGCAACTAGAACCGTCCTGTCATTAGGCCTATTTTGATTAAGACCGTCAGTTATCTGAGTGTTTATGACATTTAGAGCAGATGTTGTGCTCCTACCTTTCCTGAAGCCATGTTGGTGCTCGGCTAACATCAAGTGTGATGTGTAGAGCGGGAGTAGGACCGCCTCAAGTGTCTTTACTACTGGCGAGAGGAGTGATATCGGGCGATATGACTCCCCAACGTTAGCTGGCTTGCCAGGCTTTAGTAGTGGGATCACAGTTGCCTGCTTCCATTTGTCGGGTATGACAGCTGTGATCAGAGACAAATTGAAGACGGCCGTTAAATATTTGACTCCCGCTAGGCCGATGTGTTTTAGATGCACCATGGCTATGCCATCAGGGCCGATGGCTTTGGAGTTTTTGGCCTTCCGGATGGCCTCTTGAACCTCTGTAGCGGTGATGGGAACGGGGGCATAGTTTTTGTGTTTATGCGCACGCCTGAAGATTCCACGTCTAGCCCTGTCTTGCGCAGGGTGTGGGACATATTGTCGACAAAAAGCCTGTGCACATTTCCTGGGGTCATTTATTGTCTTGTCACCAAAGGTAATGTCGACATATTTTGGTGGACCCGAAGGATTCGACAAGGACTTGACGGTGGACCATAATTTCCCAACACCGGTAGAGAGGTTACAAGACCTGAGGTGCTCCTCCCATTTGGTTTGTTTGTGTTCGTTAACCAGCCTTCTGATTTCCACGTTGAGATCACCGATCTGTGGGTCAGATGGATCGATGTTGCGTATGAGGTCACGTTCGTTGGCCAAGGCTGCGGCCTCAGCTGGGAAGTTAGGCCTAATATCTTTTATCCTACCAGCTGGTATGAAACGGGCTGTAGCCTTTTTAATGACCTCACGTATGTTGCGCTCGCCAACGTGTACGTCAGTGGGAATGGGAAGATCACCAAAGGAGCTCTCCGTGAATTCCAAAAAGCCGACCCAATTGGCCTTTTTGAAATTCACGTAAGTACGTTTCTCCGACGTGATAAAATCCGTGGCACGATCGACAGACAGGATGATAGGCAGGTGGTCGGATGACAGGGCCACCATAGGTTGCCAGTTGATGCTGTTAATTAACCCCGGGCTAACAATAGTTAGGTCCGGGGAGCTACTGCAGTTAACAGCCATCCTAGTTGAGGAGTCTCCGTTCACAGTACAGAAAGAGGAGTTATCAATTTGCTCGGCTAATTCCCGTCCTCTGCCGTCCACCGAAAGGTGTGAATGCCACATATCATGATGGGCATTAAAATCGCCCATGATGATACGGTTATCGCCACAAAGAAACGCCCTGAGGTCAGGACGATAACTTCTGGGGCAGCAGGTGACGGGAGGAATGTATATATTGATTAGCTCGAGATCAACGCCACCAGCTTGTATAACTATACCTTGACACTCTAAAGGTAAGTCACTTTGGTCAGTGTTGATATCAAATTCCCTATACTGCACCGTATGGTGTACCAGGAACGCGAGACCACTTCCGCCGTCTGTACGATCATGCCGGAGTACGTGATAGCCTCCACTCGCTCGGAGACTCGAGTGGGGGCCAAGTTTTGTCTCCTGGATAGCAGCAATTTTGATTTTATGTAGCTGCATAAATGTGGTTATCTCCGCTATCTTGCCGGTCAAGCCGTTGCAGTTAAATTGCAACAATTTAAATTGCGAAGGAGAGGCAATGGCCACTCTGGGAGTAAGAGACTGATGTGTTCGCCTAGATGGTGGTAGGTTATGTCGCGATATTGATCTCCGTTGCTGTCCTGAAGCCGGCGGAATTCGTTCACTATTAGATGAGTGTACTTCCGTCGGCGTTGAGGGCTGCACAACTCGACAGCAAGGCGCGACAAACACATCAGTCCAGAGATTTCTGTTTGCGAGCCCAGAACATATGCGTAGGTGACACAGGCCTAGGCAGGAGTTGCACTTGACCGATGCCACAGACGCATATATCCTGTGCCGACATACAGTGCACGAAGAGTGAGGGACCAGAAGTTGATGGACTTGACTTTCATTCGTGCTAGTGCCGGAAGAAGTTATTAAAGAGTTTAGAGACGGGGGCTGAAGCTCAGTAGTGCTACAAGCATCAACCGATGTGCTACGAAGAAAGTAGCCATGAGTGGGTGCTTGTGCTGTTGATGCACTAGGAAGTAAGCTACAGCCGGGAACACATATATTCTGCTGGGCAATATAATTATTGCAGGTCGTGGAGACTTGATTATTATTAGAGGGCGATAAAGCAACATATGAGCGTCGCTTGCCTCATTGTTAACAACAACAACAACAGCGTCGCTTGCCTCGGGACGTCCTACGACGTGAACAGCAGGGCGCCACAAAATTTTTATAGAAACTAATGGGCCGATGTGCTTTTGGATCTAGTCCGGAGCAACTAGATTTGTGCAACCAACCTTTGCATGATGCACACTGTACTGAGTGTGATCGTCTTGTATATATTTTCTTCCGACAAACGCAGCAAAACCATTCTCTTGGGCCAGGATTTGGCTCAATGCCAGCCCGGATCAAGAGAATAAGGAGCAGCCGTGCTGCAAGGGGCTGTTCCGGGGATGACAATAGGTGAGGGAATCGTGACGCGTTAGACAGGGTCACTTCGAAATGTATTGCTCTTGGCCGAGTCATTATAAAAAAAAAACAACCCGGGTCGTTTCGGTACGAAGGGTATTGTACAGGTACAAATACCGTTCTCGCAGAACCGGCAATACGTGAACCGGCCGATGGCTTTGGAGTTTTTGGCCTTCCGGATGGCCTCTTGAACCTCTGTAGCGGTGATGGGAACGGGGGCATAGTTTTTGTGTTTATGCGCAAGCCTGAAGATTCCACGTCTAGCCCTGTCTTGCGCAGGGTGTGGGACATATTGTCGACAAAAAGCCTGTGCACATTTCCTGGGGTCATTTATTGTCTTGTCACCAAAGGT
This sequence comes from Campiglossa producta, assembly GCA_964058755.1. Taxonomy (NCBI): domain Eukaryota; kingdom Metazoa; phylum Arthropoda; class Insecta; order Diptera; family Tephritidae; genus Campiglossa; species Campiglossa producta. The sequence goes on along the minus strand of CAXKVI010000005.1, from coordinate 53,634,855 downwards.
AATGTCGACATTTTTTGGTGGACCCGAAGGATTTGACAAGGACTTGACGGTGGACCATAATTTCCCAACACCGGTAGAGAGGTTACAAGACCTGAGGTGCTCCTCCCATATGGTTTCTTTGTGTTCGTTAACCAGCCGTCTGATTTCCACGTTGAGATCACCGATCTGTCCGTCTGAAGGATCGATGTTGCGTATGAGGTCACGTTCGTTGGCCAAGCCTGCGGCCTCAGCTGGGAAGTTAGGCCTAATATCTTTTATCCTACCAGCTGGTATAAAACGGGCTGTAGCCTTTTTAATGACCTCACGTATGTTACGCTCGCCAACGTGTACGTCAGTGGGAATGGGAAGATCACCAAAGGAGCTCTCCGTGAATTCCAAAAAGCCGAAACAATTAGCTCTTTTGAAATTCACGTATGTTCTTTTCTCCGATGTAACGAAATCCGTGGCACGATCGACGGACAGGATGATAGGCAGGTGGTCGGATGACAGGGCCACCAAAGGTTGCCAGTTGATGCTGTTAATTAACCCCGGGCTAACAATAGTTAGGTCGGGGAGCTACTGCAGTTAACAGCCATCCTAGTTGAGGAGTCTCCGTTCACAGTACAGAAAGAGGAGTTATCAATTTGCTCGGCTAATTCCCGTCCTCTGCCGTCCACAGAAAGGTGTGAATGCCACATATCATGATGGGCATTAAAATCACCCATGATGATACGGTTATCGCCACAAAGAAACGCCCTAAGGTCAGGACGATAACTTCTGGGGCAGCAGGTGACGGGAGGAATGTATATATTGATTAGCTCGAGATCAACGCCACCAGCTTGTATAACTATACCTTGACACTCTAAAGGTAAGTCTCTTTGGACAGTGTTGATATCAAATTCCCTATACTGCACCGTATGGTGAACAAGGAACGCGAGACCACCACCAGCTTGTATAACTATACCTTGACACTCTAAAGGTAAGTCACTTTGGTCAGTGTTGATATCAAATTCCCTATACTGCACCGTATGGTGTACAAGGAACGCGAGGCCACCTCCGCCGTCCGTACGGTCATGCCGGAGTACGTGGTAGCCTCCACTCGCTCGGAGATTCGAGTGGGGGCCAAGTTTTGTCTCCTGGATTGCAGCAATTTTGATTTATGTAGCTGCATAAATGTGGTTATCTCCGCTATCTTGCCGGTCAAGCCGTTGCAGTTAAATTGCAACAATTTAAATTGCGAAGGAGAGGCAATGGCCACTCTTGGAGCTAAAGACTGATGTGTTCGCCTAGATGGTGGTAGGTTTAGTCGCGAAATTGATCTCCGTTGCAGTCCTGAAGCCGGCGGAATTCGTTCACTATTAGATGAGTGTACATCCGTCGGCGTTGAGGGCTGCACAACTCGACAGCAAGGCGCGACAAACACATCAGTCCAGAGATTTCTGTTTGCGAGCCCAGAACATATGCGTAGGTGACACAGGCCTAGGCAGGAGTTGCACTTGACCGATGCCACAGACGCATATATCCTGTGCCGACATACGACGAAGAAAGTAGCCATGAGTGGGTGCTTGTGCTGTTGATGCACTAGGAAGTAAGCTACAGCCGGGAACACATATATTCTGCTGGGCAATATAATTATTGCAGGTCGTGGAGACTTGATTATTAGAGGGCGATAAAGCAACATATGAGCGTCGCTTGCCTCGGGACGTCCTAGGACGTGAACAGCAGGGCGCCACAAAGCTTTTATAGAAACTAGTGGTGGGCCGATGTGTTTTTGGATCTAGTCCGGAGCAACTAGATTTATGCAACCAACCTTTGCATGATGCACACTGTACTGAGTGTGATCGTCTTGTATATATTTTCTTCCGACAAACGCAGCAGAACCATTCTCTTGGGACAGGATTTGGCTCAATGCCAGCTTGGATCAAGAGAATAAGGAGCAGCCGTGCTGCAAGGGGCTGTTCCGGGGATGACAATAGGTGACGGAATCGTGACGCGTTAGACAGGGTCACTTCGAAATGTATTGCTCTTGGCCGAGTCATTATAAAAAAACAACTCGGGTCGTTTCGGTACGAATGGTATTGTACAGATACAAATACCGTTCTCGCAGAACCGGCAATACGTGAAACGTATTCTCTTTTCCACTGCTTTACCTACATTACATTTCCTTTCTTCCCTTCATTTTTTCTTTTCCATTCCTTTCCTTTCCCTTTGATTTTTCTGTCATATTTTCGGTTCCTTACTTTAACTTACCTTTATTTTCCTTTTATCCGTCCCTTTCCTTTCCTATTATTTTCTTAATTTAATAATTTTATTTATTTCATTTTGTTTCATTTTTAATTATTTTATATTATTCCCTTTCCTTTCATTTCCAACAAATTTTATTTTTTTACTTTCAACCACTTTTCTATTTCTGATTTTATTTTTTTTTAATTTTTATCAATTTTCCTCATGTCATCTTATGAGCTTGACGTCAAGCTACACCCCCCACTTTCGAGGGTTTAAAAAACTACTTAAAAATTGAGCACAAAAAAAATTTTTTTGGGAACTAATTAGCACATAAATAGCATATAATTCCCACATATAAAACTTTTTTCTACAGCTACCGTTTATTAGGGTGCGGTCTAGCTGGTCCCCCAACTTTGGAATCTATTATATATAAATGCGCAAACATAACAGCTTTCTCCCTTTTTTGCAATAACCACAATTCTAAGGTATATAAAATTTGGTATGTATCGATATGTCTCGCCGAGCAGGGTGTGCGACAACAAACCAAAAATTTAAAAAAATTAATTATAATATGATTTGAAAATCACACCACTACAAGTGCTATACACGCATTCGCTGTTATGGGTGTATGCAGGTATGACCACTTGCAATGATGTGTTTGCATTCATTGCAGTAGGGTGAGTTGTTTTGTTGGCAGCAATAAGATAACATGAGCCAGCGCGTCAACTTTATTGAGCTTAGGTACAAACAGTGTTTACAAAAACAAAATCTGTGCGTGGGGATTCAGAGAAGCAAATGCTTTTGAAAAAAAGCACAAATAAGCTAGATAGTGCACAAGGCCCTTCGTGGCTACACTTAGTGAAATAAAATAAAATGGAAAATTGATAAAATTAAAAAAAAATAAAATCAGAAATAGAAAAGTGGTTGAAAGTAAAAAAAATAAAATTTGTTGGAAATGAAAGGAAAGGGAATAATATCCAATAAATAAAAATGAAACAAAATGAAATAAATAAAATTATTAAATTAAGAAAATAATAGGAAAGGAAAGGGACGGATAATAGGAAAATAAAGGTAAGTTAAAGTAAGGAACCGAAAATATGACAGAAAAATCAAAGGGAAAGGAAAGGAATGGAAAAGAAAAAATGAAGGGAAGAAAGGAAATGTAATGTAGGTAAAGCAGTGGAAAAGAGAAGCAAAAGGAGAAAGACAAAGAAAGGAAAGAAGAAAAAAAAAGAAGGGAAAGAAAATGTAGCGAGGAAGAAGGTATGGAAAATAAATGAAAATAAAAAGAAAGAAAAATAAAGGAAAGAAAGGTAATGAAAAGCTAAAAAAAATAAGTTAAGGAAATGAATGAAAGAAAAAGAAAAGCAAAGGAGTTGCGGAAAGGAACAAAAGAAAATAATGAAACGGTAGGAAAGGAAAGGTAAGAAAAGGAAAGGTAAGGAAACGGAATGACAGGAAGGGAAATTTAAGAAAAAAAGTGAAAGAAAATAAAGCGTTTCTACGTACTGCCGGTTCTGCGAGAAAGGTACATGTGCTTGCGCAGTACCCTTCGTACCGAAACGACCCAGGTTGTATTTTTTTTTTTTTATATTACAGCCTGGCCAAGAGCAGTACACCCGAAGTGACCCTGTCATAACGTGTCACGATTCCTCCCCCTAAATTTGTCATCCTTGTAGCAGTCCCTTGCAGCAGGGCTGCTCCTTATTCTCTTGTTCCGGTCTGGCATTGAGCTAAACCCTGGTCCAACAGAATGGTTCTGCTGTGTGTGCCGGAAGAAAATTTATACCAGACGTTCGCATTCAGTGCAATGCACATCTTGTAAAGGTTGGATTCACAAGTCTAGTTGCTCCGGACTAGATCCAAAAACACACCGGCCTCTTAGTTTCTTTAAAACCTTCGTGACGCCTTGCTGTTCACGTCCTAGAACGTCTCGTGGCTCGCGACGCTCCGGCGTAGCACTATCGCCTCCCCCTCGCAATACATATATTGCTCAGCAAGCATTGTGTGTTCCAAGTTGTAGCTCGCGCCCCAGTGCGCCAACACCTTATACAGCAGCTCACAGCTACTTCCTACGTAGCACATCTACAGATGTAGTGAGCACTGCTGAGCTACAACCCCCGCCCCAAAATATTCCCCTCCCCTCTTCTTCTTCCGGTACCGGCACAAATGTGAATCAAGGCCATCAGCTCCTGGTCCCTCACACTATGTGCACTGTTTGTCGGCACAGAATATATGCGTCCAGAGTGCCATCGGTCAAGTGCAATACCTGCCTTGGCCAATGTCACCTGCGCATATGCTCAGGGCTCGCAAACAGAAATTTATGGACTGATGCGTATGTTGCGCCATGTTGTCGAGCTGTGCAGCCCACATTGCCGACAAATTCTACCTCGTCTCCCAACGAGCGGAATTTGTCGCCTTCAGGACTGCGACGACGATCACGGACTAGCATATTACCTCCACGGCGAACACATCAGTCCCTGACTCCCAGAGTGACCATTGCCTCTCCCCCGCATTTCAAAATAATGCAATTAAACTGCAACGGTATAACTGGCAAGATTGTGGAGATCACCAAGTTTATGCAGCAAAACTCCATCAATATTGCTACAATCCAGGAGACTAAACTTGGCACCCACTCGGATCTCAGAGCGAGTGGTGGCTACCACATTCTCCGGCATGATCGTACGGACGGTGGGGGTGGTCTTGCGTTCATCATCCACCAAACCGTGCGGTATAGGGAATTTGCATTCAACACCGACCAAGAGGACATACCCCTAGAGCGACAGGGTATTGTCGTTTCAGCTGGAGGTGTTGATCTCGAGCTGATAAACATCTACATACCTCCCGTCACCTGTTGTCCCAGAAGTTATCGCCCTGATTTAAGCGATTTCCTACGGGGCGATAACCGTGTCATTATGGGCGATTTTAATGCACACCACGACATGTGGCATTCACGCCATTCTGCTGACGGCAGAGGACGGGAAATAGCCGAGCAAATTGACGCTTCCACATTCTGCGCGGTGAACACGGACGCCCCTACGAGGATGGCAGTAAATTGCAGTAGGTCCCCGGACATAACAATTGTTAGTCCGGGTCTAATAAACTGCATAAACTGGTGCCCAATGGTGGCTTTGGCATCAGATCACCTGCCAATCGTCCTGTCCGTTGATCGTGCCCCGGATTTCATCACCTCTGAGAAGAGATCCTACGTAAACTTCAGGAGGGCTGACTGGGTTGGCTTTACTGAGTTTACTGAGAGCTCCAAGGTGAAAAGGAAATACGTAAGGTCATAAATAGAGCTGCAGCCCTTTTTATACCAGCTGGTAGAATACAAAATATACGGCCAAACTTCCCAACTGAAGCTGCAGCCCTGGCCAATGAACGTGACCTTATACGTAGCATCAATCCCGCAGACCCACAGATCAGTGGTCTCAACGCGGAAATCAGACGGCTGGTAGATGAACACAAACATGCCAAATGGGAGGAGCATCTGAGGTCTTGTAACCTCTCTACCGGTGTTGGAAAATTATGGTCCACAGTCAAATCCCTGTCAAATTCGACGGGCCCACCAAGAAACGTAGACATCACCTTTGGTGATAAGACGTTTAGTGACCCGAAGAAGAGTGCAACGGCCTTTTGCCGACAGTTTGTACCACACCCTGCACAGGACAGGGACAGACGTAGGATCTTCAGGCGTGCGCATAAACACAAAAACAATGCCCCCGTTTCCATCACCGCTACAGAGGTTCGAGAGGCCATCAGGAAAGCCAAAAACTCTAAAGCCATGGGCCTGACGACATAGCCATGGTGCATTTAAACACACATCGGCGAAGAGGGAGTAAAATACCTCACTACCGTCTTCAATTTGTCCCTGGCCACTTCTGTCATACCTGAAAAATGGAAGCAGGCAGTCGTGGTCCCACTACTAAAGCCTGACAAGCCAGCTAACGTAGGGGAGTCTTATCGTCCGATATCGCTCCTCTCGCCAGTAGTGAAGACATTGGAGGCGGTATTACTTCCTCTTTACACATTAAAGTTGAGGTTAGCCGAGCACCAACATGGCTTTAGAAAAATACGGAGCACAACATCTGCTCTAAATGCCATTAACACTCAGATAACTGACGGACTCAACCAGAAAAGCCCTCATCACAGGACGGTTCTAGTTGCTCTTGACCTGTCTCAAGCTTTTGACACAGTAAATCATGGACAACTGGTATCCGATTTGGAAGATTCATCGCTCTCCCCCCTGTCTTAAGCGTTGGTCCGCCAACTATCTGAGTGGTCGTTAATCGTCTGTAGTTTTCAGAAACAAAAAATCAAAACCGAGAAAGATTAAACAAGGGGTACCACAGGGTGGTGTCCTTTCCCCGCTTTTGTTTAATCTTTATATTTCGAGGCTTCCTTCCCCACCAGATGGAGTCTCGATTGTTTCTTACGCAGACGATTGTACGATCCTAGCATCTGACACTTCCGTTGATGAGCTGTGCTCCAGGATCAATGGTTATCTCCCCTCTCTTGTTGAGTTTTTCACTGCTCGGAACCTGACATTGTCGCCAACGAAGTCCTCGGCGACACTATTCACGACTTGGACGGCGCAAGTTGGCATGGAGTTAGAAATCTACGTAGGCGACCAAAAATTACCTACTGTCTCCCACCCCAAAATCTTAGGGGTAACTTTCGACCCCATGCACAAATTCGCTGCTCATTCAACCGCAATTGTCTCTAAGCTACAAAGCCGCAACAAAATTCTCAAGTCGCTAGCCGGCAGCACTTGGGGCAAAGACAAAGAAACGTTGCTGGCAACCTATAAAGCAATTGGTCGGCCGATCCTGAATTACGCGTCGCCGATATGGTCGCCTGGGCTTGCTGAGGTTCATTGGAAAAGACTGCAGGCCTGCCAAAACACCGCACTCAGAACCGCCACGGGATGCGTCCTTATGTCTCCAGAACATCATTTCTTTCCAAATATTTTTTCCAAATATTTTTATTTTTTCATTTTCATCATGAGGTGGAAATGCTCCCAGTTTTGGAGCACAATGAAATGCTAAACAGGCAGTACCTGTTGAACTGTTGCAAACCACAACATCCCAACAGACTACTGCTTGAGTATGAGCCACCTCCTAGGACCGTAAGGGCGCATCTACGTGAGCATTTTGATGAGATCCGGCACCTCACACTTTCGCCGTTTGATCCAAAGGTGCATACGCAGGCCCTGAAGCACATCCATGACACGTCCGTTGCGTCCTATGTCTCGCTCTGTCCACTGAACGCCGTTTTGCACGCCAAACCACCTCGCGTTGCGGCTGAGGAACGTCATCTTCCTCGAGAGGCAAGGGTCACTCTGGCTCAATTACGCTCTGGATACTGTAGCAGGTTAAACTCCTACTTATTCAGGCTAGACCCTGACGTGCCGAATGAATGTCCGGCATGCGGCTCGTCACCCCATAATACCAACCATTTATTTACCTGCTCTTCGGAGCCCACTCTTCTAACACCCATCTCCCTCTGGTCCAACCCTCTCGAAACTGCAAGTTTCCTAGGACTCCCGTTAGAAGAAATTGATGACAATTTAGGTTAAGGAAAAGTACCCGCTGGGCAGGGCTACACTTTGTTACAACAACAAAGGTAAGAAAAAAATAAAAGAAAAGAAATGAAATGAAAAAAAAATTAATAAAATGAAAGGAAACTAAAGCAACGGAAACGAAAGGAAAGGAAAGAAAAAGAAAATAAAAGGAAAAAGGGAATGTAATGGAAATGGAAAGAAGGATCAGGTAAGAATATAAAAGAAACGAAAAGAAAGAAAAATAAAAGAAAAGAACAGAAAAGAAAGAAAGAAAGAAGGGAAATAAAATGAAATGAAAGAAGAGAAAAGGAAAGAAAAGGAAAGAAGAGAAAAGGAAAAGAACGGAGAAGATAAAGAAAGGAAATAAAAGGGAAGAGAAGGAAAGAAAAGCAAAAGAAATAAATTCAGATGAAAGGAGAGGAAAGGAAAGGAAATAAAAGCAAATGAATGCTAAGGAAAGGAACGTAAAGAAATACGTATGAAGACGACCTAAGAAGAATAAATAATTATCAACATTGAAACTATATTACTGAATGGTGTAAAGAGGGAGGAAAAGGCAAAATGAATAGGAATGTATAGAAACCAAAAATATACAAAATATGGAAAAGAAAGGAAAATTTAAGAAATAGCAAAAAGGTAGGAAAATAAAATAAGGTTTTGTGGTTGAATTTCAACCACTGGGCGAACTCTAGTTTCAAAAACGGTACCTAAAATTTGAGCAACAAAAACAAACTTTGGGGAATTCTCGAGCACATAAATAGCACTTAATTCCCACATACAAAGTTTATTTCTAAAGCTACTCCTTCTTAGGGGGGGGGGGGGGGGGGGGGGGTGTTCACCGACAGACAGGTGGTGTTCACCATGAATAAAGAGTCAATCGAGCCCCTCAAAAGGTGCAATGGCCTAGTACACTACAGCGTAGGCCAGATCGTTATCCACGTATATCGTGGTGATGCTCAACGCGCTGCCTTCTCGGCTGCTCCGGGGGAACCGGAAAACGAATTACCAGAAGAGGAAGCGGAGGATTCCGATGCGGAAAGCATGTTATCCGCCACGTCCCTTGCCGATATTGCTGTGAACAACTCGGAGATGGAGGACAGCCTACAGGACGAGGAAGTCCTCGACGTCACGGTGGTAGCAGCCAACGCTGAGCGATTAACATCTAACGCTACAGGCAGCAGGACTCCTGCAACGCCATATCGGGCAGTTAATCGGAACAACTCGTCGTTGATAGGCAACCTCCGGGATGGGGCAAACCTCGACGACATGGGGACGGCAGGGAAGTCTGTGCGCTCTCATGTTGGTGGTGCTTCAGATTAATCTGCACAAATCTAAAGTGGCTTCGGCTGCTTTAAGTAGTCGTCTTTCTAAAGGCGACGTGGATGTGGTCCTCATCCAAGAACCCTGGGTCAATAGCTCGAGAATCTGCGGAATGGGGACTAAGGGCTTCAAGCTCATTCGAGCCAGCGAGGAGAGCAAAGTCTGAACGTGTATTTTGGTCAAGTCTGAGTTGAACTCCTTTCTCCTACCTAACTACTCCAATGGTGATATTACCGCTATCAGTCTAACGGTCGACAGCACCCGCCTGACGGTGGCGTCGGTCTATATGCCCTACGACGCCGAAGAACCCCCACCACAAACGGAGGTGAAAGACCTGGTGTCAAATTTCTGCACGGGTAATCTTATTATTGGAGCGGACGCTAATGCTCACCATGTCCAATGGGGGAGTTCCGATATCAATGCCAGGGGCGAGTCTCTGTTTGATTTCCTCTTAACAACCAACCTGGTAATTTGCAACGTGGGTAATGAGCCTACTTTTATCACTAAGACCCGTAGGGAGGTCATAGACCTCACTATCTGTAGTGAAGGCGCTTATGGGTGGGTCAGAAAATGGCGGGTTCTGGAAGAACATTCATTCTCCGACCACCGTTACATAGAAATGGTTTTAGACTTTATTGTAGAACAACCAATCATGAAGCGCAATCCACGTAACACAAATTGGCAGTTACACAATGAAATATTAGACAGAGACCTCCCAGTACTGCCCTCACAAGCCCCCTCATCAGTAGAGGAGCTGGAGGATCTTGTTACTACATTTACATCGGCGCTCTCAAATGCTCTAGGACAGGCTTGTCCAGTGCCAAAACCACGCGGTAGACACAGGCCACATTGGTGGTCCTACGATTTGGACTCGCTCCGCAAATCATGCCGGAAACAATTTAACAAGGCCAAGACCCTCGGCTCTGAGCCTTACTGGCACGAATATAAAGCTAAACTAAGGGCCTACAAAAAAGCTCTGAGACAGGCGAAGAGGACCTCGTGGAGAAATTTCTGCTCTGGCGTCGAAAAGGTCGATGACACAGCGAGACTTAGACGAGTCCTCTCGAAAAGTCAAACAGCCATCAGCTATTTGCGAAAACCTGACGGATCCTGGACCAGCACGGAAGAGGAAACCCTTGAGCTGCTCTTGAATACACATTTTCCGGGGAATCTGCATGACGCACCACAAGTACCTGCAACAAACCTGGCAGTAAAAATACCCATCACTGAGGAAAGGGTAAGGTGGGCAGTTAAGAGCTTTGAACCGTATAAGGCTGCCGGGCCGGACGGGATTATCCCCGCGCAACTTATAAACACGTTGGAGACATCAGCTAAATGGCTGGTATTTCTCTTTACAGCCTGCCTGGCTCTCAACCACATTCCGGGCTCCTGGAGAAGCGCCACGGTAGTGTTTATCCCTAAGGCTGGGAAGGCATCCCACTACGAGCCAGAAGACTACAGACCGATCAGTCTCTCGTCCTTTGTACTCAAAACCTTTGAGAGGATACTAAGCGACTACCTCTCAACGACTATTGATAGCAACCTAATCTCTAGCTATCAGCATGCATACATCAAGGGTAAATCAACAGAAACCGCTCTGCACAGCCTAGTATCTGTCATTGAGAAATCGCTGTGTGAAAAGGACTACTGTCTCGTGGCCTTCCTAGACATTGAGGGGGCTTGCAACAATATAAGCCCGGAGGCTATCAACTCCGCTCTAACTAATCTGGGCGTAGATAGACCTCTAACTGGTTTAATTGACCAACTTTTAATGGGAAGGAAAATAGCTTCTTCACTTGGTACGGTTGAGTTATCACGCTATGTCACAAGGGGAACACCCCAGGGTGGTGTTCTTTCCCCGCTTTTATGGAACCTCACAGTCAACTCGTTGCTACGTGACACAAGCTGGGGGGGGGCGGGAAGATAGTGGCATACGCAGACGATTTAGCTATTGCATTCAGAGGCAAGTTCCCACAAACTCTGTGTGACCTGATGCAAGTAGCACTGCGAGAAGTTTCGACGTGGTCCTCTCGCTGCGGACTTAGTATCAACCCGGGGAAAGTGGAACTTGTCCTCTTCACCAACCGGTACAAAATACCGCCACTAAGCCTACCAGAACTAAATGGCACGCGCCTGGGCTTGTCGGATAAGGCCAAGTTTCTAGGCATAGTTCTGGACAGGAAACTGAATTGGAAGGAGAATGTTCTTCAGCGCCAGAAGAAAGCTTGCATCGCTCTTTACACATGCAAAAGAGCCATTGGCAAAAAATGGGGGCTCAGCCCTAGAGTATGCAGTTGGATCTACACGGCCATCATTCGTCCAATCATGCTATATGGAGTCGTCGTATGGTGGCCTGCGCTGAGCAAGGCAACATACCTGAATCTGTTGCGGAAAGTCCATAGATCCAATATGATCTGTATAAGCGGTGCGCTAAGTACAACGCCCAACGAAGCCCTCCAGGTCATTCTGGGCATTTTGCCACTTGATCTGGAAGGGTTTCGGTCAGCAGCGGCATCAGCTCTGCGCCTAAGAGAAACCTCCAGTTGGGGTGCGGGTACTATTGGACACTCCAGTATTCTGGAATCTTACAGCTTTCTCCCTCTAAGCACAGATCGTTGTGCGACCACTACAGTCGGCGATAGCTGTTTCAAAATAAACATTCCCAGCAGAGAAGACTGGGAGAGGACGGATTGGTGTCCCGAAACAAATAGTGGCACTTCCATATACACCGACGGCTCGAAGTTGGACGGCAGAGTTGGAGGAGGGGTTTATTCAAGGTATTTGGACCTTGAGCTCTCCTTCAGACTACCTGATCATTGTAGCGTCTTCCAGGCGGAAGTCTCGGCAATCCTAGACGCCGCGGCCTGGTTAAGCAAACGTGTTATCGGAGAAGATATCGCTATTTTCAGCGATAGCCAAGCGGCCATCAAATCCCTTGGCTCATACACGTTCAACTCTGAACTGACGCTCAGCTGTCGTCGATCTCTTCAGGAGATGGCCCAACAGAACCGCGTAAACCTCATATGGGTCCCGGGACATAGGGACATTGAGGGAAACTGTAAATCAGACGAGCTTGCCAGGCAGGGCACGACCAAGCAGGTTCTTCAGGATAAAGAGCGCTTAGGTATGCCGTTTGCCACATGCAAACTAATGCTGAAGGAGCACACACTCCGTCAAGCCAACGAAAGATGGCTGCAATCCCCAGGGTGTCGGATATCGAAACAAACCTGGCCAAAATGGGATCTTAAAAGGTCTAGACGCATTTATGCCCTAACTAAGAGGGAAATCTGCATATTGATAGGGGTATTAACCGGTCACTGCCTCATTGGTAGGCATGCAGAAAGGCTAAGTGTGCCCTACCGACGATGCTGCAGGAGTTGCAAAGATGATGAGGAGGAGGAAACAGTGGAACACCTCATCTGCAACTGTCCGGCTTTAAGCGGCGCGAGAACACGCTTTTTGGGAGCTCCGTTCCTGGATAGCCTAAGCCAGATCGCGGAACTGGACATAAAGGACTTGATGGCCTTCATAAAGTCATCTAAGTGGTTCGAGGAGGAGTAACGGTGTCGGTTTAGGAGTGTCAGTCCCGGGATTCTGCTATGTGGAAAATCCCAACAACTCAGGGATTTTCCATTTGGTTGGGTCCCGGGACTGACTTTCCTTGTGTTGGTGGTATCACAACGGGCCTTTCAAAACTGGCCTAAGTGTGCCTCTGCGGCAGCCACTTGAACCTAACCTAACCTAGGGGGGGATGTAGCTTGACGTCAAGCTGCACCCCCCACTTTCGAGGTTTTAAAAAACTACTTAAAAATTGAGCACAAACATTTTTTTTTTGGGATATAATTAGCACATAAATAGCACATAATTCCCACATATACAACTTTTTTCTACAGCTACCGTTTATTAGGGTGCGGTATAGCTGGTCCCCCAACTTCGGAATTTCAAAAAAGTACCTAAAATTTGAGCAACAAAAACAAACTTTGCGGAATTCTCGAGCACATAAATAGCATTTAATTCCCACATACAATGTTTTTTTCTAAAGCTACTCCTCAAGCTACACGCCCCACTTTCGAGGTTTTAAAAAAGTATTTAAAAATTGAGCACAAAATTTTTTTTTTGGGAACTAATTAGCACATAAATAGCACATAATTCCTGGCATATCGAATTTGAAATCCGGCGATCGGGGATTTTGACCCCCTCCCCCCTACCCACAGCCTCTGTTTTTTGAGACACCGAGCAGCTTATCTTGGAGCACATCATCATCATCATTTATTGGCGCTTAACCGCCTAAGCGATTTTGGCCGTCGCCTATCAAAGCACGCCAGTCATTCCTTTTTAGCGATAACTGACGCTAATTGGAAACCCCAAGGGAGTTCAAGTCATCCTCCACCTGTTGTTTCCATCTCAGTCGAGGCCTCCCCCTTCCTCTGCTGCCGAATTCGAGTGACGATTGGAAAACCTTCTGGGCTGGAGCTTCTTTGTCCATTCGCATGACGTGACCCAGCCAGCGGAGCCTTTGGGCTTTAATTCGCTGGACTATGGTCAGATCTGCGTAAAGCTCGTACAGCTCATCGTTAAATCTCCTTCGATACTCGCCGTCGGCATCACGGGAAGGACCATAAATCTTCCGGAGAACTTTTCTCTCAAATACTCCAAAGGCCATCTCATCTTCTCTTGACATTGTCCATGAATCTGAGGCATACATCAGGACAGGTATGATGAGAGACTTATAGAGCGTGATCTTTGTTCTTCGAGAGAGGACTTTACTTATCAATTGCCTACTCAGTCCAAAGTAGCACTTGTTCGCAAGAGTGATTCTCCGTTGGATTTCTAGACTGATATTATTTTCGGTGTTAATGCTGGTTCCCAAATAGACGAAGTCCCTCACAGTTTCAAATTTGTAACTATCAACAATGACGTGGCTGCCAAGGCGCAGGTGCGCCGATTCTTTCTTTGATGACAGCAAATACTTCGTCTTGTCCTCGTTGACCGCAAGACCCACTTTTTTCGCTTCTTTATCCAGTCCAGAGAAGGCAGCGCTTACGGCGCGGTTGTTAAGGCCAATGATATCAATATCATCGGCATACGCCAGCAATTGCACGCTCTTGTAAAGACTTGGTTTCCTCGAAAAGCGTTGTCGTCATGTAGCGGCCGCTACATTCCCAACGCTATGCTCACCGTCATTAGCGGTGCTGCTTTCTTGTAAAGTCAGACAAACGCTTCTATTTATTTTATCAATTTAAGTTCACTGTCAATAATAATAATATTAAATGCCAAATTCTCTCATTTTTTTTTCAAGTCAGTTAAATACAAACAGGAAGGATCATGGCAAAAGGTGCTCTAGAGGGATACGAACTCATTTGGTAGAAGCTTCATGTTTGTTTTTGATAGCTCAAAGGGCCATTCTCAGACATTTTTATGAAATCCATTTAATCTGAGAATTGCATTCGGGCGAAATTGGATCCGTGAAATTTATTGTAGCGTTTGCATTTTCGACCAACTGTTCAAGCTTAGGACCTATTCAGGTTCGTACCTGCACACTACTGTTTTGAAGTCAAGGCGACATTTTCTCAGGACTTCTTTCCAGTTCGGAATCACTAAAAGACCATTTTGGGCTCTTACGAAACAATAAGACAATCCCGAAACGAACAAGTTGCATTCTGATATGCAGTGCCTGCACAGTAGTTAGTCCACCGTTTCTTGTGGACCCTAAATACTACATCCCGTTAATATTATATTTATCTTAAACATAGCTGAATACCATACTTCGTACTACATACATACAAAAGTCACATACTCCTACAAAGCCTGCAGGAAAGCAACCGCTTCCACCTGTAAAGCAGCTCCCGGCTAGATCCTGATGTCACTTCCTCCCTATGACGCCTTGACCAACCAGCTGAAACTGTATGCGCTTGCCGCATCAATGATGTGCAGTTCTTGCTTTGACCTGTCTCGCTTGCGTAAAAGCTCAGTGCTGCCCAGCCTACAGCAACGACAGGGACGAGCCGCTCTCAGATGACAGAGCCTGTCGCACACTATACTTCGACGTTGCCCGAGTCCTATCCTGCTTCTATGTACCTAGGCTTACGTATCACTCCTTCACACCCACTTTGACGATTTATCCTCAGGCGAACTTTGGCATGTGGGACTTAGCCATATCATCCAAATATCCCAAAGGAGCCCGCGGTTTTGGCCAACCAACGTGACCATAAGGAACAAATCAATCCTAGCGATCCAAATATATTATTAAAATATAAAATTGAAAGTAAATAATTTATATTTAAATTGAAAGATGTCAAAAAAGTTTCAAAACTCGCCGCTACGGTGGAAAAAAACGTTGACAAATAAATTGGTACCGTCATGACGGACGCTATATTTGTATGCCTGCCGCTATATTACTTTACGGTGAACTTCACCGTCTTCTTACTTTACACTCAATTACTTTTACATGGCAGTATTTTTGACAACGTACTTCACGGCTATGTAAGGGACGCTATATAGCGTCACCGCTTTCGAGGAAACCAGCCCTTAATAGATTGTACCATTGCGGTTTAGCTCTGCTGCTCGAATTATCTTCTCCAGCATCAGGTTGAAGAAATCGCACGAAAGGGAGTCGCCCTGTCTGAAGCCTCGTTTGGTTTCAAATGGCTCAGAGAGGTCCTTCCCGACTCTGACGGAGCTGTTAGTATTGCTCAACGTCATTTGGCAAAGCCGTATAAGCTTTGCAGGGAAGTCAAATTCAGACATGGCGGCATACAGGCAACTCCTTTTTGCGCTGTCAAAAGCGGCTTTGAAATCGACAAAGAGATGGTGTGTGTCGATTCTTTTATCATGGGTCTTCTCCGGGATTTGGCGTATCGTGAAAATCTGGTCGATGGTAGACTTACCAGGTCTAAAGCCACACTGATAAGGTCCAATCAGCTTGTCTACGATGGGCTTCAGTCTTTCACACAATACGCTAGAAAGAACCTTATATGCGATATTAAGAAGGCTGATTCCGCGGTAGTTGGTGCGGTTAGCGGGATCGCCTTTCTTGTGGATTGGGCAGAGCACACTTAAATTCCAATCTGGAGGCATGCACTCGTCTGACCATATTCTGCATAAGAGCTGATGCATGCTTTTTACCAGCTCTTCGCCTCCGTGTTTGAACAGCTCGGCGGGTAGTCCGTCTTTTCCAGGCGCTTTGTTGTTTTTGAGCCGGGATATAGCTATCCTCACTTCATCATAGTCAGGTGGCGGGACGACTTTTCCATCGTCAGGGATTGGGGTATCGGGTTCGACGTCTCCCTCGCAATTTAGCAGTGAGGAGAAGTGCTCCCTCCATAATTTAAGTACACTCTGTACGTCGGTTACCAGGTCACCATTATTGTCCTCACAGGAACTTGCCCCGGTCTTAAAACCTTCCGTCATCCGCCGGATCTTTTCATAGAATTTTCGGGCATCATTCCTGTCAGCCAGCATCTCAAGCTCCTCACACTCACGCCTTTCGGCCTCACGTTTCTTTTTTCTGAAAAGGCGTCTCTCTTCCTTCTTTGCCTCACGATAGCGTTGCCATACACTGCGGGTTGCGCCCGTTCGCAACGTCTCCCTGTAGGCAGCGTCCTTTTTGTCCGAGGCAGTGCTGCATTCCTCATCGTACCAGTTGTTTTTGCGGGCTCGCTGGAACCCTATAGTGGCCTCAGCGGCGGTACGTAATGAGTGAGAGATATGCTTCCATTGCTCGGTTGCATCGTTAGGTCGAGGATTGCTCTCCGATAGCAGGTGTGAGAGTCGAGTGGAGAAATTGTCAGCTGTCTGTGTCGTGCGCAGCTTCTCGACGTCAAACTTTCCTTCCGTTACTGTGCGCACTTTCTTTGCTACACAGAGGCGTGTGCGTATCTTGGCTGCAACAAGATAATGGTCCGAGTCGATATTGGGACCACGAAGGGTACGCACGTCCAGAACGGTGGAGCTATGTCTGCCGTCGATCATGACATGATCAATCTGGTTTCTTGTTCTTTGATCAGGAGACAGCCATGTGCCTTGGTGTATTCGTTTATGCTGGAACCTGGTACTACTGATGACCATATTGCGAGCAGCGGCGAAATCAATCAACCTAGTGCCGTTGGGGGATGTTATATCATGGAGACTAAATTTTCCAACTGTTGGACCAAAGACTCCTTCCTTGCCCACCTTCGCATTAAAGTCGCCGAGCACGATTTTGATATCATGTTGGGGGCAGCGATCATAAGTCTGTTCAAGTTTATCGTAGAAGGAGTCCTTCTCTGCGTCGTCCGTCTCCTCAGTCGGCGCATAGGCGCAGATAAATGTTATGTTGAAAAATTTCGCTTTGATGCGGATCGCAGCGAGACGCTCGTCCACGGGGGTGAACGCTAGTACTTGGCGGCGAAGTCTCTTTCCCACCACGAATCCTACACCACGCGCTTTGCCGCGTGTCTGGCCACTGTAGTATACGTCACAAGGTCCGATGGTCGTCTTTCCTTGTCCCGTCCATCGCATTTCCTGCAGGGCGGTGATGTCAGCCTTTGCGTTAACGAGGACATCAACCAGTCTTGGAGCACATAAATAGCACTTAATTCCATGTCCGTCAAGTTAGCACTACAACTTTGAAAAAATTAATATTACTATATGGGATTAATTCCCGCTTTTTAACCGTTAACACACCGTGAAATCCAAAAAATTACCGTTTTTCATTTTTTTAAAATAACCCCTAGTAATGCTAACTTGACCGTCAAGTTAGCACTACTAGGGGTTATTTTTAAAAAAAATCGAGAAAAAAAATTTTTCAATTTTTTTCATTAGCACTACTTAATTACAGTTATTAAACGGGAATTATCTGCGCAAATGATTTTAAATTTAGAATCGAATTGAATTGTTTTCGAGGGTGGTAGTGCTAACTTGACCGTCAAGTTAGCACTACTAGGGGTTATTTTTAAAAAAAATCGAGAAAAAAAATTTTTCAATTTTTTTCATTAGCACTACTTAATTACAGTTATTAAACGGGAATTATCTGCGCAAATGATTTTAAATTTAGAATCGAATTGAATTGTTTTCGAGGGTGGTAGTGCTAACTTGACCGTCAAGTTAGCACTACTAGGGGTTATTTTTAAAAAAAATCGAGAAAAAAAATTTTTCGATTTTTTTCATTAGCACTACTTAATTACAGTTATTAAACGGGAATTATCTGCGCAAATGATTTTAAATTTAGAATCGAATTGAATTGTTTTCGAGGGTGGTAGTGCTAACTTGACCGTCAAGTTAGCACTACTAGGGGTTATTTTTAAAAAAAATCGAGAAAAAAAATTTTTCGATTTTTTTCATTAGCACTACTTAATTACGGTTATTAAACGGGAATTATCTGCGCAAATGATTTTAAATTTAGAATCGAATTGAATTGTTTTCGAGGGTGGTAGTGCTAACTTGACCGTCAATGTTAGCACTACTAGGGGTTATTTTTAAAAAAAAATCGAGAAAAAAAATTTTTCGATTTTTTTCATTAGCACTACTTAATTACGGTTATTAAACGGGAATTATCTGCGCAAATGATTTTAAATTTAGAATCGAATTGAATTGTTTTCGAGGGTGGTAGTGCTAACTTGACCGTCAAGTTAGCACTACTAGGGGTTATTTTTAAAAAAAATCGAGAAAAAAAATTTTTCAATTTTTTTCATTAGCACTATTTAATTACAGTTATTAAACGGGAATTATATGCGCAATTGATTTTAATTTTAGAGTCGAACTAAATTGTTTTCGAGGGTGGTAGTGCTAACTTGACCGTCAAGTTAGCACTACTAGGGGTTATTTTAAAAAAAAATCGAGAAAAAAAATTTTTCAATTTTTTTCATTAGCACTACTTAATTACAGTTATTAAACGGGAATTATCTGCGCAAATGATTTTAAATTTAGAATCGAATTGAATTGTTTTCGAGGGTGGTAGTGCTAACTTGACCGTCAAGTTAGCACTACTAGGGGTTATTTTTAAAAAAAATCGAGAAAAAAAATTTTTCGATTTTTTTCATTAGCACTACTTAATTACGGTTATTAAACGGGAATTATCTGCGCAAATGATTTTAAATTTAGAATCGAATTGAATTGTTTTCGAGGGTGGTAGTGCTAACTTGACCGTCAATGTTAGCACTACTAGGGGTTATTTTTAAAAAAAAATCGAGAAAAAAAATTTTTCGATTTTTTTCATTAGCACTACTTAATTACGGTTATTAAACGGGAATTATCTGCGCAAATGATTTTAAATTTAGAATCGAATTGAATTGTTTTCGAGGGTGGTAGTGCTAACTTGACCGTCAAGTTAGCACTACTAGGGGTTATTTTTTAAAAAAATCGAGAAAAAAAATTTTTCAATTTTTTTCATTAGCACTACTTAATTACAGTTATTAAACGGGAATTATATGCGCAATTGATTTTAATTTTAGAGTCGAACTAAATTGTTTTCGAGGGTGGTAGTGCTAACTTGACCGTCAAGTTAGCATTACTAGGGCTTATTTTTAAAAAAAATCGAGAAAAAAAATTTTTCAATTTTTTTCATTAGCACTACTTAATTACAGTTATTAAACGGGAATTATATGCGCAATTGATTTTAATTTTAGAGTCGAACTAAATTGTTTTCGAGGGTGGTAGTGCTAACTTGACCGTCAAGTTAGCACTACTAGGGGTTATTTTTAAAAAAAATCGAGAAAAAAAATTTTTCGATTTTTTTCATTAGCACTACTTAATTACGGTTATTAAACGGGAATTATCTGCGCAATTGATTTTAAATTTAGAATCGAATTAAATTGTTTTCGAGGGTGGTAGTGCTAACTTGACGGTCAAGTTAGCATTACTAGGGGTTATTTTAAAAAAATGAAAAACGGTAATTTTTTGGATTTCACGGTGTGTTAACGGTTAAAAAGCGGGAATTAATCCCATATAGTAATATTAATTTTTTCAAAGTTGTAGTGCTAACTTGACGGACATCTTAATTCCCACATACAAAGTTTTTTTCTAAAGCTACTCCTTCTTAGGGGGGGGGGGGGGGGGGAGGGTGTAGCTTGACGTCAACCTACACCCCCCACTTTCGAGGTTTTAAAAAAGTACTTAAAAATTGAGCACAAACTTTTTTTTTTTGGGAACTAATTAGCACATAATTCCTGGCATATCGAATTTGAAGTCCGGCGATCGGGGATTTTGACCCCCTCCCACCCCCTACCCACAGCCTCTGTTTTTTGAGACACCGAGCAGCTTATCTTGGAGCACATAAAAATTGAGAACAAAATTTTTTTTTCGGGAACTAATTAGCACATAAATAGCACATAATTCCTGGACTTTCAAATTTGAAATCCGTCGTGGGGGGGGTGCAGCTTGACGGACCTACTAAAGTGGTATCTTATGTCTATGTGCTTGCTTCTTTTATGAAGTATAGGATTTGCTGCAAGCTTCTGTGCACTCTGACTGTCATTATAAAAGCTAATAGTGTATATTCTTTTTGTAATTTCCAATTGTAAATTTCTTAAATATTTTGCCTCTTTGCAGGCATCTGATATAGCCATGTATTCGGCTTCACAACTTGATAAGGCTACGGTTTTTTGTTTCTTAGTTTCCCAAGATATTATGCCTTTGGACAAGGTAAAGCATATACCCGTATAAGATCTCCTATCTACAGTGTTGCTTGCCCAGTCTGCGTCAACAAAGTCTTCGATATTTGAACTTTCGTGATATGTATATTTTATGCCATATGTTTTAGTTCGCTTTAAATACTTTAACCCCGGAATTCTGTAATTTTGTGTCATCTCAAGTCACAAAATTGAGATCTGTCATTTGAGGTTTGTAATTGGACCACATGGAATTGGAACACGAATTGTCTCTATTAGTGACTATTGTCTCTATTAGTGACTAGAGACAGCTTACAGAATTCGGGGGTAAGATTCGTTTTGCATATGAATAATGTTCTCTAGTAAAGCATTGATTAAATTAGCTAAGAAATCCTACTGCATAGGCAATATATGGCCTTGTTAACACAGCTAGATACATAAGACTTCCTATTAACTGTTGGTACGGAAGGCCAACTTCACAATGATTTTTTTGATTTATAGACAACTTACTTTCAATTGGAGTATCTACTGTTTTACAATCAATCATATTGAATTTTTTAGTAACTGTTCAACATAGGTTTTTTGACATAATGATATTGTTTTTTCAGATTTGTTTGTTATTATATCCATGCCAAGACATTTCTTGATTTCGCCCAAGTCTTTGAATTTAAATTTACTTGGCAAAACATAGTTTTTGATTGATTTACTAATTTTGTATACATGCATGGTTCTAATTCAGATCTTAGATAACCGATTTTTAGAAAACATTCATCTCCCTTTTTGTACCAAGCTCTTGAGGACTGCTTGACGCCATAAATTGCCTTTTTTAGCTTTAATACCTTGTTCCCTTTCTCGGTATTAGGAAACATTTCTGGTATCGACATGTAAATTGTCTCCTCAAGATCTCCATTCAAAAAAGCTGTTGTTACATCGAGATGAGTTGTATTAAGTCCAAATTGGACTGACAAAGCAAATAGCATTCTTAATGTAGTATGCCGAACAACTGGGGAAAAAGTGATGTCCGTTAAGTTAGCACTACAACTTTGAAAAAATTAATATTGCTATATGGGATTATTTCCCGTTTTTTAACCGTAAACACACCGTGAAATCCAAAAAATGACCGTTTTTCATTTTTTTAAAATAACCCCTAGTAATGCTAACACCGTTTTCATTAGGGTGCTTAGCTAAGTTGACACGAAACTTCGTATATGAAAAAGTCCAAAAATAATTGCCAGGCAAAATTAATTCTTTCCCGGCAAAAGCACGGCAAAATAGCGGCAAAATATGAAACAAGCCCGGTTTCGATATCTTGTCTCTAACACCGTTTTCATTAGGGTGCTTAGCTAAGTTGACACGAAAATTCGTATATGAAAAAGTCCAAAAATAATTGCCCGGCTAAATCACGGCAAAATATGAAACAAGTCCGGTTTCGATATCTTGTCTCTAACACCGTTTTCATTAGGGTGCTTAGCTAAGTTGATATCAAGTTAGCAAAGCACCCCAAAATTCCGGGAAAAAATTACCCGGCAAAATTAATTCTTTCCCGGCAAAATCGCGGTAAATAGCGGCAAAATATGAAACAAGTCCGGTTTCGATATCTTGTCTCTAACACCGTTTTCATTAGGGTGCTTAGCTAAGTTGACACGAAAATTCGTATATGAAAAATTCCAAAAATAATTGCCCTGCAAAATATGAAACAAGTCCGGTTTCGATATCTTGTCTCTAACACCGTTTTCATTAGGGTGCTTAGCTAAGTTGATATCAAGTTAGCAAAGCACCCCCAAATTCCGGGAAAAATTACCCGGCAAAATCACGGCAAAATTTGAAACAAGTCCGGTTTCGAATATCTTGTCTCTAATATGGTGTTTCCACCAAAAGTAAACACGGTGTTTTCTAGCCCTAGCGTGTTTAAAATCAAACACTACTCGAAACCCTTGTCAAAACTCATACAAATTTCATAACCCAAACCCCATTTCAAACCCTTTTTAAAGCGTGTGTGCTTTGGGTTTGCATACGATCTATAATTAAAAGATGGCAATAATGTTCATTTACGTCATTATTTCCTTTTAGTTTTTAAATTCTTATCGAAATCATGTTACTATTGCTTTCAGTTTGTCAAAATTGGTGACAATTACAATTAAATTAATTCATATTTAAAATTTTTAAATTTTTAAATATTTTTCAAAATGCAACGCAAAGTCATAGGGCCAAACACTTGTTGATAGGTCCCACTGCAAAATTGAACTATGTTACAAAGATTATAGCTAAAAAAAGCTGAAATGAAAATTCAGTTAATACAGTTTTGAGCAAAACATAAGAATCGTAAACGGAAATTTATACAATTTCTTTCATATCAATTTGTGATGTAATCTTTGTAGAAGTTCACGATCCAAGTGACTCGTATTTTATTTTCTTTTCTTTTCGTTCGTACATTTGTGAATACATATTGGTGTTGCCACCATATTACTATTAATGCTTATCGCTAATATAATACCACGTTTACATCTACCACAACTCGGCCAACCTGACCTAATGATCGGCCTCGATCAGTCGGAGTTGCATATATGATAAACATGCTTATCGCTAGTTGAATGGTTAGTGTCGCTTTCGCACACCCCGTCTATTTCTTTACTTTTCCCATAGTTTAATGTTGCAGGCTTCAATTACGCCATCATACGGTATTTGGGTAATTTGCCCATTTTCAATATCTCTTATTACGTAACGATCATTCGGAAGTTTCTTATGCACGATATACGGTCCCTTAAATTTTGGCAAAAGTTTCTTATTAACGCTACTGTTGTGTCTATATTTTTTATCACCACATTCTCCTTCATCAAATTTACTCACTCTCGCACCCTTCTGCTCATTTCGTCTAAGGTTATACAATTGTACTTTTTCGATATTTTTCTCAGCCCCGCTACGCATCATTTCCAAGTCTCTCCCCCCCGGGCCAGAAGTGTATTCGTCTAAGTATTCAGTAAGTTTGTCTATCCCCTCGCCTCTTTGGTTCACCCCAAACAAAGCGTGGCATGGGGTTATTCCTATTGATCTATTTACTGAGTTATTTAGCGCATATTCAATTTTCCCTAGTTGTTTTACCCAGTCAGCATGAAGTATAGGGTCGCTGAGTTTAGCTAGCATTCCTACTAGACTTCGATTAACTCTTTCTACTTGTCCATTCGCCTGTGGTGAATGTACTGCTACTTTTACATGAGTAATGTTTTTATCTTCTAGATACTCCTTAAATTGTGCTGATGTGAAACAACTACCTCTATCTGTTATACATCTATGGGGTCGGCTGTAATATTCAAAGTATTTATTGAGTGCAGCCGTTACTTCCTTAGTGCTGGTTGTTAATACCGGGTACAGCTTTACATATTTTGTAAATGCATCAATTATGACTAAAATGTGTTTTCTTTTTGACTGCAAAGACGGAAGTGGTCCTAAGTGGTCAAGGTGAACTGTGTGAAATGGCTGAGGCTCTTTCGGAATGTTGTGTAATTGCCTAACGTTTAGCCTATTGGGCGCTGAATACATAATGCATTTTATGCAATTTTGTTTAAATTTGTTAATTTTATGTTTCATATTAGGAAACCAATAGTTTGACTTAATTTTTTGGTAACATTTCTCAATGCCTTGATGTGCTAGTTGCTCATGGGCTGTTCTAATTATCTCCTTTTCTAACTCCTTGGGGACGTACAGTTGCATATTATCTCCATCTTTTTTAAACACAATACCATTTTCCATTGCAAAAGTTCCTAAATTTTCATTTTCCAGTTTTTTTTCAAACTTACTATATCTGGGTCTCGAGATTGCATGACTTGTAATTGGAAATCTATATTTTCGCTATCTATAGCTGCTATTGTATTCTCGCGATCTAATTCTACTCTACTCAGTGCATCTACATGCGGCATCTTTGTACCTGGTCGGTGTAATATGGTATAGTTATAATTTTCTAGTTCTAGGCCCATCTCGCTATCCGACTATTCACTAGTTTCTTATTAAGCGTTAGTGTAAGAGAATTACAGTCTGTTATAATTTTAAATTGAATTCCTTCTAAATATACCCGAAATCGTCGTAGGTCATAGATCACTGCTAGCGTCTCTAATTCAAAGCTGTGGTATCTACTCTCTGCTTCCGAGGTTCTTTTTGAAAAATAAGATACCGGGTGTAATTTCCCATCGTTCTGTTTCTGTAATAAAATTGCCCCAAAGCCCTGGGTACTTGCGTCACAGTGTAATTCTGTTTCTCTGTTATGATTGTATATTGCTAATACTGGACTTGATACCAGTTTCTTTTTAAGCGTATCGAAAGTTTCCCTACATTCATTATTAACTCGAATTTCTTGTTTTTCTTAAGTAAGTTATAAAGCGGACGTGCTAGTAGTGAAAACGATTCTACAAATTTTCTGAAGTAAGAACATAACCCTACAAATGATTGCAACTCCCGATGATTTTTTTGGAGCTGGGAAATCTGTTATAGCTTTTATATGGTGTTCGGAAGGTCTTATACCCGACACAGATACATTGTATCCAAGGTATTCTATTTCATCGTATACGAACTTGCATTTTTTTAATTTTATCTGCAATCCGTATTCAGCTAATTTTTCTAATACTTTTTTAAGCAGATTCGTAATGGCTTCGTATCTCTTTGCTAGCGATAATGATGTCATCCATATACACCATTATTCATCCTTTTCTATAAACTGCTTAAGGATTTTGGTTATAAATCTTTGAAAAATGGCTGGTCCATTTTTTAGACCGAAAGGCATTCTTAGGAATTCGTATTGGCCATTTGGAACTACGAATGAGGTGTATTTAATAGATTCTTCGGCCATTTTGACGTGGAAAAAACCAGACTTGAGATCTAAGAGTGTGAAAACAGTATTTTCACCTAGGTAATCTAAACAGTCTTCAATAAGCGGAAGTGGATAGTTGTCTCTTGCAATTGATTTGTTTAAATTCCTGTAGTCGATACACATTCGTGTTTCTCCTGATTTTTTCTTTGTAAGGACTATGGGGGATGCGTAGGGGGAGTTACTTTGCCGTATAATATTTTTCTTTAGTAAGTCCTCGATAATTCTGTTTACTTGGTTTTTTTCAGCAAACGACAGACGTCTAGGTGAGCAGAAGGTTGGCGAGTTGACCGTAAGTATGAGTTTAGCCTCATAATCAATATTCGGAAGATCTTCGGTTTGTTTACCTACATAGGTGTTTTCTATCATTGACTTCAACTTTATTACTAAATCTGAGGGTAGCTTAGGGTTGATGTCGATAATTTCTTTGCTTTCTTTCAGAGAATCTATGTTACAAATGGTCTTCATTTACTGGTTCAAGCTCCAAAAGATCTGAAGTATCTGTACTTTTGGCCCCGGTTTTGACCTAAGATGTTTTTATACCTTTCATGAACATGAAATGGTATTATAACTTCCGATGTTTGTAAATATGAGAAGAAGAAGAGATAGACCCATCAATAAGTATACCGAAATGATCAGGATGACGAGATGAGTTGATTTAGCCATGTCCGTCTGTCCGTCTGTCTGTTTGAACGCAAACTAGTCCCTCAATTTTTGAGATATCTGGCTGAAATTTTGTATGTGGCCACCATTTTGTAATATAGGAATTATTTGTCGGAACTGGCAAGATCGGACCAGTATAACATATAGCCCCCATACAACCGATTGTTCAGATATAAGGGTTTTTGGCCAAAACTTCTGCAATTAAAAAGTTAGGAACGTTAAATTTTGCAACTCGAGTACTTTTTATTTATGTAGTGTATATAGTGAAAATCAACAAGATCGGGCAAATGTAACATATAGCCCCCATACAACCGATTGTTCAGATATAAGGTTTTTTGGCCAAAACTTCTGCAGTTAAAAAGTTAGGAACGTAAAATTTTGCAACTCGAGTACTTTTTATTTATGTAGTGTATATAGTGAAAATCAACAAGATCGGGCAAATGTAACATATAGCCCCCATACAACCGATTGTTCAGATATAAGGTTTTTTGGCCAAAACTTCTGCAATTAAAAAGTTAGGAACGTAAAATTTTGCAACTCGAGTACTTTCTATTTATGTAGTGTATATAGTGAAAATCAACAAGATCGGGCAAATGTAACATATAGCCCCCATACAACCGATTGTTCAGATATAAGGATTTTTGGCCAAAACTTCTGCAATTAAAAAGTTAGGAACATAAAATTTTGCAACTTGAGTACTTTCAATTTATGTAGTGTGTAGAGGAAAATCAAGAAGATCGGGTAAATATAACATATAGCCCCATACAACCGGTTGTTCCGATATAAGGTTTTTTGGCCAATACTTCCGCATTTAAAAAGTTAGGAACGTAAAATATTGCACCTTTAGTACTTTCTACATATGTAATGTGTATAGTGTAAGTCAGTACAATTGAACACGTATAATATATAGCCTCCATACAATCGATTGTTCCGATAACTCGGATCCTATTATTTTGTAAGTTTTTTTTAAATTATAACAAAGATGTGTAATGTGTATAGTAAATATAGTTAAATTGACACAGGCTGTACTGGGGATCGAACAGTGAAAATCGTGACGCTTATTCATGAAAGGTATATAGCCTTCGGCACAGCCGAAGACAGCTTTCCTTACTTGTTTTTTTTTAATTTGGAAGTAATTTTATATGAAACTTTGAAGCTGGCTTCTGGCTGGTGTTATCGTACGCTATAAATGCTTACGATAAAACGAAAATGAAATTTGTTTTTGTATGTACCTACAATTTTAAAGTGCAAAGCGCGCTACTCAAAAATTATTGGCGAATATTTTAAAGTAGAAAAAAAGAATTCAATAGTGGTAGGTGCTGTAATTTTTTTTATTTGCCAGGCACTATAAAACGTCAAAAATATATTTATGATTTCTTAGCTTTTGCAATGTATCTAAATGGGAAATAGTGCGAATAAAACGTTTCCCTTGGATTGGAAAAGCTTACAAAATCTGCCAACAATAACGTGCCTATTAGCGGAACCTAAAATATCTTGAACTCTTCTTTGTCTGAAATGTTCTCTGGCAGCAGTAAGTGCTTTCGTTGGGGTTATAAAGACTGGGGCTTGCCTCGGTTGATACTTGTAGGCACGCCACTGATGGTACATTTGATATCTTAGCGGACATTTCAGATCCGCTAGATCCAAAAGAGTCCAGCATGTCAAAGCAAGATGATTTAATTATAGCCCCGTCGGCGAATGGCTTTTGCGCTTTAGCGATGTTATAGCTTACAGCATAGGTGGCGCGCAAAGTGGTTTCAACTAAAGTTGGTTCGGAGTAGTCCGAAACCATTTCCTGATTTATTGATTCTCTAATATGGTGTTTCCACCAAAAGCAAACACTGTGTTTTCTAGCCCTAGCGTATTTAAAATCAAACACTACTCGAAACCCTTGTCAAATCTCATACAAATTTCATAACCCAAACCCATTTCAAACCCCTTTTTTAAAGCGTGTTTGCTTTGGGTTTGGCGACCGCCGTGGGGTAGCGGTTAAGTGTTCGGCCTTCTACACTAAGTCGTGGCGGTTCGATGCCCGGCAAAAGTAACATCAAAAATTATTTAGAAAAAGGAACTTTTCTAAACGGGGTCGCCCCTCGGCAGTAGTTTGGCAAACTCTCCGGGTGTATTTCTGCCATGAGAAGCTTGTCGGCAAAAAATTCATTTGCTTTGCAAGTGCCGTTCGGAGTCGGCAAAAAACTGTAGGTCCCGCCAACTTGTAGGAAAACTCAAAAGCAACACACCACAAGTTGGAAAGAGAAGCTCGGCTAAAAATCTCGTTAGAGGTTATGATAACCTGTTGGTATATCGCCGCCATTAGTAGTTTGCTTTGGATTTGCATACGATCTATCATTAAAAGATGGAAATAATGTTCATTTACGTAATTATTTCCTTTTAGTTTTTAAATTCTTATCGAAATCATGTTACCATTGCTTTCAGTTTGTCAAAATTGTTGACAATTAAAATTTAATTAATTTATATTTAAAATTTTTAAATTTTTTAATATTTTTCAAAATGCAACGCAAAATCATAGGGCCAAACACTTGTTTGACAGGTCCCACCACAAAATTGGACTATGTTATAAAGGTTATAGCTTTTATAAGACCCAAATGGCTACCAGTGGGCTTTCGTGGCTGGATCTGCCTTTTGGCGTAAATAGTATTTTCCACAAAATTTTCGAATAATAAAATTACATTATTTCAAACCCAAAACCTACAAACACGGTGTTTGTTTTTGGTGGAAACACCATATAAGTCTGGCAACAATGTCTTCTCTCAAAGCACCTTCGATATTACTATATTTTGCCATATGCTTAACACGATAATGCCTTTCTATGTTACTGTGTTTCATGCCTGATAAAAGAACTTTGCATAAATGACATTGAGGTTTATTTAGGCGTTTATTTGCAATAAAAAAAGTCATGCTCCCAAGAGCTTTTAAAATGTCCATTAGTTTTGATTTTTTACAAAAAACTAAAAACCCAGATTTTTTCTGTGCTCTAAAAATTCACCGCAGCTGGTATGCAACGCAATCTCTACATATGTATAATAAAATTGTAACAGGTCGATGTCTATACATGGCAGATATCAACAAAAAATTGATTGTGGGTAGCATTGTTAAGCGAGTAGAATCCAAATCAACCATTTTAAAAATTTTTGTGTGTCTGTCTGTCTGTCCGTATCACTCTGAAAGTACTGAATGGAATTGAATCGTTGGATTGCTCGACGCTCAACTTAAAACTTAAGACATTACTTTTTTCGATATCTCAACCGGTTTTGGAGTTATCGCCCAATATGTGGACCATGTCTGTCTGTATATTTGTGGTCGTAACACTCTAAAAGTACTGAATGGAATTGAATCGTTGGATTGCTGGACGCTCAACTTAAAGTTTAAGATATTATTTTTTGCGATATCTCAACGGGTTTTGGGGTTATCGCCCAATATGTGGACCAGGGGTGACCAAAAATGTGTTAGTACAATGTGGGTGTCAAACGAAAGGTGTCAATGAGTGCTATAACATGCGATGTGATTCATTGAAATATCTGAAATGGTTTGGGATATATCTTGAAATTTCGATAGCTCGACCGGTTTCGGAGGTATCGACGAATATTTCCACAAAAATGTGTTAGTACATTATGGGCATCAAACAAAAGGTGTTTATGAATGCTGTCGTAAACCATTTGATTAATTTCAATACCTAAGCTATCCCGGAGATATCTCATAAAATGTGGGGTCGTTTTTTATTAAACT
>CAXKVI010000005.1:53554455-53604717 GCA_964058755.1 Campiglossa producta | reverse complement strand
AACCCCTAGTAATGCTAACTTGACGGTCAAGTTAGCACTACCACCCTCGAAAACAATTCAATTCGTTTCTAAATTTAAAATCATTTGCGCAGATAATTCCCGTTTAATAACCGTAATTAAGTAGTGCTAATGAAAAAAATCGAAAAATTTTTTTTCTCGATTTTTTTTAAAAATAACCCCTAGTAGTGCTAACTTGACGGTCAAGTTAGCACTACTAGGGGTTATTTTTAAAAAAAATCGAGAAAAAAAATTTTTCAATTTTTTTCATTAGCACTATTTAATTACAGTTATTAAACGGGAATTATATGCGCAATTGATTTTAATTTTAGAGTCGAACTAAATTGTTTTCGAGGGTGGTAGTGCTAACTTGACCGTCAAGTTAGCACTACTAGGGGTTATTTTAAAAAAAAATCGAGAAAAAAAATTTTTCAATTTTTTTCATTAGCACTACTTAATTACAGTTATTAAACGGGAATTATCTGCGCAAATGATTTTAAATTTAGAATCGAATTGAATTGTTTTCGAGGGTGGTAGTGCTAACTTGACCGTCAAGTTAGCACTACTAGGGGTTATTTTTAAAAAAAATCGAGAAAAAAAATTTTTCGATTTTTTTCATTAGCACTACTTAATTACGGTTATTAAACGGGAATTATCTGCGCAAATGATTTTAAATTTAGAATCGAATTGAATTGTTTTCGAGGGTGGTAGTGCTAACTTGACCGTCAATGTTAGCACTACTAGGGGTTATTTTTAAAAAAAAATCGAGAAAAAAAATTTTTCGATTTTTTTCATTAGCACTACTTAATTACGGTTATTAAACGGGAATTATCTGCGCAAATGATTTTAAATTTAGAATCGAATTGAATTGTTTTCGAGGGTGGTAGTGCTAACTTGACCGTCAAGTTAGCACTACTAGGGGTTATTTTTTAAAAAAATCGAGAAAAAAAATTTTTCAATTTTTTTCATTAGCACTACTTAATTACAGTTATTAAACGGGAATTATATGCGCAATTGATTTTAATTTTAGAGTCGAACTAAATTGTTTTCGAGGGTGGTAGTGCTAACTTGACCGTCAAGTTAGCATTACTAGGGCTTATTTTTAAAAAAAATCGAGAAAAAAAATTTTTCAATTTTTTTCATTAGCACTACTTAATTACAGTTATTAAACGGGAATTATATGCGCAATTGATTTTAATTTTAGAGTCGAACTAAATTGTTTTCGAGGGTGGTAGTGCTAACTTGACCGTCAAGTTAGCACTACTAGGGGTTATTTTTAAAAAAAATCGAGAAAAAAAATTTTTCGATTTTTTTCATTAGCACTACTTAATTACGGTTATTAAACGGGAATTATCTGCGCAATTGATTTTAAATTTAGAATCGAATTAAATTGTTTTCGAGGGTGGTAGTGCTAACTTGACGGTCAAGTTAGCATTACTAGGGGTTATTTTAAAAAAATGAAAAACGGTAATTTTTTGGATTTCACGGTGTGTTAACGGTTAAAAAGCGGGAATTAATCCCATATAGTAATATTAATTTTTTCAAAGTTGTAGTGCTAACTTGACGGACATCTTAATTCCCACATACAAAGTTTTTTTCTAAAGCTACTCCTTCTTAGGGGGGGGGGGGGGGGGGAGGGTGTAGCTTGACGTCAACCTACACCCCCCACTTTCGAGGTTTTAAAAAAGTACTTAAAAATTGAGCACAAACTTTTTTTTTTTGGGAACTAATTAGCACATAATTCCTGGCATATCGAATTTGAAGTCCGGCGATCGGGGATTTTGACCCCCTCCCACCCCCTACCCACAGCCTCTGTTTTTTGAGACACCGAGCAGCTTATCTTGGAGCACATAAAAATTGAGAACAAAATTTTTTTTTCGGGAACTAATTAGCACATAAATAGCACATAATTCCTGGACTTTCAAATTTGAAATCCGTCGTGGGGGGGGTGCAGCTTGACGGACCTACTAAAGTGGTATCTTATGTCTATGTGCTTGCTTCTTTTATGAAGTATAGGATTTGCTGCAAGCTTCTGTGCACTCTGACTGTCATTATAAAAGCTAATAGTGTATATTCTTTTTGTAATTTCCAATTGTAAATTTCTTAAATATTTTGCCTCTTTGCAGGCATCTGATATAGCCATGTATTCGGCTTCACAACTTGATAAGGCTACGGTTTTTTGTTTCTTAGTTTCCCAAGATATTATGCCTTTGGACAAGGTAAAGCATATACCCGTATAAGATCTCCTATCTACAGTGTTGCTTGCCCAGTCTGCGTCAACAAAGTCTTCGATATTTGAACTTTCGTGATATGTATATTTTATGCCATATGTTTTAGTTCGCTTTAAATACTTTAACCCCGGAATTCTGTAATTTTGTGTCATCTCAAGTCACAAAATTGAGATCTGTCATTTGAGGTTTGTAATTGGACCACATGGAATTGGAACACGAATTGTCTCTATTAGTGACTATTGTCTCTATTAGTGACTAGAGACAGCTTACAGAATTCGGGGGTAAGATTCGTTTTGCATATGAATAATGTTCTCTAGTAAAGCATTGATTAAATTAGCTAAGAAATCCTACTGCATAGGCAATATATGGCCTTGTTAACACAGCTAGATACATAAGACTTCCTATTAACTGTTGGTACGGAAGGCCAACTTCACAATGATTTTTTTGATTTATAGACAACTTACTTTCAATTGGAGTATCTACTGTTTTACAATCAATCATATTGAATTTTTTAGTAACTGTTCAACATAGGTTTTTTGACATAATGATATTGTTTTTTCAGATTTGTTTGTTATTATATCCATGCCAAGACATTTCTTGATTTCGCCCAAGTCTTTGAATTTAAATTTACTTGGCAAAACATAGTTTTTGATTGATTTACTAATTTTGTATACATGCATGGTTCTAATTCAGATCTTAGATAACCGATTTTTAGAAAACATTCATCTCCCTTTTTGTACCAAGCTCTTGAGGACTGCTTGACGCCATAAATTGCCTTTTTTAGCTTTAATACCTTGTTCCCTTTCTCGGTATTAGGAAACATTTCTGGTATCGACATGTAAATTGTCTCCTCAAGATCTCCATTCAAAAAAGCTGTTGTTACATCGAGATGAGTTGTATTAAGTCCAAATTGGACTGACAAAGCAAATAGCATTCTTAATGTAGTATGCCGAACAACTGGGGAAAAAGTGATGTCCGTTAAGTTAGCACTACAACTTTGAAAAAATTAATATTGCTATATGGGATTATTTCCCGTTTTTTAACCGTAAACACACCGTGAAATCCAAAAAATGACCGTTTTTCATTTTTTTAAAATAACCCCTAGTAATGCTAACACCGTTTTCATTAGGGTGCTTAGCTAAGTTGACACGAAACTTCGTATATGAAAAAGTCCAAAAATAATTGCCAGGCAAAATTAATTCTTTCCCGGCAAAAGCACGGCAAAATAGCGGCAAAATATGAAACAAGCCCGGTTTCGATATCTTGTCTCTAACACCGTTTTCATTAGGGTGCTTAGCTAAGTTGACACGAAAATTCGTATATGAAAAAGTCCAAAAATAATTGCCCGGCTAAATCACGGCAAAATATGAAACAAGTCCGGTTTCGATATCTTGTCTCTAACACCGTTTTCATTAGGGTGCTTAGCTAAGTTGATATCAAGTTAGCAAAGCACCCCAAAATTCCGGGAAAAAATTACCCGGCAAAATTAATTCTTTCCCGGCAAAATCGCGGTAAATAGCGGCAAAATATGAAACAAGTCCGGTTTCGATATCTTGTCTCTAACACCGTTTTCATTAGGGTGCTTAGCTAAGTTGACACGAAAATTCGTATATGAAAAATTCCAAAAATAATTGCCCTGCAAAATATGAAACAAGTCCGGTTTCGATATCTTGTCTCTAACACCGTTTTCATTAGGGTGCTTAGCTAAGTTGATATCAAGTTAGCAAAGCACCCCCAAATTCCGGGAAAAAATTACCCGGCAAAATCACGGCAAAATTTGAAACAAGTCCGGTTTCGATATCTTGTCTCTAATATGGTGTTTCCACCAAAAGTAAACACGGTGTTTTCTAGCCCTAGCGTGTTTAAAATCAAACACTACTCGAAACCCTTGTCAAAACTCATACAAATTTCATAACCCAAACCCATTTCAAACCCCTTTTTAAAGCGTGTGTGCTTTGGGTTTGCATACGATCTATAATTAAAAGATGGCAATAATGTTCATTTACGTCATTATTTCCTTTTAGTTTTTAAATTCTTATCGAAATCATGTTACTATTGCTTTCAGTTTGTCAAAATTGGTGACAATTACAATTAAATTAATTCATATTTAAAATTTTTTAAATTTTTAAATATTTTTCAAAATGCAACGCAAAGTCATAGGGCCAAACACTTGTTTGATAGGTCCCACTGCAAAATTGAACTATGTTACAAAGATTATAGCTAAAAAAAGCTGAAATGAAAATTCAGTTAATACAGTTTTGAGCAAAACATAAGAATCGTAAACGGAAATTTATACAATTTCTTTCATATCAATTTGTGATGTAATCTTTGTAGAAGTTCACGATCCAAGTGACTCGTATTTTATTTTCTTTTCTTTTCGTTCGTACATTTGTGAATACATATTGGTGTTGCCACCATATTACTATTAATGCTTATCGCTAATATAATACCACGTTTACATCTACCACAACTCGGCCAACCTGACCTAATGATCGGCCTCGATCAGTCGGAGTTGCATATATGATAAACATGCTTATCGCTAGTTGAATGGTTAGTGTCGCTTTCGCACACCCCGTCTATTTCTTTACTTTTCCATAGTTTAATGTTGCAGGCTTCAATTACGCCATCATACGGTATTTGGGTAATTTGCCCATTTTCAATATCTCTTATTACGTAACGATCATTCGGAAGTTTCTTATGCACGATATACGGTCCCTTAAATTTTGGCAAAAGTTTCTTATTAACGCCTACTGTTGTGTCTATATTTTTTATCACCACGAAGTCTCCTTCATCAAATTTACTCACTCTCGCACCCTTCTGCTCATTTCGTCTAAGGTTATACAATTGTACTTTTTCGATATTTTTCTCAGCCCCGCTACGCATCATTTCCAAGTCTCTCCCCCCCGGGCCAGAAGTGTATTCGTCTAAGTATTCAGTAAGTTTGTCTATCCCCTCGCCTCTTTGGTTCACCCCAAACAAAGCGTGGCATGGGGTTATTCCTATTGATCTATTTACTGAGTTATTTAGCGCATATTCAATTTTCCCTAGTTGTTTTACCCAGTCAGCATGAAGTATAGGGTCGCTGAGTTTAGCTAGCATTCCTACTAGACTTCGATTAACTCTTTCTACTTGTCCATTCGCCTGTGGTGAATGTACTGCTACTTTTACATGAGTAATGTTTTTATCTTCTAGATACTCCTTAAATTGTGCTGATGTGAAACAACTACCTCTATCTGTTATACATCTATGGGGTCGGCTGTAATATTCAAAGTATTTATTGAGTGCAGCCGTTACTTCCTTAGTGCTGGTTGTTAATACCGGGTACAGCTTTACATATTTTGTAAATGCATCAATTATGACTAAAATGTGTTTTCTTTTTGACTGCAAAGACGGAAGTGGTCCTAAGTGGTCAAGGTGAACTGTGTGAAATGGCTGAGGCTCTTTCGGAATGTTGTGTAATTGCCTAACGTTTAGCCTATTGGGCGCTGAATACATAATGCATTTTATGCAATTTTGTTTAAATTTGTTAATTTTATGTTTCATATTAGGAAACCAATAGTTTGACTTAATTTTTTGGTAACATTTCTCAATGCCTTGATGTGCTAGTTGCTCATGGGCTGTTCTAATTATCTCCTTTTCTAACTCCTTGGGGACGTACAGTTGTCTATTATCTCCATCTTTTTTAAACACAATACCATTTTCCATTGCAAAAGTTCCTAAATTTTCATTTTCCAGTTTTTTTTTCAAACTTACTATATCTGGGTCTCGAGATTGCATGACTTGTAATTGGAAATCTATATTTTCGCTATCTATAGCTGCTATTGTATTCTCGCGATCTAATTCTACTCTACTCAGTGCATCTACATGCGGCATCTTTGTACCTGGTCGGTGTAATATGGTATAGTTATAATTTTCTAGTTCTAGGGCCCATCTCGCTATCCGACTATTCACTAGTTTCTTATTAAGCGTTAGTGTAAGAGAATTACAGTCTGTTATAATTTTAAATTGAATTCCTTCTAAATATACCCGAAATCGTCGTAGGTCATAGATCACTGCTAGCGTCTCTAATTCAAAGCTGTGGTATCTACTCTCTGCTTCCGAGGTTCTTTTTGAAAAATAAGATACCGGGTGTAATTTCCCATCGTTCTGTTTCTGTAATAAAATTGCCCCAAAGCCCTGGGTACTTGCGTCACAGTGTAATTCTGTTTCTCTGTTATGATTGTATATTGCTAATACTGGACTTGATACCAGTTTCTTTTTAAGCGTATCGAAAGTTTCCCTACATTCATTATTAAACTCGAATTTCTTGTTTTTCTTAAGTAAGTTATAAAGCGGACGTGCTAGTAGTGAAAACGATTCTACAAATTTTCTGAAGTAAGAACATAACCCTACAAATGATTGCAACTCCCGATGATTTTTTGGAGCTGGGAAATCTGTTATAGCTTTTATATGGTGTTCGGAAGGTCTTATACCCGACACAGATACATTGTATCCAAGGTATTCTATTTCATCGTATACGAACTTGCATTTTTTTAATTTTATCTGCAATCCGTATTCAGCTAATTTTTCTAATACTTTTTTAAGCAGATCGTAATGGCTTCGTATCTCTTTGCTAGCGATAATGATGTCATCCATATACACCATTATTTCATCCTTTTCTATAAACTGCTTAAGGATTTTGGTTATAAATCTTTGAAAAATGGCTGGTCCATTTTTTAGACCGAAAGGCATTCTTAGGAATTCGTATTGGCCATTTGGAACTACGAATGAGGTGTATTTAATAGATTCTTCGGCCATTTTGACGTGGAAAAAACCAGACTTGAGATCTAAGAGTGTGAAAACAGTATTTTCACCTAGGTAATCTAAACAGTCTTCAATAAGCGGAAGTGGATAGTTGTCTCTTGCAATTGATTTGTTTAAATTCCTGTAGTCGATACACATTCGTGTTTCTCCTGATTTTTTCTTTGTAAGGACTATGGGGGATGCGTAGGGGGAGTTACTTTGCCGTATAATATTTTTCTTTAGTAAGTCCTCGATAATTCTGTTTACTTGGTTTTTTTCAGCAAACGACAGACGTCTAGGTGAGCAGAAGGTTGGCGAGTTGACCGTAAGTATGAGTTTAGCCTCATAATCAATATTCGGAAGATCTTCGGTTTGTTTACCTACATAGGTGTTTTCTATCATTGACTTCAACTTTATTACTAAATCTGAGGGTAGCTTAGGGTTGATGTCGATAATTTCTTTGCTTTCTTTCAGAGAATCTATGTTACAAATGTCTTCATTTACTGGTTCAAGCTCCAAAAGATCTGAAGTATCTGTACTTTTGCCCGGTTTTGACCTAAGATGTTTTTATACCTTTCATGAACATGAAATGGTATTATAACTTTCCGATGTTTGTAAATATGAGAAGAAGAAGAGATAGACCCATCAATAAGTATACCGAAATGATCAGGATGACGAGATGAGTTGATTTAGCCATGTCCGTCTGTCCGTCTGTCTGTTTGAACGCAAACTAGTCCCTCAATTTTTGAGATATCTGGCTGAAATTTTGTATGTGGCCACCATTTTGTAATATAGGAATCATTTGTCGGAACTGACAAGATCGGACCAGTATAACATATAGCCCCCATACAACCGATTGTTCAGATATAAGGTTTTTTGGCCAAAACTTCCGCAATTAAAAAGTTAGAAACGTAAAATTTTGCAACTCGAGTACTTTCTATTTATGTAGTGTATATAGTGAAAATCAACCAGATCGGGCAAATGTAACATATAGCCCCCATACAACCGATTGTTCAGATATAAGGTTTTTTGGCCAAAACTTCTGCAATTAAAAAGTTAGGAACGTAAAATTTTGCAACTCGAGTACTTTCTATTTATGTAGTGTATATAGTGAAAATCAATAAGATCGGGCAAATGTAACATATAGCCCCCATACAACCGATTGTTCATATATAAGGTTTTTTGGCCAAAACTTCTGCAATTAAAAAGTTAGGAACGTAAAATTTTGCAACTCGAGTACTTTCTATTTATGTAGTGTATATAGTGCAAATAAACAAGATCGGGAAAATGTAACATATAGCCCCCATACAACCGATTGTTCAGATATAAGGTTTTTTTGGCCAAAACTTCTGCAATTAAAAAGTTAGGAACATAAAATTTTGCAACTTGAGTACTTTCAATTTATATAGTGTGTAGAGGAAAATCAAGAAGATCGGGTAAATATAACATATATTTAGCCCCATACAACCGGTTGTTCCGATATAAGGTTTTTTGGCCAATACTTCCGCATTTAAAAAGTTAGGAACGTAAAATATTTCACCTTTAGTACTTTCTACATATGTAATGTGTATAGTGTAAGTCAGTACAATTGAACACGTACATATAATATATAGCCTCCATACAATCGATTGTTCCGATAACTCGGATCCTATTATTTTGTAAGTTTTTTTTAAATTATAACAAAGATGTGTAATGTGTATAGTAAATATAGTTAAATTGAAACAGGCTGTACTGGGGATCGAACAGTGAAAATCGTGACGCTTATTCATGAAAGGTATATAGCCTTCGGCACAGCCGAAGACAGCTTTCCTTACTTGTTTATTCTTAATTATCTGTATCTCATTTAATTTACCATTTTTTCCATTGAATGTACTAAAAGAATTCTTGTAAGGTTTTAACGAAAAGCGTTTATTTAATTCATTCGTACGCATTGATAGAGTAATATTGAACATTTCAAGGAAATCTCTTCCTAGTAATAGTTTAAAAGGCATTACCGCATCTGCCAAAACAAAAAGCGAAAATGGTTTTATTACGTTTTTAAATTTAATTAAAACTGAAATCCTTCCTATAGGTTTAATTATCGAGTGTCCTTGCTTCTAAAGTTATTCGTTATGCCTTGTTGCGTACATTTAGGGTTTATGTGCGAAACTTCCGAAAATTTCACGAAACTACTGGGGCTGCCGGTATCAAGTAAAGAAAAAAATGTCACATACTTAGGGGTGTTTTTATATTTTGTTGTGAAAGCGACACTTACCAACTCATGGAAACGTATGAAGTTCGACTCATCTTCCATCGCTGCTACCACCCTCTTTGGGCACTGTTTGTAGGCGTGATCCGTCTTGCCGCAACGGAAACAGGAGCCTCTTTCCCGCTTTTCTCGCTTGCAATCCCTTGCCATATGCCCATACTGTGAGCAGTTGAAGCACCTTGTTTCGTCGTTGTTGTTTCGAAGTGCACCAGTTGTGTTATGTTTCGACCGCAGCTTTTCATATTTTGGTAGCAATGATTTTAGGGCTTGAATGGTCGATACGCCGCCGAAGATTAAGGAGCTGCCTGTATTGTCCCGCAAACCATCAACGATGAACTCCACCAGTTCTTCCTCTTCAATGGGGGCAGCTTGTGCTATTTCCTGCATGGATAGTACGTAGTGAGTTAAGCTCTCATCTTTCTGCCATACGCGCGATTGTAGCTTTTTAAAAATATCTTTGACACTCACTGGCTTTTTAAACTCATGTATGAGGGCCGCTTTCAGTTCGCCCCATGACATTACATTAATGAGCTTCATATAAAGTTGTGCACTTCCCACTAGCATACGCCTCGCCAAGAGTGCCAATGATTTTTCATCATACCCATAGCCCTTCGATACGTGCTCTAAATCGCGCACCCATTTGGTGATGTCTGTATCGTCATCTCCGCTGAATTTCGGTAGTGCGTTTTCGATGTCTGCGAAATTTGCTTTGGGTTGACGTGGCATTGTGGGCAACTCGAGGCTGTTGATTTCTTGCTTCAATTTCAGAATTCGTAACTTTATTTGTAGCTGTGCCTCTAAGTCGGCTAATTCATCGGTTGCTGTTGGAGTGGTTGATGGCGCTGAACTGGTAATTTGATGGAGTGATGTTGACGTGGCTGCTGCGCTGTTTGCTGAAACTACCGGTGCTGATTTTTCTGTAGCCATTACTGAAGTTTGTAAAACTGAAGTTGTTGATGTCCAAGCCGCTGGCACTGAAGTTTGTAAAGCTGAAGTTATTGTTTCCATAGCCGGTGGTACTGAAGGTTGTGATAAGGAAGTTTCTGCTGCTGAAGTTTGCGTTATTGGAGTTTGATCCGCTGAAGACAATGTGCATGGAGTAGCGGATTGTTGTAACGAGCCGCTATTTTCTGTAACGGTAGATTTACCGCTTGCTGGTTGTGCACCTATTGTCGAGGTTAGGAGCGTCTTCAATTGTTGGATACTTGCAGTTTCCGGAAACTCGACTCCTATGTTACGCAATGCTTCCATAATGTCTTGTTTTGACATTTTCTTTAAGTTTAATTTCAAGGTTTTAATTTTTTACTGAAATATTTTAATTTTTTACTTTTTCGGCTCTAGCCACACCTGACGCTGTAGAAGTTCACGATCCAAGTGACTCGTATTTTATTTTCTTTTCTTTTCGTTCGTACATTTGTGAATACATATTGGTGTTGCCACCATATTACTATTAATGCTTATCGCTAATATAATACCACGTTTACATCTACCACATCTTATAAAGCTGTTAGTAATAATAAGTGTAATACCAAGAACATACAAATTAGGAGAATATTAAGAAGTCTATACACACAGATTGATTTTTTTGACAACATGAACCATGTTAAACTAACAAGAAAGGTCCTGTTGAATTTGCATGA
The DNA here is from genome assembly GCA_964058755.1 of Campiglossa producta. Lineage (NCBI taxonomy): Eukaryota > Metazoa > Arthropoda > Insecta > Diptera > Tephritidae > Campiglossa > Campiglossa producta. Next base: position 53,593,819 of record CAXKVI010000005.1, on the reverse strand, counting down.
GATAATGAGGCAGATTGTGTTGTTTTAACAGGCAGGCATGATGTGTTGAAAGAAATGCATGTAAATTTTATAGCAATTCATGTGAATTTAAAACGAAGTCAAGTTTTTTAACATGAGCGATAGTGTTGAAAAAAATAACCGGAAAAGTGTTGATTTTACATGAACATTTTTCCCGAAAATCGTATGTACATATCGTCGCTGCGTCTGCAAAAGCAGATAACTATTTTTTTCTTAAACATTTTTATTTCATACTTATTTAACACGGTCCATTCCCGACAGTTCTGCGTTTTTCTAGTTTAGAAGCTATCGAAAAAATATCTGTCTGGTTATACTGTCATTTGGTAATTTTTTTTTTATCGCAGATGCAACTCATAAAATGACTGCAAGTACTCAAAAATATAAGATTCATTGCAAAAAGAATGATTTATAGGCTTGGGGAAAAGCAGATATATATATACTCGCTGAAAAAAGGAGCAAATCATTAAAACGACCAAGTCAGCCAAAAATATAAAAAATTAATGTCAGATCAAAAAAGTGGTAAAATATGGCCCGGGATAGCCGGTAACCAGTTGTTTGCTCTGTAGCAAAGGACAATTCATTGCTTTCACCCCAAAAAGTACAAGCTTTCTAAGTGAGGTAAAAGAGCCAACCTATATCTTAATATTTTTCCATCCATTTTGGATTTAAAGCTATACCTCGAAGTTAAAATAGCTATAATTTCTATATATGGTCCCAATGTTTTACACCTTGCTGTAGTATTAAAACTTTAAAAAAGGCTGCTGGCGTATTTGTCAGTGCAGCTGATACTTTTTCGAAACAAAGTTTTGTTCAAGTTTTGTATCAGGCGCACAAAATTTACATGAAATAATAGTAGGTTGCTACAAAAACAAAAACTCAATTGGAAATAAAATTTCTGCTGCAAACTGGTGTGTACAGAAGGGGGCTTAAGTGGGGCTACTACCCCTATCCACTCAACTTACTATTACATTCCACTCATGGTAGAAGAATATAGAGGTAGTTCTACTTCTTCTTCTTGGTCGCCATTGCCCTCATTTGACATAAACCGTGTTAGTGACGTTTCCTTTTGAAAATGAGCTACCGTATTTTCATACCAAAAAAGAACCGATTTAAACTTAAACGGAAAAAATTTTGAAGTTTATTGAAATAATTTATTAAATTTCACAATGTAGTGTGTATCTAGAAAAAATAAATAAAATAAAATACAAGTCTAGTTTTTGCATTTTGGCACAGATACTAATAACGTATTTATTTATTTTAATACATAGATGAGCTGCATATTTAGAAGCTGCAAAATTTCAAGATTTAGAGCGCGATCCTAGATCCTAAAAGCGTCACTTATTTTATAATGGATGAAACAATACCGATCGATAGTCTTCCCCGAATCTAGAAAGAATGTAAGAATGTCATAGGTACAGACAAGGGCCTAGGAATCGGGGGTCAAAGTCGCCAAAAAATGACCCTAACTTCACTTATTTTATAATGGATGATTTTCCCATATTTGACGTAGATTACTACCCCGCGTCAGTATCAAGTGTTGTTAGACCCGTACCAGTGACAAGGCTCCAGCCAGACACCCACAGTTCGCGGATTTTCCTATGGAAATTTATCCTGTTTGACCAATTTCACGTATTTGGGCCACTTTGGCTGCTTTTAACTACCCAATATTTTCCCATTTTTTGTAGAATACTACCCTCAAGTAGTATCAGGCATTTTTAGACTTCGTCCCATGGCAAATACTTCAGCCAGACACCTCAAAACTCGGGAAATTTCACTACTTTTCACTGCGCTTTCACATGTTTAAGCGGGTTTGACAAATTTTGGCTACTTTTAAATAGCAGATCTTCACACATGTGTCGTAAAATGCTATCCTTAAGTAGAATCAAGCATTTCTAGACATCATCCCATGGCAAAATCTTCAGCCAGATACCTCAAGGTTCGGGAACTTTTATTTTTCTATTAATTTGCTTTCTCTTGTTTGTCCCACTTTTACTGTTTAAATGACGGATTTTTTCACATGTTTCGTAGGACACTACGCTTAAGTAATTTCAATCATTTCTAGACTTCGTCCCATGGCAAAAACTTCAGCCAGACACCTCAAAGCTCGGGATTTTCACTAATTTTTGAATAGGAAATATAATATTTGAATAGGAAATATAATGAAAAGAAAAATGAAAATGCATCTAAAAAAATTAAAAAAAAAATGACAACATAAATACTAAAAAATGTATTTTAAGTGTTGTTATTTGGTGCTTTTGCTGATGGTAAGTTATATCCGAACTTTTTTTGTTTACAGGTGTAAGAATAAATCCATAGGGCTGATTTCACAATCTACGCTTACTGTCAAATTAATCGCAATTAGCATTAACCGGCATTTCGAAAACGGTCCTTAATCTCTCAACACTTAAATCGAAAGGTTTTGTCGCATTAGTACGACGCAAAAGGTTTTTTAAACGTTATTTTTAGGTAAATATGGTTTCTAATGCGCATTTTTGAAGCAGAGATTTTTTTTGAATCATTTACAAATTTTAAAGCAGCTTTATGGATCCTATTTTGTAAGTGTTTTTACTTTACAAACCATGTTTTTTTCCTTTATAAAAAATCCCCAAAATTTAAAAAAAAAATTACCAAACAAATTTTTTGTTGAGGTGGCAGCGCTCTGTGATCAACTGGCAAAAGATACGAATGACAACTAACACAGTTTATGTCAAAGTGAAAATACCTTTATTTTTTTATATCATGATTCCACTGAAAAGTCATCTATAATACAGTTTTTCAATAGTAAAATATGTTTAAAGTCTCGCCTGTGGTAACAGTGTCCGGGAAGTGTATTTTTTTTTGTTATGAAAATCTTCGCAGAAAACAGAAAACTGGCCAGTAGGTGGACCCCGGAATCGACAACAAAATGTATCGTCATCATCGTTATCATTTTTCTTAACTTCTACTGGAGCATAGGGCCTTCTTAAGGCAACCAAAACTTTCATGAAGAGTTTCGGTGGCTACAACAGCGAAAACATGGGTGATTTTTGGTTCAAGCTACAGATATAGGTTAAATCTTTACTCGCCCTTCGGCGAAAACCATACGTTAGTTTCAATTAAAAATTTTAAAGAAAATCTCCCTTCTTTCTACGGACGCTGCTGGAATTATGTTTTACATTTTTGACAACATACATATTTATACCTTTCATGAACATGAAATGGTATTATAACTTTGGTCCGATGTTTGTAAATATGAGAAGAAGAAGAGATAGACCCATCAATAAGTATACCGAAGTGATCAGGATGACGAGATGAGTTGATTTAGCCATGTCCGTCTGTCCGTCTGTCTGTCTGTCTGTTTGAACGCAAACTAGTCCCTCAGTTTTTGAGATATTTGGCTGAAATTTGGTATGCGGCCACCATTTTCCAATATAGGAATCATTTGTCGGAACCAGCAAGATCGGACCAATATAACATATAGCTCCCATACAACCGATTATTCCGATAAACGGATTTTGGCTATAACTCCTGTAATTAAACACGAAGGAACGTGAAATTTTATAAGTGTTGCTATTTTTATATGTGAAATATCGATGTTGAAACTCATAGAGATGGGATAAATATTTCACATAGCTCCCATACAATCGATTATTCCGATAAACGGATTTTGGGCTATAACTCCTGTAATTAAACACGAAGGAACGTGAAATTTTATAAGTGTTGCTATTTTTATATGTGAAATATCGATGCTGAAAATCATAGAGATGGGATAAATATTTCACATAGCTCCCATACAATCGATTATTCCGATAAACGGATTTTGGGCTATAACTCCTGTAATTAAACACGTAGGAACGTGAAATTTTGTAAGTATTGCTATTTTTATATGTGAAATATCGATGTTGAAACTCATAGAGATGGGATAAATATTTCACATAGCTCCCATACAATCGATTATTCCGATAAACGGATTTTGGGCTATAACTCCTGTAATTAAACACGTAGGAACGTGAAATTTTGGACGTATTGCTATTTTTATATGTGAAATATCGATGTTGAAAATCATCGAGATTGGATAAATATTTCACATAGCCCCCATACAATCGATTGTTCCGATAAACGGATTTTGGTAGATAACTCCTGTAATTATATAGGAAGGAACGTGAAATTTTGGAAGTATTGCTATTTTTATATGCGAAATATCGATGTTGAAAATCATTGAGATGCCATAAATATTTCACATAGCTCCCATACAATCGATTATTCCGATAAGCGGATTTTGGGCTATAAGTCCTGTAATTAAACACATAGGAACGTGAAATTTTGGAAGCATCGCTATTTTTATATGTAAAATATCGATGTTGAAAATCATTGAAATGGGATAAATATTTCACATAGCCCCCATACAATCGATTGATCCGATAAACGGATTTTGGTAGATAACTCCTGTAATTATATAGGAAGGAACGTGAAATTTTGGAAGTATTGCTATTTTTATATGCGAAATATCGATGTTGAAAATCATTGAGATGCCATAAATATTTCACATAGCTCCCATACAATCGATTATTCCGATAAACGGATTTTGGGCTATAACTCCTGTAATTAAACACGAAGGAACGTGAAATTTTATAAGTGTTGCTATTTTTATATGTGAAATATCGATGCTGAAAATCATAGAGATGGGATAAATATTTCACATAGCTCCCATACAATCGATTATTCCGATAAACGGATTTTGGGCTATAAGTCCTGTAATTAAACACATAGGAACGTGAAATTTTGGAAGCATCGCTATTTTTATATGTAAAATATCGATGTTGAAAATCATTGAAATGGGATAAATATTTCACATAGCCCCCATACAATCGATTGATCCGATAAACGGATTTTGGTAGATAACTCCTGTAATTACCAACCAGCAAGATCGGACCAATATAACATATAGCTCCCATACAACCGATTATTCCGATAAACGGATTTTGGCTATAACTCCTGTAATTAAACACGAAGGAACGTGAAATTTTATAAGTGTTGCTATTTTTATATGTGAAATCGATGCTGAAAATCATAGAGATGGGATAAATATTTCACATAGCTCCCATACAATCGATTATTCCGATAAACGGATTTTGGGCTATAAGTCCTGTAATTAAACACATAGGAACGTGAAATTTTGGAAGCATCGCTATTTTTATATGTAAAATATCGATGTTGAAAATCATTGAAATGGGATAAATATTTCACATAGCCCCCATACAACCGATTGATCCGATAAACGGATTTTGGTAGATAACTCCTGTAATTATATCGGTAGGAACGTGAAATTTCGTAAATGTTGCTATTTTAGAATATGGAATGTCGATGTTAAAAATCAATGAGATTGGACCAATATAACACATCGTCCCCATATAATCGATAGCTCCGATAATTTCGGTATGAGCTAAAGTTAAATTCACACAGGCTGTACTGGGGATCAAACAGTGAAAATCGTGACGCTTATTCATGAAAGGTATTCAGCCTTCGGCACAGCCGAAGACAGCTTTCCTTACTTGTTTTTTACATTTCAGTTCAACAATGTTCCCTGTAGGGAGTACTAACTTTTAGTCATCTAATTATATATGCGTGTGTAAAACTTCTATCCTGGCTGTACCTAAAATATCTCCTCAGTGTGTAATAATTTCGAAAGCAATTTAAAACATGCCAGTATCGTTTTTAACTTATATATTGAAATGAAAATAATGATAATGAAAATATTTAAAAAAAATACATTTATAATGAGAGGTATCCAATGATGGTAAAAGAGTGTAAATAATTTTTGAAGAAGGATATACATATCGCTCATTTGCTGCAACGTCGTCATAACTCAAAAAACCCAAATTTTGAGTTAACATCACTAATATATCGGAAATAATATGTTTGATTAACTGGCAAATGGTTATATTCGAGGTTTTAACATTTCACGCAGCATCGCGGTAGAATTAATTAATTACTTATCCCATATAAATATACAGCAATTCAAAAACTAAAAATGCGTTTTCTGTAATATCACATTTTTTGAGTTATGACGACGTTGCAGCAAATGAGCGATATGTACACGAGGCACTAATTGAAAGATAAAATACCTTGTAAATGGTAAAATTTTTGAACAAAAGCGATATAAATTGTTGTCATAGTAGATTTTTGATTGGAAAGCACGATGCTGTTTACAGCTTATTTTCGCCCTATCAGAGGTTTGACTGCTATTGCTTGGTGCAACAGATAGAATTTTCATGTTTAAACTTTCTAATCAACTCATTGTTCAAATTAATAATTTTCTTTAAAATCTTGACTCGAATAAAAAATATTTGTCTATTAAATTAATTATGTCTTTTCATGTTAGCTTTGATTTAATTAAAAATTTTCAAGATGGTAACATTGTTCTGGTTTCAAATATCGTTTCAGACCTTGTTTAGAAGGCTGTACAGCTACATACAAAATGTTTTTATTAAAATGGCGCAGCGATGAAACGGAAGAAGACCTAATAGTTGACTTGAAATTAACTGAATTCCTTACAGGGTTTATTAATAGAATTTATAGGCAAAACACTACATCTCCCGTGATACAACAAAATCAAGTAAGTAGTTCTCCCGTGACAAATGCAAAACCAGGTAAATCTCAGTTATTTTCCCAACTACTTTCTTGGTTTTGCATTTGTCACGGGAGAGCAACTTACTTGGTTTAATTGTGTCAAGGAAGACATCGTTACCTTAATTCACAAAGGCCCTAACTGAGATAAACAAAATTTTAGAGGAGAAGCAAAAAACAAAATTTTTTTACATTGAACGCATGCAAATATAGCTTTGTAAATTTGGAATATCTCCGTTATTACTGCTATTAACTCCTTAAAATTTGTAGTGAGTGCGTATTTTGCTGTATCATACTTAAATATGTGAAAAAGTCATTTTCGAAAAATGTGTCAATTAGGGCCTTTGTGAATTAAGGTAACGACATACACTATATACACTCCACAAAATAATTATAAGACAAGACAAGTTTATATATAACAAAATCAAGTTAAAATTTTTGGTGTTTTTAATAAGCAGAATCATATTTGAATGAAAGCTCACAAAGGCATGAGCTTTTAATCAAATTAACTTAATATATCGAAATGGAGTAAACATGTACATTATATTCACACATTCTCTCCTTTTCTTGATAGGAAACTTTGCAATTCATTTTCATTTCTTTTCTTTTCTCAAGCGCCACTTAATTTCAATGGCTTCTAGCACGGTATTGTAGTATGGTACTCCAGTTGCTGGGGCAAAAAAAATGAGAACACGACTCATACACATCAGTGTAGTTTCCGGGTCATACTAAAATATGTACTACATGTCTGTTTACCTTTTGTAACACGAACCAAACTAGTTAGTTATTATTCACTTTTGGTTCATGGCGAACAAACTAAAAGGTTTTCGTTTTACAAAGAACATCAAAATATTTAGCACAATCAGAATCATCCATTTCAACAAACACCTTGAAGTTCAGTTTATTGTACACGAAAAATTATTGGTCTTATAATTAGTTCGTGGTGTGTATATGTATGTATGAGATCAATTTCGTTTGATTTTATAATTGAAAACAAAAAAAAATCTAGTTGCCATTTCCCAAAAATTTAAAAAAATATTCCAGTAGCGTCACATATAATTTTGGATTAAAAAAAAAAAAAAAAAAATTGCGATGTGTAAATGTATGTGATTAATTTCGTCACCAAACATTGTAGGATTGAAAAAATATCTAGTAGCCTTTTCTCAAAAATGAAAAAATTATTTCCGTAGCGTCCCAAATAAAAAAAAATTAAAATTTGTTTATAAAAAATTCCCGTTGAGGATTGTAGGATTAAAAAAAAGCTGGTACTCATTTTTTAAACCATTTAAAAAGTTTATGGTTTTCTCTTAAAAATTTATAAAAACATTATTATAGCGAACATATGGTTTACGTCGAAGAAAGAGTTGAAGATTACCCTCCATCGGAAGACTGTTCCAAAACTTACCCATCATATGGTTGCAACAGCCGCCAAACCCCAAGACTAAAATGTGTTATCGTAAGAGATAAAATGTGGTAATTGCGAGCGCAACCTGCTGGGCAGTTACATTTTTTTCTGAGAATATTTTATGACCGATACACACTTCGCGAATTTCATGACCACAGCCGAAGTTCACTACGTTTCTCAACGAAAGTATCCAAAGTATTTTTATGTGTTATATGACTGTTGGAAAATCTTTATTTTTAACACTAAAAATAATAGTACAACAAAAATACCGATGCAATGTAATAGTAAGTTGAGTGGATAGGGGCAGTAGACCCACTTACGCCCCCTTCTGTACACACCAGTTTGAGGCAGAAATTTTTATTTCAATTGAATTTTTGTTTTTGTAGCAACCTATTATTATTTCATGTAAATTTTGTGCGCCTGATACAAAACTTGAACGAAAATTTGTTTCGAAAAAGTATCAGCTGCACTGACAAATACGCCAGCAACCTGTTTCAAATTTTAATACTACAGCAATGTGTACAACAATAAGACCGAACATAAATATTCTAGCTATGTATGTAAGTTCACCCCACAAATTCATATGAAAGAAATTTCATAAACTTCCGCTCATGATTCTTATATTTTGCCTAAAACTGTATAAACTGAATTTTCATTTCAGCTTTTTTTATTTGCTTACATATAAATTCTGTGCGCCTGGTACACTGAATTGAATATTTGAAATACACCAAGCATGCTTACAGTAGAAGTTTGCCATATGATGCCCGGGTAGAATCATCAGCCCTAGTGCTTAGCTAAGTTGACACGAAAATTCGTATATAAAAAGGTCCAAAAATAATTGCCCGGAAAAATAGCGGCAAAATATGAAACAAGTCCGGTTTCGATATCTTGTCTCTAACACCGTTTTCATTAGGGTGCTTAGCTAAGTTGACACGAAACTTCGTATATGAAAGAGTCCCAAAATGATGCTTTCTAAAATCAAAATGATGCTTTCTAAAATCAAATTGATGCTTTCTAAAATAAATTGGTGCTTTCGAAAGTACAATTGGAAAGGTGTACATTTTTTTAATTCGAAACGCACAACTGAAATATCAAAAAATAGACTTTGGTTTCTTTTACCTTATTGCCACAAATACCTTAATGCGACACTAAAGGCATAATAAGTTATCGTTAACGCTAACGCCATTCCCATAACGTTAATTAGCTGTTCCTACCAAACTTATGGAAATCAATGAAAACGATTAGTAATGCCATACCATAACCCTAACGCGTTAACCATAGCTGTAGTGGAATTCAGTAACTTTAAACAATACTATGAAACGGGTTGTTAGCCTAACAATTTTGTTGTTTGCACTATCGATTCGGTGATTCAGTAGCTCTTCCTTAACAATTAACAATAGGTGATTGTCTCAGGTGAATTATAGCAAACCGTAGCAGATTCTTAGCTAAGCATAGAACCAATATTCCTTAACAACTACCAATAGGTGATTGTCTGAGGTAAACATAGCAAAACGTAGCAGATTCTCAGCTAAGCACATAGCAAAACATAGAAGTGTCTCAGCTAAAATATATAAGAAAAGTACCTATTTGTTTTAACAAACAACACCAAATTAGAGGTCGACAATTATTTCGCGTTAACAATAACAGCTGACATTTCGATAACAAATGTTGTCAAATAAACTTGTAGTGAGTAGCGAAATCGATAAAATTGTTGTTAAGTCAACGTAACAATGACAACTCTGTTAAAATAGCGTACTGAATTCCACTACTGGTTGGCTATTTGGTTTTTGATTTTCGCCATATCCCCAACCTCTTAAACTTAGTGATGGTGAATTTTCGCACTTTCTTAAGCTTTATGTACTGATTTTCTAAATCACGGTGACTAGACGCGACGAGGTCACTCACGTTCACCATCACCCTAAAGTTCGTAATTTATAAGCACGTAAGTTTTCGCGTTCATCCAGTTACGTTATCACGGCGCAGTCACTGCGTTTGACAGGTCTGCGTTCGCGGTAGTTGGCAATTCCGCAAGCGAACACAAACAAAAATGTAAACAAGCCACAAAATAAAATAAAATGTTTTAGTGCTCTTGCCTTATTTTTATTGTTGAATTATGATAAAAAAGCAAGAAATTATAAAAAATTTTGTTTGAGTGTTTTTTTTTTTGCATTTGTGAATGTTTATTCGCTTAATTTTCGTTGAAGTTGGAAAACTTCAGCATCTCAGCAGCTAGCGAGTGCCAAACCGCGTGGAAACATGTCAGGAGACATTATTTTTATGTGAAATATGTAAGTTTGCAAATTGTTGTATGTAATATAAGGGTGTTATGTGATAGATGGTGTAGGACCGCGGTTAAATAATGCTGATTTCGTTTCATCGAAAAAAATGTACACTTTCACGTTGAACATGTTTACACTCTTGCACAGAACACTATAAAGATGTGATAAAAGTGTACCTGTTCTGCATGAACCTGTTATCGATAAAACGAACATAAAACACTGCCCCGTTTGCTATACTATGTGCTTGAATAATTGGGTTTCGTTTTTCACCCATATTTAATTGTTATTGCAAAATCCAATTTATTTCACCAAATTTATCTATGAAATAAAATTTTCGTCACCTGATTTTCAGTGCAACCAGCTACCCTGTCAAAGCTTCAGAGGGTAAAAAGTGTGAGTTTTTTACACTCTTGAAGTGTACATTTTTAGGAAACGAAAACATATCATGTTTGACGTTTTACCTTCATTTTGCAAACGAAAACGGAAAATTGCAAGAGTAACAAAAATGCGCATTTTTTTGATGAAACGAAATCACCATAAATCTCCGCATTGGACTTCAAATTTTTGTAGAGAGCTTAGGTTCCCCGCCAGAAAAATGGGTATTTGTTTCCTTTAGGGGTCAACTGCTAATAAATTAGCTAAAATTATGGGAGATAGATAACAGACGGGTTTTGGCCTCAGGATCACGAATCGAAAAAGTACTCGATACCAAAATTGGGGCGAAATCCATGGTATTTATGTGCGAAACACCTTTCTGAGTTGGCGGCCTTCGGTACGAATTTTTTTGCACGTTTTTAGGTAGCCTCATAAAATTACAACAACCACATGAAAACTTGCAACTTTGATTGCAAATATCTCTTCAGAGAAGCAAAATATAAAAAAAGCGCTTCCGGATTCGTGATCCTGAGGCCGAACCCCGTCTTTTGAGCTATCTCCCATAATTTTAACTATAACCCCGAAAAATTACTTAAAAGTCCCAATCGATCCCTGTTGTGTTCTAAAAAAAGTTGTTCGGGTCAAAAGTTCAACTTTTAAGTTTTTTGTATTTTTCTCGAAAACGGTAACTTTTCTAAAAGTTACCTAAGACAAAGTTGTAGACCTTGAATTTCCCTATGAGTCTCCAGTAATGAAATAACGCGATTATGAAATTAGCTCTAAATATTATATGCGCATACCATATATGCCATGTATAGACTTTTGTGTTAAAACGATTTTCAGATCTACAACTTTTTCTCAGGACATTTTTCGAAACAATGTGAACCTAAGCCCCCTACAAAATTCAGCTCTGTCGATATTTTGGAGTTTTTCAGAAATATACGCTTTATTATCATTCATGCCTCAAATTGTTTTCTTTTTTTTGTTAATTTTTTTTTAAATTGCTAAAAAAATATTAGAAATAAATAAAGTGAATCCAGCAAACGCGGCCCAAAAGCAAGTGTTTAGTTTGACAGCTAAAATGACTGTTCCCGTCAGTTCGCGTTCTTACATATATGTTACCAAAAAACGTAAGAAACGTACTCATATTCACCCATAGTCACTGACAGTCACGAAGTGATTTATAAACTACGATTTGGGTTTCACTTGGGTGAACATGGCTCCTCGCGTCGCGTTTCGTTTTATAAAATCAGACAATTAATTTTGACAGAGCGATGGTAAATTCTGACAGTTATCGTGGTAAATATAAACGTAAAATTTTGTCAACCAATAATGTGAGGACGGAGATGCATGTGCTGTTGACATTCACATCATTTCACATAAATTTATGTTCATTACCTCGGTGAGTAAGCATATGTGTAATTTGCTGCCAATGCTTTTGGTTACTGCATGACTAATTGTTCACATTGGAGATGGATAGCGTTATCGTTAGCGTTAACGATAACTAATTATGCCTTAACCACAGTTGACCACTGTGTTGAATTTCCTGGCACACAAACCAATACACTTTGTGGAATTTATTATTTGTGGAATATGGATCAAATATCAGGGTGAAAAATTGTAATCAATATATAAAAATGAAAATGCAGTTTTCTCACTTTGGTTACTTTTGCTTTTTGTGATATTTTTTTTTTTTTTTTCGTAAGATAACTTTAAATTATTAGCACAAAGAGGCTCGAAAATAATTAGAGGAACTGATGAGCATATGAAAACAATTTGAATTTAGAAGGAAACATATTGTGACGAATTCGATGATTCCTTGATTATTTTCCCTGAGTTCGATCACTGTACGTTAAATAAAACACTCCGATTCTGTTTAATAAGTAGTACGCTTTATTCAGTACTAAAAACCGTAGTACAATATCGCGGGTTAATTTACTGTTCAGTACTTCACTGTACAACACTTCAAAATAAACTGATTGATTTGCGTTGTCTTTGCGCGGTTTATATACCCTAGCAGACAGCAGCTTCACAACCTAGAAATGTCTACACCTTTCTGGTTTATTCGTGCAACAGTGTTCTCGAAGCGTTTATCTATCGTCATCTCCTCTTTGTGCCACATTCGCAAACACGCGAGCTACCTCTCGCAGCTGTAGTTGTGGTAGTGACGCTACTGATAGAAATACGCTAGAGTTGGGAGATGAGCGATTCTTGAGAACATTCGCCACACTGCCCTCCACCTAAGTCTGATCGTCCCGATCAGACACATTTCCTGATCCAAACGTTGCTAGCCTCTCCAGGTGAACCACCTTCATTTTGTTTCGTGGTCTTCCAACAGTTTGTATGCGGTAGACAACATCATTTATCCGCTTTATTACTTTATATGGGCCTTCCCAGTTACATTGCAGTTTTGGGGACAAACCTTTCTTTCGTTGTGGGTTGTATAACAGCACTAAATCTCCTTCTTTAAAACCTTCCGAGTTGATGGCTTTGTCGTATCTGGCTTTCATCTTATCACTCATGATCTTCGTCCGTTGTCTTACAAGATCGTGTATTTCTCTCATTTCTTCTTCCAAGATGCTAGTGGACTTCCTGGCATTTATTCCTTCATCAGCATTTATCCCAAACTTCAAGTCAGCTGGCAACCGCAGATCATTCCCAAAAATTACTTTTGCCGGAGTTTGACCCGTAGTTTCATGTATTGCCGAGCGATATGCCATCAGAAACAAGGAGATGTGCGTATCCCAATCTTTCTGGAACTTATCCACTACTTTCCTCATGTGCTCTTCCAAGGTTCGATTGAAACGTTCCACCATGCCATCTGACTGAGGATGCAATGCAGTTGTTCGAGTTTTCCGAATACCCAATATCTTGCACATTTCTTGGAATACGACTGATTCGAAATTCCTGCCTTGGTCAGAATGTAACTCCATCGGTACACCAAACCTCGCTATCCAATTGTTAGTGAACACCTCTGCAATGGTTTCTGCCTCTTGATTTGGAATCGGGTAAACTTCTGGCCATTTGCTGAAATAGTCCATAACAACTAATACGTACTTGTTCCCGAGTTTGCTAGTAGGAAATGGGCCAGCTACATCCATGGCAATCCTCTCAAACGGTGCACCTGTGTTGTACTGCTTCATCTGTCCATGACTTCTCGACTTCGGACCCTTTGCTTTGATGCACACCTCACAGTTGGCAATCCACTCCGCGATCGACTGCCGGCAACCAACCCAATAGAATCTCTGCTTGACTTTCTCCAACGTTTTCGTTACTCCGAGATGACCTCCACTTGGGCCATTATGTAGCTCATTCAAAACATCAGAGATTTTCTTCCTTGGGACAACTACCAGCTTCCGAGCGCATTGACCATCTTCGCTTTCCCATACTCTATGTAAGCAACCGGATACCAATTTCAGACTGTTCCACTGTGCCCAATATGACTTGGCAACAGAACTCTCTGCTGACATCTCCTCTCTTGTTGGTCGTTCGTTTTGCTCGATTCCTTGCATCACACGTACCAGATCTGGGTCCTCTAGCTGATGCTTCCTTAGTTGATCCATGTTCCATTCGTCCGTAGATGTTATAGTCATTAGCCGCACATCTATAACATCTTCCTTGGCCTCAGCTTTCGAACAATGCTTGCATTCTAGGTTACATGGTCGCCGGGACATTGCATCAGCATTGCCGTGGTTGCTGCCTTTGCGATGCTCTATGGAAAAGTCATAACTTTGTAGTCGCTCTATCCACCGTGCCAATTGACCTTCTGGATTACGGAACTGCAAGAGCCATTTCAAGGCTGCATGGTCTGTCCTGACGTGAAATCGCTGTCCATAGAGATACTTGTGGAAATGCTTGATGCACTCCACCAATGCCAGTAGTTCTCTCCGCGTTACACAATAGTTCCTTTCGGGCTTCCCAATTGTGCGGCTATAGTACGCCACTACCTTCTCCTGCCCATCGACAATCTGTGACAAAACCCCTCCAATCGCGTAACCGCTCGCGTCTGTATCCAAAATAAATGTTGAGCCTGGGATTGGATACGCTAACATTGGGGCAGTGCACAGCCGTTCCTTCAAGGTTTGGAAAGCTACTTCATGTTCCTTCTTCCAATCAAATGACATATTCTTCCTGGTCAACTCATGAAGGCTACTGGCTACGCTGGCGAAATTCGGTACAAATCGACGATAATACGTGCACAGTCCGAGGAAACTTCGTAGCTCCTGTAAATTTTTCGGTCTTGGCCAATCCTTTACTGCTTCGATCTTCTCTTTAGCAGTGCAAATTCCCTCCGTAGTAACCTTGTGACCTAAGTAACTTACTTCCTTCTTGAACAATGCACACTTTTTGGGACTTAATTTCAGACCGGCGCCAGCTATCCTTTGGAAAACTTCCTCCAAGTTCTTAAGGTGTTCCTCAAAGCTTTTTCCCAGCACGATGATGTCATCCAGGTACACCAAACATGTTTTCCAATGCAGTCCTTTCAATACTTGATCCATGAGTCTCTCAAAAGTAGCTGGAGCGTTACATAGTCCAAAGGGCATTACCGTAAATTGCCACAGCCCCTCTCCAATGCTGAAGGCTGTCTTTTCCTTATCCTCATCTTTCACCTCTACTTGCCAATAGCCGCTTTTCAAGTCCAGTGTTGAGAACCATTTCGTACCAGATAGTGAGTCCAGAGTATCGTCAATTCTGGGTAATGGATAGCTGTCCTTTCTCGTTACGTCGTTCAACTTCCGGTAGTCCACACAGAACCGCATTTTTCCATCCTTTTTCTTCACTAGCACTACCGGTGAGCTCCATGGACTAGCTGATGGTTCGATCACGCCGCTGTCACTCATTTCTTGAATAATTTCTCTTACCACTTGGCGTTTGGCCAATGGAACACTTCGAGGAGCTTGGCGTATTGGTCTCGCGTCACCGGTATCAATGTGATGCTTCACTACATTGGTCCGACCTGGTTTGGAGCCATCCTTGTCAAATATGGTAGAGTACTTTAGTAGAAGTTGGTTTGCCTTACTCTGGTGGTCTTCTTCGAGCTCTTGCGTCCACGCCGTGATATTATCTGATAGATTACTGTTGCTGGTAGAGACATTTCCCTGGAGCTGTTCACAGTTTATAATCACCTCCACCTCCTGACATTGTCCCAATATAGCTCCTTTGGAAAGCTTGATCGGCGATCGGAACTCATTTAGTACTCTTACCGGTATACGTCCATCTTGCTTTGTCATAGCCAGTGTTTTTCCTACTAGTATATCCGTCTTTGAATTGTTTGCTGCCTCGACAACCCACAATTTGTTTGTCCCATAATCTCCATCAATCCTTGCCCAAACGACTGCCTCCGACTTCGGTGGAATTTGTTGACTATCTTCCACGAGTACCCGCTTACTGATGTACTTGTTCTCGTAACCAAATTTGAGTGGCACATCCATGTTCTTATAGCTCATGGTCCTGTTTTGCATGTCGATCTTGATGCCTTGGTTGCTTAAGAAATCCACACCAACTATTATCTCATCAACAATATCTGCCACTATAAAATTGTGCAGTACGGTGACATTTCCAATTCCGATTTCACATGTTATTTCTCCTTGGACTTGAGTGTCCTCACCAGTCGCCGTACGCAATTTTGCTCCATGTAATGGCCTCACTTCTTTGTTGACTAAATCAGATCGAATGATGGAATGAGATGCGCCCGTATCAACAGTCAGTAAACGCTCTTTTCCGTCCACGAGTCCTCCAACAGTAACATTACTTGACTTCCTTCCGATCTGTGAGACAGAGATTATGGGGCATCCAATTGCGGGAGCCAGCCTACGCCCCTTGCGGCTGACTCTCTTTAGTTTAACGGTTGGTTGGATTGGGAGACTTGCTCATCTCCTTCAGCCTTGCGCTTACGTCCGCTTGCATTACTGGAATTATTGGAGCTAGATCCACAATAACGTGCAATATGACCAGATTTTCCGCACTTAAAGCACTTAATGGAGCCATCGCTTTTCTTCTGTACCCCATTCAATGCTTCCAAAATTTTGTCGATTTTGTTGACCAAGTCTGGCGTCTCCACTTCCACACGATGAGCTTTGTACAATGGTTTGCTCAAAAGAGATGCGGTTTCTTGAGTTAGAGCATGTGATACCGTCTCCGCAAATGATCTCTTTGGATTTGCATAGGTGGCCCGCTTCGTCTCCACGTCACGTATTCCATTTATGAAACTTTGGATTTTCACCCTCTCGATGTATTCCACTGGTGCGTCTGCGTTTGCTAGATGAGCCAACCTCTCGATGTCCGATGCAAACTCCTGTAATGTTTCGTTAGCCTTCTGGAAGCGATTCTGTAGCTCTATTTGATGTATCTGCCTTCTATGCTCGCTGCCGTAACGTCTTTCAACGGCTCCCATCAACGCTTCATAGTTGTTTCTTTCAGCGTCCGGAATAGTCTGTAAGATTTCGGCTGCAGGTCCTTTCAATGACACAAATAAAGCAGCGACTTTGTCCTCAGCGCCCCAGTTGTTCACAGCTGCTGTCTTCTCAAATTGTAGCTTAAATACCTGGAAAGGAACAGAACCGTCAAATGATGGGGTTTTTACCTTGGGTACGCTTGTGGAAACACTTGGACGATTCAGCTGCAACTCCTGGATACGACTTCTTAACGCATCCACCTCGGCTTCGACTTTCTCCTCAAGCTGTATTAGTTTCTCGTCCATGCGCGCCTCTAGTTTTGAGGACATACGTGCTTCCTGTTCCTCCAGCTGTGTAGACAACTGCAATATTTGAGATGCCATGTGCGTCTTCGTTTCCTCCCACTGAGATGCCAAGCGTGTCTCTTGTTGTTCCAACTTTGATGTCATGCGTGTCTCTTGTTGTTCCAACTTTGATGTCATGCGTGTCTCTTGTTGTTCCATGCAAGTTTTCTGTTCTTCAAACTTTGATGTTATATTCGTCGACATCTGAGCCAATACAGCCAACAGCGAGTTTGTGTCCACATTTGCCACTGAATCCGGAGTATCCTTTTGCTCTTCTATTTTCGTCGCTCCCTCTTCCGAAAGCTGAAAAACATAATCGTCAACGTTGATTCCTTCCGCTTCCATAGCCTCGCGTAGACGTGATTGTAGCTCTGGCTTATTGCCTGTTGTTACCATTCCACGTTTCTCCAACTCGTTTTTGAGTTGTTGGATCTTCAAGTCATTAAACTTTGCCATATCCTTGCAATGTCCTTGTTACCTTTACAATGTCCTAGTTATCCTTTTCAGTGTCCGTGTTATCCTTTTCAATGTCCTTGTTATCCTTTTCAATGTCCTTGTATTTATTTAACAATACCGCTTCTGACACCAATTGTGACGAATTCGATGATTCCTTGATTATTTTCCCTGAGTTCGATCACTGTACGTTAAATAAAACACTCCGATTCTGTTTAATAAGTAGTACGCTTTATTCAGTACTAAAAACCGTAGTACAATATCGCGGGTTAATTTACTGTTCAGTACTTCACTGTACAACACTTCAAAATAAACTGATTGATTTGCGTTGTCTTTGCGCGGTTTATATACCCTAGCAGACAGCAGCTTCACAACCTAGAAATGTCTACACTTTTCTGGTTTATTCGTGCAACAGTGTTCTCGAAGCGTTTATCTATCGTCATCTCCTCTTTGTGCCACATTCGCAAACACGCGAGCTACCTCTCGCAGCTGTAGTTGTGGTAGTGACGCTACTGATAGAAATACGCTAGAGTTGGGAGATGAGCGATTCTTGAGAACATTCGCCACAATATTAGGCTTATAATACATTTATACTGCACCAAATGCGTCGCATTTGGCCAAGTTATTTCGAGAATGTTTGTCCGCAGAATGAATTTGTTTGCCAAATTAGATGAATTTAATATAATTTGACATAATTTGGCGATCAAATTCAATCTGCGGATGAACGGTCTCCAAAAAACTTGCCCAAAAGTGACTCATTTGGTGCAGTGTAAATGTAGCTTTAGAATGCATGCCTGAATTTATTTTTCGTATAAAAGGGGAATCATTCGAAAAATTGTCGTAATGGCTTCTGTTATTGTTTTGTCACATACGTACATAGGTATGTACATATCGTCGTTGCCTATACAAAACCACCTATCGGCCAAAAGCAAAACCTCCCAAATCACAAAATTGCAAAACCGTCTATAGGCAAAATAATTCCGCAAAAAACTAACTACTTAAAACTTTAGTTCAATTCTAGGTTATTCAGGTAAATATTATCTTCTAAAAACAGAAACAAAAAAATGAAGTTGAAGATTAGGTATATAAGTTTGACTGCTTTCAGATAGGTGGTTTTGCAGTTAGTCGGTTTTGCAAAGGCATCTACGATAGCTATTCTGTGGTTTTTATATTTTTTGTTTAGAATTACGAGGTCTAAACCTGTACCCGGAGAGCAGAAATCTTATGACACTATGCAATATAACTTATCAGTTAAAAAGGTATAAACAATCTTTAACCCTCTAACGTATAAATTATTTCCCAAAAAAAGGGGTTCTTGCGGACAACTGCCTACGATTTAAGAGAAAGTTTTAAATAAAAAAAAATTACACAGGTTCCACGTTGAAATACCTACAACAAAAATTCCCAAATTGTACACCAAAGGCTGTGTGTCAAAGGTTGAAAAAAGCAAATTTTGACAGATCGATGGAAAATTCTGACAGTTAGGTATCGTGGTAAATATAAACGTAAAATTTTGTCAACCAATAATGTGAGGACGGAGATGCATGTGCTGTTGACATTCACATCATTTCACATAAATTTATGTTCACACGCGTTATTAAACACTAAATTATAATATAATGCCAAAATTACGCAATAAAAACACATAAAAAACACGTTAATTGAAAATGTATTCCCAAAACATCTTTCGCACGTGCTTTTTGTATATGTCAAAATTTACGTTTTCGTTTGGCACAGCAAAATGGCAAATATTCGTTCACCATAGAAAATTTGTTCACCTCATTTTACTCTGAAGCGGTAAACAGATACAGCGTTATTGCGTTGCGTGACCGCGCAAGCCCGAAAAAGTATCCCACAATGAACGCGTAAATATACAAGGAAAAATCAGCTGATTATGTCATCGCAAGTAAAAAGATAAAACTTGGTCAAGTCTCTGCGCTAACGCGCGTTGAAAAGCGTTATGAGACATGTTGCATTGAACTATGTAATTTTATCTCAGCTGTCAAAAATGAAGTGGCACGCAACGCGACGCCAAAGTCGTTTCTGTTTTCTGCTTGACGAAAACAAATATCAATTGACACACAGCCAAAGTCAGAAATGCCTTAAGGCACTGATATGCACTGCAGAGTTAAAGAACTACGCAGGAGGAATATTGACAGGACAACGTCTGTCGGGTCAGCTAGTTACGTATAAATATATACATTGGATTTACTCCACAAAGAAAAATTCATGTATAAGAACCAAAAAAAAAATATAAATATACACCCGTGGTTCATATGGAAGGAAGGAAATAGCTTCAAAAAGCGGGCCATATACAAATTTACTTGCTTCCTGTAATCGCTCTAGATCATAGGGTGTACAAGAAGTCTATAAAGTAAGAAAAACACATAGCGAATATTAGAAAGCATATAATGCTATCGATACACACACTTGGATTATCTCCAATACATCTTCTTTAATCAGATCCAAATTTTACTCTGACACACACAAAATTGAAGATTAACAGCATTGAGAATTACTACTTTGGTTGTTATTGCATCATATTTTTACCTACCTCGGGGACATCTAGCTGTCGAAAGTCGGATTTTACAAACCAGCGCGACGCCTGTCTGTCAGCTACCCTTAATTTCCTTGTCTTTCTTGCTGTTGTTGTCTATTTATCTACAGAGTGTTGCCAGTGCAAATTTTTTAATTCGGAATTTGCGTTAATGTATCAGCCGTATAAATGCAAAATTGCATGCAGGGCACATGGCTCAAAGCGTTAAGACAACGCAATGCCAATGCAGTCTGGTAGGTTCGATGCCAGTCAGACCGGATAAACACTACGGCTAAATGCTTGGTCGCATGGAAACTAGTCAGTGAATTACAATTCCGCTGTAAAAAATTTTGCATTCAATTCTTTCTAATACCTATAATTACAAAAATAGCGTATTTAGTAGGTAGTACGCTACCTTCATGAGAAACTGGCGGTGCACTATCAAAAACAAAATTAAAATTTTTTAATTTTTAAAATATGTCATTTAATTACGGCAAAATCACGTGCAAACATTTTTTCCCTAGCTGGTCCCTAGATAGGTTTTCAAAGGTGGCACGCTAACTTCATGTGAAGTTGGCGGTGCACTATCAAAAAAAAAAACATGTAAAAAAGTAGTTAGAAAAGTAGTTTAAAATAGTAGTAGTTAGAAAAATAGTAGAGGTTGTCTTTTGGAAAATTGATGAATTTATCATTAATAACTCTCAATATTAATATATACTCAGCAATTCAACCCTGACTTTTAAGGGTTTTCTTTTGTGATTCGAGTATGTTATCATCAGCCATGTGTGCACGTCCCTTATTTTAGCGGCGATAGGTTGGCGAAATCAGCCAAAAGAAAAAATTTATAGCTCTTCAAATTTTTTTTATGACATTTTTCGCCAAAATAAGACTGAAGTTAGCGAAACCATCAGCGAAAAATTGTCGGATCAAGTTAAAAATTTGCCTGAATCGTTGTAAAAAAACCATAGTGCATTCGTTTGCCCACGTTTGTCCAGGAAAAATTTTCGTTTCTCCACCCCTAGTAAAAAAGTTATGGCACCTCCATGTCGGAATTTTGAAAAAAAAACTTCAAAAATCAACATTTTTGTTTTTTCAATAAAAACTTTTTTTTTGTAAAAACTTTTTTACTAAGGGTGGACAAAAGAAAATATTTCCTGGACAAACGTGGACAAACGAATGACATTCAGTTTTTTTAATTATTCAGAGATGGAGTTGCCAACTTCACAAAAAAAATATTTTTCAACTTGATCCGACAATTTTTCGACGATTGGTTTCGCTAACTTCAGTCTTAATTTGGCGAAAAATGTCATAAAAAAAATTTGAAGAGCTATAAATTTTTTCTTTTGGCAATTAATTAGCAATAAATTAGCTACTAATTCTGGCAAATTTTCAACTTGATCCGACAATTTTTCGCTGATGGTTTCGCTAACTTCAGTCTTATTTTGGCGAAAAATGTCATAAAAAAAAACATTTGAAGAGCTATAAATTTTTTCTTTTGGCAATTAATTACCAATAAATTAACTACTAATTCAGGCAAAATTTCAACTGATTTCACCAACCTATCGCCGCTAAAATAAGGGACGTCATGTGTGCATGAAAGAATTGGAAATAAATTTATTGGAACTTGTTAAAGTTGGTTAGTAAAGTGGTAATACTATCCCTTTGGCAGACTTTTTCCGATAGTCTTTATGACCTAAAAAGCTTCCAAGGAACTTTTAGTAAAAATTTAGGCTAAGACTGATTTACATGAGTCGATGTCTTATTCGATTTGACGTTTGATTGTATTCAACCATCAAATGCAAGTTGTCGATCGGTCGAATTACTATTAACACGGTGGAACGACAAAAAATCGACCAGGAAATCGACACTTATTTTGAGGCTAGAATACTGGAAAACGGCTAGTCGGAGAAAATTTTAGGCTATGCAGCTTTTGTAGGGAATTCGAGTTCTTACAAAATTATGTTCAGGTAAATGGTGATTTACAGCAATGGTTTGTGGCTTTTATACCAAATATAAAGTCTGATAGACCTCTAGAATCTAATATTACAGTTATATTTTTTCATCTTTCTGAAAAATAAAACTCTGTATAATTTTTGAAAAAAAAAAAACGATTTTTTTTGGGCCCAGTCTAATGTGTTAGTTTACTTTGGAATTTTTTATTTTCATTACAGTTTATATCCTCCTTTTTCAATTTTTCTACTACAATTTCCTTGACGAAAGAAAAAACATTCCTACTTTTTTTCGCAAACGAAACCCGTACACATTTTCATATTGGGAGTGTCAATAATAAACGTCAAGGGAAGAGCAAACCTTCTTGCAATTGAATCGTGATGAAGCGGCAGAAAAAAAATTAAATTTTGTGGAAGGCGTCGTTGGATAGGTAATTTCAATACCTTTCATTTGATATATGTCTTAAATATGTAACTGCAAAGAATTTCCTAAATAATAATATATACAATTTTTAAGAAACTAAATTTTTTTTAAATTTAATTGCTATATTAACTATGTGTAAAGATAATTTAGTAACATGGGAAATAATTTAAGCTTTCATTTGAAATACTATATAATAAGGGGATTCATCAACTCTTATAAGTTTACGAAATGCGTAAGTTTATACATTTATCAGCTCAGTTAGATGAACGCCCTAGATAAACTTATGTGTACTTGATGTCAAACAAAAACTTTTGTTTTTTGTTTCGAAATTCTCATTAAAAAAGTAATTTTCAACCCATTTTCAGCATATTCTTCTCTTTTTGTCTAGTGTGCATTGAATGCATTAAAAAATTACATGTCGAACGTCGTCATTGCATTGTATAAATTTACGCACTTTTTACACACCAAAATCGACGCGGAAGTTTATCAAATTTGTGTAAACTGCGTTCTATACAAATTTTGACAGTTCATTTACACACCTGATAAATTTATACGTTTACACGCTTTATAAGGTGTTTATAAGATTTGATGAATCCCCTTAATATCCTTGGTTCAATCAAAAGTTTTGATTCAAAACCGGTGCGAAACCGCGTATGTGCAAAATTGGTATACACCATGCCAAGTCCTTCTGCGTAGTAGACCCTTCTGCGTTTATGATGGGGCAGAGAAATACCGCCCGGGAAAAAAGAAATAAAGCCCGTGGGCGCTATTTCCTTTTGTGGCGGGCGCTATTTCCCTTTCGAAAAAGAAATAACGCCCGTGTTGACAAAAGAAGATAACGTCGTTTGGAAATTTTAAGTTCTCGAGTAATAAAATAATATAAATCTATGCCACGCACCTGGAACATGGGATTGCGTAGCCCAGGGTTATTTTTTTGAAGAGCGACCGAAGGCTGCCTACCGGACTTGGCATGGCGTAGCCCAGGGTTATTTTTTAAAAGCGCGCCCGAAGGCCGCCTACGCAGAATGGTGTACTACGCAGAAGGACTTCACCGTGTCGGTAGTTTTTGTACATACCCGGACTTGGCATGGCGTAGCCCATTTTTTTCTCCGGGTATGTTGGTACGCAACTTCCAAATTTGGTACGTTTTTGCCATTTCAACTTCAACGCAACTCCAATGATACTGCTACAAATATAAAAAAACCACATTTTAATGACTACAAAAAAATTATTTAGTCATGATATAGCCGAAGGCCTTAGCTGCCAGCGCTATATACAATTATTTGTTAGCTATAGTTTTTAAACTTATCTATCAATATTAATTAATAAAAAAAAAAAATTAGTCATGATGTTGTGTATTTTTCACTCCCCTTCTTCACTGCAGTAGAAGTGAAGTGGTACCACTTGGGAAAGGGCGACAAAAATAGCGACCACAGGGGTTGGCAAATTTTCATATATTTGAATCACCATATGTATATATCGTTACGCTAATACAGAAAGGCCTTAACTCATTTTTTATTTCTTTTTTTTTTGGAAATAACGCCCGCGGGCGTAATTTCCTTTTGTCGGCGGGCGTTATTTCCCTTTTGAAAAGGAAATAACGTCCGCGGGCGTTATAACACTGCACCGTTTTTCATCAATATCGCAAACATTTTGTTTATTTTCCTTTTTCGAGTTTGAGTATACTTTTCCATACAAAAAATGCTCAATCAAAATTTCTGAAACGTCAAAATATAATAAAAGTATAATAAATACACTTCACAAAATAATTATAAGACCACAACCACACAATTTTGTACGTATAATAGGCCCATATTGTGATTCACAACCAACTCGAAAGTTGTGTTGTAGTTGTAGACTTTGTATTATGATTCACAGCACAACTTTTTATTTATTTTTATTTTTTTAGCTCGTTTTGACAGCAAAATAATGTTGTTAATCATAATAAACAAATAAGTTGTGTTGTGTTGTTACATTTTCAACACAACTTTTTCAAGTTGTTAATCACAATAGGAGGTAAACTCGAAAATATGATCATCGTCCTTTTTTCAAACTTATGTATATATATTTTTTGCAGCTAAATGGCGTCATCGTGAACAATCAAGGATGTCCCGTTTCGGATTGCGTAGTAGCTCCGATATATTTAAAGTATCCGAGAAGAATACAAACAGAAAAAAATTGGATAAAGACATTAAAATGTCGTCAAAAAGAAATATTAAAAAAAAAGGTTTAACGCCCGTGTTGGAAAAAGAGATAAAGTTAAACGAATTATGCTGTCAGAAAGAACATAGCCGGCCATCGGTGTCTATTGTATGCAGTTTGCCATTGATTCGCCTAACTGGATTTATTGAAAAACTCAATGCAAATAATTTGAGTTTTGGAATAACAAACCAATGTAGTAAAACAACTTTACACAATGAAGAAAAAACAGGCGGAGGAATCAAATTGGGCCAGACGCCCTCGACAGGGGATGCATGCCAAAATTTTGGATCAAATCATCAGGAGTTTAACGAATCTAATTCAATGTTGGAGGAGAGTGTCAGAATTCTGTGCTTATACTGTGATAAAAAGTTCACAACCTATAAAATGCAATTAAAACATGTGGAAAAGTTTCACATTCACCAAAAGAACCGTAGATGTAGTGGGCGGAATTCACAAATGTCAACAACAACTGACGGAAAGAAACAAAGGGGAAAATCATGTAGTGTCATATTGGCAAAATATCCTGGATGCACATACTGTACCCGATCTAAAGTTCATCAAAAAGAAGCAACGGCTAAAGATTTAAATGGATTATTTCTTCACTTCATTGATTGTCACTCAGATAAATATTTTGGGTGCAAGGCATGCATGCAACGATTTCAAAACGTAGGGAAACTAACTCAACATATGCAAACCATTCACAAGAACATGAGTCTACTGCCAGATGACATTTTATCAAATAAGAATATTGATTTGTGTGCATCGGAAAAAGGAGAAGCTGAAAAGATTAGTAGAGAAAAAGTTAAGTCTACAAAACCGCGGTGCTCTAAGCCACAGAAAAATGTTACAAATGTCCCATCTACATCTCCTGCGGACTCTAGTCCCACCAAATCTAATACTATTATGGGCGCAGAAGAACCTATTTTATCTAGACTAGGTCTTGCTCAAAATAGACTTCCGAGTAGTAGAAAAGGTGTCCGTTCACGTAAAGAAAGCCTCTTAACAGAATCAGTTTTAAAGCCGGATCAACAGTCTGTTTATACTTCGTCCGTTAAAGCACGTAATAAATCTGGAAAGAATGCAATGAGAGAAAGTGGTGATGCAGAAGTAATTTTTCGTATGCCTACAAGGACTGATATGCTGTCCAGTGCATTTGACGACAACTTCTACAGGGATGTCATTTCAAATGTTCGAAATAATCTTTTATATTTCTTGGATGGGAAACTCTTTGATAATGTTAGTGTCCTTAGTTCAAATTCGACCATTACCGGCGGTAAATATCAAATACCAACGATTCGAAGTAATTTTGCAGAAAGTTCGGTTGTTCTGCATGAAAGTAACTCCTTAGAAACTGAAATTCATGCTGCGACAAGTTTATCAACAACAACAGCTTTTCCAACTCTTCTAACAGCAGAGCAATACGGTGGCGATGCTGTTATATCGAAAATTCGACGACCACATACAAAAAACTCTTGGAAATGGAAATGGGATAGTGTTAAAAAGTATAAACTAATAAATGAGGGTGGTAAAATAGTTAAAAAGATGAAACAACCAACGTTGGGGTTGCGTGATTTATCAAAGCTTGATATGTGGACTCAATTGTCATACCGTCAAAAGCACGAAATGCAACAATATATACAAAATTTGAATGAAAAATCCCATGGAAATGAAAGAATTCGTGAAGAGAGACAACGTATTAATGAACAATTAAATTATATACTTGACATGCGTTTATTACCTCATATTATTTTGGAACAGAACGAGCAAGCTATAATAAAAATTGAAAACGATGAATTTGGCATATTTTCATACATACATAACAATGAAGAAGATGGGGCAGAAAACATACTTGATCAATCATTTATTGATAATACATTTTTCTCTGTGTTACAACTGTTACCCAACCAAGAACGGAATTATCATAGAAAGCAACTAGTATTGAGTGGAGAATGGGCGAGACCCAGATGTTATCTCTGTATGTGTTGTGGAGCTAAATTCGAAAAGTTAAAATCATTGGAGGAGCACAAAATGTTTCGTCACTCTCATATTCTATCAACTCATTACGAAGTTGTCGGGCGTGAGTTACTGGCCGGAAACTCGTTACGTCATCTATTTATACCCAATCGTGCATTAAGCTATTATGGCAATGATAATTATAATACCCCCGATATATTACGTAAATTTGGATGGAGAAAACCGGACTTGCAGGACACTAGTCGAAGAATTATAGTTGAATCAATCGGAGATGAAGATTCTTCTGATAGTATTCCTTCTACACTAAATAGCTGCACAATAAATACATATAGTGTAAAACATAGTACAACAGATGAGTGCGATACTGACACAAAAACTACATTAGATATAAACACCGGGTCTCCATCGAATAGTATGCAATCTTCGAACTCATTATTTGCAATACCATTGCAATTACAGGCCAAATGTAAAGAGAAAGGATCAATTTTAATCAAGTGCTCAAAGTGTACTCGGAAGTGTAGTGGTACTTTAGATTTGTATCGGCACATGTTGGATTGTTCCGGCGATTATATTTGGTCACTAGCAAAGAAAAGAAAATATCGTTACTACTGCGGCTCGAAAAAACGCCGGTCGTGGAATAAACATAACTATACAGAATTACGCAAAAAACCACAAAAAAATTCGAAGCCTTCACCGCCGCCAAACTATACTGAAGAAAGTGTATCTTCCTCCAAGGTCAAGAACTCATCAAGGCAACGGCCCGGTGATGGTATGTACAACTTTTTAATCATTATATACTATCCAGTCATAACACACGGTCATTCACCGTGCACGGCTCCTCTGAAACTATTTTTATCACGAAGTGAGAGTACAGAATATTTGGCTTTACTTTATGATAATATAAGTTAAATGAAATCGTTTCATGCAAAAACTTAAATAACCGCCAGAGCCGTTTTTGAGAAAACCGCGGAATAACCACGTTATTTTTAACTGTTTCGGAAAACCTAACCCCCTATACTGGCTTCCAGTTACTGACAATTCAATCAAAGCTCTGTTTTCACTTTCCTATTCAGAGACGGTAATGATTATGAGTTAAATAATAAAAATCGGAATTTAATTATTACTGTTCAATTTATATTTTTTGGATCGAGGTTGATTATTATTTTTTAAGTTATGTCTTTTCAATATCAAAAACTCTTTTGGAGTTCAAATTGCAATCAATGCATCAACGTTAATATTAGCTACTTATACCATTTACTTATTGTCAAACGACAGATTGTAAATAAAGAAATCTAAAAAAAAAAAAAGTTATGTCTTTTCGATCGGCCTTAATAATTAAATAATGATTTTAATGATATACATAAATGAAAAATAATTGGACAATTCTCAAGATCTCCTATTCGCGTATGTGCTATTAGTTTAAAACTGTCATAATATCCATGCTGTCATTTCTCATATAAAATTTGAATAGCACAATAAAATTGAGCAACCTATGTATATCAAGTGTACTATTTTGTTTTGAAACGTAATTCTTTTCTTTTCAATTTGTTTAGTTTGAAAAATAAAAGAAGCAGGAAAACAAAAAATTAACAATTTCCTGAAACCTTTTTACAAAAATTCAATTTATAGTTTTCAGCTCATCATAGTGCTCACAAGAGGTCCCTTAACCTAGCGCACTCATTATAGCACACTCCAAAAAGGAAGTCGTACTAAATTGCACACTATTTAATGCTAATTTAATGCGGGTTCATTTAATTTATTACAGTTGTTTTTTAAAAATTATCGATGTGTGTACCAGCTTAAGGTTCAGCTAGCACACTCACTATAGCACACTCCAAAAACGAAAACGTTTTTGACTAACCACTATTTAATGCTAATTTAATACGGGTTCATTTAATTTATTACAGTTGTTTTTAAAAAATTATCGGTGTGTGTGTGCCAGCTTAGGGTTAAGCCAGCACACTTACTGTATATAGCACACTCCAAAAACGAAAACGTTTTTGACTGACCACCATTTAATGCTAATTTAGTACGGGTTCATTTAATTTATTAAAAAACAAAGCCTGCGCCTTTCGTATACTGGCCGTGTGTAAGAAGCGTGTCAAACATTATTATATGAATCAGTGCAAATGTGAGTTCTGCGCATGCGCAAGTTTTGTTTGTGTTAGTGAATTGTAGTAGCGCGTTTAAAAAAAATATCAAAGGGCTCAAAAAGGGTCACTATCCCCATTACACAAATTGTGCATAGTTTTAGTTATAAAATCTTTGATTAGTCGATTAAATAATGAAAATACCAAAATAGTAAATCACAAAATAAATAAATAAAAATGTTCGTATTTGTTGTTTAAAAAATAATAATAAGCTACAGAGAATTTTTTCATTTGGTAAAATAATGTCATATCCGCTACCTTGGGTATTTTTGGCATGGTTTAATGTTAATTAGTGAAAGGAGTGATAAGAAAAACGAAGTGAATTTATTTACATTTTGTTCAAGTATGCATTTATTTATGCCCCTTTGTTTACAAAAGTTTAACGACATCCTTGAGATTTTGTCTCCTTCTCTCATGGTATATCTGTACTGTAATGTTTGACACGCTTCACTGTTCGGTATTATCTATATAGAAGTATTATAACAAAGCCGAATTAAGGTTTTTTTGTAATAGTTCGTAACCTTGTGAATGTGTAAGAATAATTTAGTAAGTCTGGATCAATTGAATGAATGATTTGTATAATTTATACATTATTAATAACACTTTTGCAATAAAACAGGCTAAGTTAATAATAAATATATATTAAATAAATGCATATGTTGGAAAAACCTGTTTAATATTTGTTTTCTTAAATAATAGCTTTTGTATAAAATTAACAAAATAAATTAAATTATTTTCTTATTTCGAGCTCAAGGCCAAATATAATAAAAGAAGTTTCAAGTTTTTCTTTTATATTTATATTTATTCGTCGATATTTCGATTTCAGATAGAAATCATCATCAGGAACTTTTGACAATGCCGGGTCGAAGTTAAGCTCATGGTCGAAAGTTCCTGATGATGATTTCAAACTGAAATCGAAATATCGACGAATAAATATAAATATAAAAGAAAATAATTACATTTTAAAGGCCGCAATAACAATTTTAACTAAATAATAAATTAAATGAATCCGTACGAAGTAGTATGTTTTATATCAATAAAAAAAGGTATGTATATTAGGGTGTCCCGAAATATTTTTTTGGGGATTTTCTTAACGCAATACCCCTTGAAACTTGCGTATTTGATAGCAGATTACGAAATGGCTTTCAAAAATTAAAAACAACTATAACTTGAGGGCTCTGCCGATCTTCAAAGATTACAAATATTGCTTTTGTTGCAAGACGGTCCTTTTTTTGCACTACTACCAAATAATCTGGGTTTTAGAAATTAAAATTATCTTACATTTAATTTGAAGTTTACTTAACATACATAAATATGTACAATTCACACTTATTTTCGGAATCCAATGTAATTAAAAGCTGTGATCCCTTACTTTTCAGATCAAAACTAGTAAAACTGTCAAAATTAAAAAATCCGCTCTCAGTGCGAGAGCAACACCAAAGGGTACGGGATTGCCTTCTAGTAAAAAATGTGAAATCTGTCAATTTCCGCACACACTCATACCCACATTCACATCCCTAAAAGTTTGAAAAAAAATTGAAAAGTTTTTTAAAGGCGTCTAAAAAGATCTTCGACGTTGCGGCTTGCAAATGCTCTTCATTTGAATACTGCCAATGCCTAAAACATAGGAAAGTTCCTATCAATGAGCGACGTTTTCTACTGGATCAAAGAGGAGACAGGAAAATGGTTATTGGCGGGATTGATAAGAAAGAAACAGCTAGATTAATGAAGCGAAAACAGAGAAAAGTTGAAGAATCAATGCGAGGAAAAAAACTTTGTACCGAAGACGCGGGGTTTATCTCAAAAAATGTACACAAAGACTCAATGCGTGAATCGTCTCCAGAAATGTACTCGAATCCGTCTGTAGATACAGCATCGGTCTCACCGGCTATCCGCAATATATTGCCATTGCACGAGGACTCTATGCGTGAATCGTCCCCAGAAATGTACTTGAATCCGTCTGTAGATAAGCAATCGGGATCGTCGGCTACCTATAATATATTACCATTGCCAATAGTTGCAAAGGTCTGTGATAGATATGGCTTATCGACGCGATCAGCTGCTGCAGTTGCGTCCGCGGTACTAGCTGACGTCGGCTTGATTACAGAAGATGATTCTGCTCTAGTTATAGATAAAAACAAAATTCACAGAGCAGTATCTAAGGCCCGGAAAGAAGCTTTGAAAAATGTTGAACACATTCGCATAAAAAGCATTTACTTTGATGGACGCAAAGACAAAACTCTTATAAATGAAAGAGTTGGGGATCGTTACCATCGGAAAGAAGTCGTAGAGGAGCACATCTCCCTTTTAACAGAACCGGGATCTATATATTTAGGACATGCAACACCAAGTCGCGGCACTGCAAAAGAAATTTTTAAATCGATCACAACATTATTAGAGGGTCAAGGTTGGAATTTAGATGATGTTATTTGCATTGGATGTGACGGAACGGCAACGAACACCGGCTGGAAGGGTGGAGTGATTCAATATTTAGAGGAGTATTTGGGAAGGTCCCTGCAATGGTGTATCTGTATGCTTCATGCTAACGAGTTACCGTTTCGTCATTTATTCTTGACACTTGATGGTAGCACTTCGGGTCCCAAAGCATATTCCGGTGTTATAGGGCAACAGCTATCCGATTGTGAAAGTAAAACCATTACATCTTTTTGTGCAGTGGCCAGTAACTTGCCTGACTTGCCGAAAAATGTAGTAGACGATCTAAGTACAGATCAAAAATATCTTTATGAGATGTGTCGAGCGGTATCAACTGGTTCCTGTACTTCTGAGCTGGCAAACCGTCAACCTGGAAAAATCGCACACTCTTACTTCCGCAAATCGTATACTTCGACTTTACATAAGTACTAATAATCCATCAGAAAACTTGAAGTTAATTGTCAGCTATATCGTTAAAGTATACGCCCCGATGTGGTTTCTTATCCGGCAAAGGGATTCTTTTAAACATGGAGCCAAACACATTTTCCAACAAATTGTGTTCTCCAGATTTTTACCGGAAAATGTAAGACTTATTGTGGATTCTGCTATCGAAAGAAATGCCTTTTTTGCACATCCAGAAAACATACTTGTCAGTATGTTGTTCGATGATAGAGACCACATTCGGGAGCTGGCAATGCAAAGAATAATAAATGCTAGAGGAGAAAATTATTCTAAAATACGAGTATTTAATATACCAAAAATCAACTTCGGAGCTAGTGAGTACACAGAAATTATTTTTTGGGACGAGTGTCCGGTTACAGCTCCACCTGTTCTTCAAAATATTTCAAATAAGAACCTAACAATCATGGTTAAAAATAAGAGCTTAGAATTAGCTGACTTCCCTTGTCACACGCAAAGCGTAGAAAGATGTGTCAAATTGGTAACAGATGCCTCTCAAAGAGTGACTGATGATACTTCCAGAGATGGATTTATTAGGACCAGACTCCAATCTCGAGCAGAAATGCCGAAATTTTCACAGAAAAATATGTTTAAATTTTAAACCCCTTATTCATAAAAAATATAAAAAGTTTATTGAGCTCTTAAAATTCAAAATTTGTATGGAAATGTCATTTTAAAAAGCTTTATAAACCAATTTTATTTTTTATGAATATGGGGGTAAGTTTTTAAAACTAAGTTAATGTAATTTTTTACTTTATTTGTTTTCTTGTACTTGTATGAACAATCGGAATAATAAAATACCTTTTAAAGATGGAAATTGTGTTATTTCAGCTTGTTGCTAGTTGTAAAAATGCTAAATTAAAAAAACTTCAAACTTCTGTAGAGCCCTCAAGATGGTACGGAATTATATTTCCTTTTTTTCTCGTCATCTGCATTCAATTACGCAAATTTTGACTCCTCTTGCGATATCGTATCTCAAAAAAAAATTTGTCTCATACATGGACGGGACACCCTAATGTATATGGCTCTTTGCTAAAATTAGCGTTTCACATAATAGAGCTATTAACCAGGTGATAATATAGCGACATCTACGTCTCGGGTTATCAATCTGAAAACGAGCCCAAGCTAAAATTGAGTAGATGAAACAAAACTACATATTTCGCTCAAGATTTCGTTGCTCCACTCACACTGGTGGCAGAAAAAAGTGAACTGTACATTGCGTGGTACTTACTAAGTGTACCCCATGCAATATTGTAGTGAAATCATGAAAAACGATGTTTTGTTTAATATTAAAAAAACAACTGTAATAAATTAAATGAACCCGTACTAAATTAGCATTAAATAGTGGTCAGCCAAAAACGTTTTCGTTTTGAAGTGTGCTATAGTGAGTGTGCTAGCTTAACCTTAAGGTCAGTCAAAAACGTTTTCGTTTTTGGAGTGTGCTATAATGAGTGTGCTAGCTTAACCTTAAGCTGGCACACACATGGATAATTTTTAAAAAACAACTATAATAAATTAAATGAACCCGTACTAAATTAGCTTTAAATAGTGGTCAGTCAAAAACGTTTTCGTTTTTGGTGTGCTATATACAGTAAGTGTGCTGGCTTAACCCTAAGCTGGCACACACACACCGATAATTTTTTAAAAACAACTGTAATAAATTAAATGAACCCGTATTAAATTAGCATTAAATAGTGGTTAGTCAAAAACGTTTTCGTTTTTGGAGTGTGCTATAGTGAGTGTGCTAGCTTAACCTTAAGCTGGCACACACATGGATAATTTTTAAAAAACAACGGTAATAAATTAAATGAACCCGTACTAAATTAGCATTAAATGGTGGTCAGTCAAAAACGTTTTCGTTTTTGGAGTGTGCTATATACAGTAAGTGTGCTGGCTTAACCCTAAGCTGGCACACACACACCGATAATTTTTTAAAAACAACTGTAATAAATTAAATGAACCCGTATTAAATTAGCATTAAATAGTGGTTAGTCAAAAACGTTTTCGTTTTTGGAGTGTGCTATATCCGCTACCTTGGGTATTTTTGGCATGGTTTAATGTTAATTAGTGAAAGGAGTGATAAGAAAAACGAAGTGAATTTATTTACATTTTGTTCAAGTATGCATTTATTTATGCCCCTTTGTTTACAAAAGTTTAACGACATCCTTGAGATTTTGTCTCCTTCTCTCATGGTATATCTGTACTGTAATGTTTGACACGCTTCACTGTTCGGTATTATCTATATAGAAGTATTATAACAAAGCCGAATTAAGGTTTTTTTGTAATAGTTCGTAACCTTGTGAATGTGTAAGAATAATTTAGTAAGTCTGGATCAATTGAATGAATGATTTGTATAATTTATACATTATTAATAACACTTTTGCAATAAAACAGGCTAAGTTAATAATAAATATATATTAAATAAATGCATATGTTGGAAAAACCTGTTTAATATTTGTTTTCTTAAATAATAGCTTTTGTATAAAATTAACAAAATAAATTAAATTATTTTCTTATTTCGAGCTCAAGGCCAAATATAATAAAAGAAGTTTCAAGTTTTTCTTTTATATTTATATTTATTCGTCGATATTTCGATTTCAGATAGAAATCATCATCAGGAACTTTTGACAATGCCGGGTCGAAGTTAAGCTCATGGTCGAAAGTTCCTGATGATGATTTCAAACTGAAATCGAAATATCGACGAATAAATATAAATATAAAAGAAAATAATTACATTTTAAAGGCCGCAATAACAATTTTAACTAAATAATAAATTAAATGAATCCGTACGAAGTAGTATGTTTTATATCAATAAAAAAAGGTATGTATATTAGGGTGTCCCGAAATATTTTTTTGGGGATTTTCTTAACGCAATACCCCTTGAAACTTGCGTATTTGATAGCAGATTACG
Source organism: Campiglossa producta (assembly GCA_964058755.1). NCBI lineage: Eukaryota > Metazoa > Arthropoda > Insecta > Diptera > Tephritidae > Campiglossa > Campiglossa producta. The sequence goes on along the minus strand of CAXKVI010000005.1, from coordinate 53,558,906 downwards.
AAATGGCTTTCAAAAATTAAAAACAACTATAACTTGAGGGCTCTACCGATCTTCAAAGATTACAAATATTGCTTTTGTTGCAAGACGGTCCTTTTTTTGCACTACTACCAAATAATCTGGGTTTTAGAAATTAAAATTATCTTACATTTAATTTGAAGTTTACTTAACATACATAAATATGTACAATTCACACTTATTTTCGGAATCCAATGTAATTAAAAGCTGTGATCCCTTACTTTTCAGATCAAAACTAGTAAAACTGTCAAAATTAAAAAATCCGCTCTCAGTGCGAGAGCAACACCAAAGGGTACGGGATTGCCTTCTAGTAAAAAATGTGAAATCTGTCAATTTCCGCACACACTCATACCCACATTCACATCCCTACAAGTTTGAAAAAAAATTGAAAAGTTTTTTAAAGGCGTCTAAAAAGATCTTCGACGTTGCGGCTTGCAAATGCTCTTCATTTGAATACTGCCAATGCCTAAAACATAGGAAAGTTCCTATCAATGAGCGACGTTTTCTACTGGATCAAAGAGGAGACAGGAAAATGGTTATTGGCGGGATTGATAAGAAAGAAACAGCTAGATTAATGAAGCGAAAACAGAGAAAAGTTGAAGAATCAATGCGAGGAAAAAAACTTTGTACCGAAGACGCGGGGTTTATCTCAAAAAATGTACACAAAGACTCAATGCGTGAATCGTCTCCAGAAATGTACTCGAATCCGTCTGTAGATACAGCATCGGTCTCACCGGCTATCCGCAATATATTGCCATTGCACGAGGACTCTATGCGTGAATCGTCCCCAGAAATGTACTTGAATCCGTCTGTAGATAAGCAATCGGGATCGTCGGCTACCTATAATATATTACCATTGCCAATAGTTGCAAAGGTCTGTGATAGATATGGCTTATCGACGCGATCAGCTGCTGCAGTTGCGTCCGCGGTACTAGCTGACGTCGGCTTGATTACAGAAGATGATTCTGCTCTAGTTATAGATAAAAACAAAATTCACAGAGCAGTATCTAAGGCCCGGAAAGAAGCTTTGAAAAATGTTGAACACATTCGCATAAAAAGCATTTACTTTGATGGACGCAAAGACAAAACTCTTATAAATGAAAGAGTTGGGGATCGTTACCATCGGAAAGAAGTCGTAGAGGAGCACATCTCCCTTTTAACAGAACCGGGATCTATATATTTAGGACATGCAACACCAAGTCGCGGCACTGCAAAAGAAATTTTTAAATCGATCACAACATTATTAGAGGGTCAAGGTTGGAATTTAGATGATGTTATTTGCATTGGATGTGACGGAACGGCAACGAACACCGGCTGGAAGGGTGGAGTGATTCAATATTTAGAGGAGTATTTGGGAAGGTCCCTGCAATGGTGTATCTGTATGCTTCATGCTAACGAGTTACCGTTTCGTCATTTATTCTTGACACTTGATGGTAGCACTTCGGGTCCCAAAGCATATTCCGGTGTTATAGGGCAACAGCTATCCGATTGTGAAAGTAAAACCATTACATCTTTTTGTGCAGTGGCCAGTAACTTGCCTGACTTGCCGAAAAATGTAGTAGACGATCTAAGTACAGATCAAAAATATCTTTATGAGATGTGTCGAGCGGTATCAACTGGTTCCTGTACTTCTGAGCTGGCAAACCGTCAACCTGGAAAAATCGCACACTCTTACTTCCGCAAATCGTATACTTCGACTTTACATAAGTACTAATAATCCATCAGAAAACTTGAAGTTAATTGTCAGCTATATCGTTAAAGTATACGCCCCGATGTGGTTTCTTATCCGGCAAAGGGATTCTTTTAAACATGGAGCCAAACACATTTTCCAACAAATTGTGTTCTCCAGATTTTTACCGGAAAATGTAAGACTTATTGTGGATTCTGCTATCGAAAGAAATGCCTTTTTTGCACATCCAGAAAACATACTTGTCAGTATGTTGTTCGATGATAGAGACCACATTCGGGAGCTGGCAATGCAAAGAATAATAAATGCTAGAGGAGAAAATTATTCTAAAATACGAGTATTTAATATACCAAAAATCAACTTCGGAGCTAGTGAGTACACAGAAATTATTTTTTGGGACGAGTGTCCGGTTACAGCTCCACCTGTTCTTCAAAATATTTCAAATAAGAACCTAACAATCATGGTTAAAAATAAGAGCTTAGAATTAGCTGACTTCCCTTGTCACACGCAAAGCGTAGAAAGATGTGTCAAATTGGTAACAGATGCCTCTCAAAGAGTGACTGATGCTACTTCCAGAGATGGATTTATTAGGACCAGACTCCAATCTCGAGCAGAAATGCCGAAATTTTCACAGAAAAATATGTTTAAATTTTAAACCCCTTATTCATAAAAAATATAAAAAGTTTATTGAGCTCTTAAAATTCAAAATTTGTATGGAAATGTCATTTTAAAAAGCTTTATAAACCAATTTTATTTTTTATGAATATGGGGGTAAGTTTTTAAAACTAAGTTAATGTAATTTTTTACTTTATTTGTTTTCTTGTACTTGTATGAACAATCGGAATAATAAAATACCTTTTAAAGATGGAAATTGTGTTATTTCAGCTTGTTGCTAGTTGTAAAAATGCTAAATTAAAAAAACTTCAAACTTCTGTAGAGCCCTCAAGATGGTACGGAATTATATTTCCTTTTTTTCTCGTCATCTGCATTCAATTACGCAAATTTTGACTCCTCTTGCGATATCGTATCTCAAAAAAAAATTTGTCTCATACATGGACGGGACACCCTAATGTATATGGCTCTTTGCTAAAATTAGCGTTTCACATAATAGAGCTATTAACCAGGTGATAATATAGCGACATCTACGTCTCGGGTTATCAATCTGAAAACGAGCCCAAGCTAAAATTGAGTAGATGAAACAAAACTACATATTTCGCTCAAGATTTCGTTGCTCCACTCACACTGGTGGCAGAAAAAAGTGAACTGTACATTGCGTGGTACTTACTAAGTGTACCCCATGCAATATTGTAGTGAAATCATGAAAAACGATGTTTTGTTTAATATTAAAAAAACAACTGTAATAAATTAAATGAACCCGTACTAAATTAGCATTAAATAGTGGTCAGCCAAAAACGTTTTCGTTTTGAAGTGTGCTATAGTGAGTGTGCTAGCTTAACCTTAAGGTCAGTCAAAAACGTTTTCGTTTTTGGAGTGTGCTATAATGAGTGTGCTAGCTTAACCTTAAGCTGGCACACACATGGATAATTTTTAAAAAACAACTATAATAAATTAAATGAACCCGTACTAAATTAGCTTTAAATAGTGGTCAGTCAAAAACGTTTTCGTTTTTGGTGTGCTATATACAGTAAGTGTGCTGGCTTAACCCTAAGCTGGCACACACACACCGATAATTTTTTAAAAACAACTGTAATAAATTAAATGAACCCGTATTAAATTAGCATTAAATAGTGGTTAGTCAAAAACGTTTTCGTTTTTGGAGTGTGCTATAGTGAGTGTGCTAGCTTAACCTTAAGCTGGCACACACATGGATAATTTTTAAAAAACAACGGTAATAAATTAAATGAACCCGTACTAAATTAGCATTAAATGGTGGTCAGTCAAAAACGTTTTCGTTTTTGGAGTGTGCTATATACAGTAAGTGTGCTGGCTTAACCCTAAGCTGGCACACACACACCGATAATTTTTTAAAAACAACTGTAATAAATTAAATGAACCCGTATTAAATTAGCATTAAATAGTGGTTAGTCAAAAACGTTTTCGTTTTTGGAGTGTGCTATAGTGCGTGTGCTAGCTTAACCTTAAGCTGGCACACACATGGATAATTTTTAAAAAACAACTGTAATAAATTAAAGGAACCCGTACTAAATTAGCATTAAATAGTGGTCAGTCAAAAACGTTTTCGTTTTTGGAGTGTGCTATAGTGAGTGTGCTAGCTTAACCTTAAGCTGGCACACACATGGATAATTTTAAAAAAACAACTGTAATAAATTAAATGAACCCGTATTAAATTAGCATTAAATAGTGGTTAGTCAAAAACGTTTTCGTTTTTGGAGTGTGCTATAGTGAGTGTACTAGCTTAACCACACTAAATAGTGGTCAGTCAAAAACGTTTTCGTTTTTGGAGTGTGCTATATATAGTGAGTGTGCTGGCTTAACCATCAGCTGGCACACACACACACCGATAATTTAAAAAAAAAAAAAACAAGTCTAATACATTAAATGAACCCGTACTAAATTAGCATTAAATAGTGGTCAGTCAAAAACGTTTTCGTTTTTTTGGAGTGTGCTATAGTGAGTGTGTTAGCTTAACCTTAAGCTGGCACACACACCGATCATTTTTAACAAACAACTGTAATAAATTAAATGAACCCGTACTAAATTAGCATTAAATAGTGGTCAGTCAAAAATGTTTTCGTTTTTGGAGTGTGCTATAAAAGTGTGCTAGCTG